>JAODJW010000094.1:28956704-28977782 GCA_026777045.1 Hyperopisus bebe
TCCCGAATCGATATCGTTGCGTTAAACTGAAGATCGATTAAAATCGGAGAATCGATATTTTTTACCCAGCCCTAGTGCCAACCCATCACAGGGCACACTCACACACCATTCACTCACACACACCATTCACTCACACACACCATTCACTCACACATGCATACCTACAGGCATTTTGGTAACTTCAATTAGCCTCAGCATGTTTTTGGTCTGTGGGTGGAAACTGGAGAACCCTAACCCAGCGACAGTAAGAACCACTGCACCACCGTGCCACCCCCATAATTGTAGGAAACATGTTAAATACAAGCGAAGGCTAGACTGCTCTGACCATGTTAAAGCATGCAAATGACCACATGAGGAATCTAGCTGTTCTCCACATTGAAAACAAGCATGCAAAAGCACTTAATTTAGATATATACATTTTTCTGCACAGCACAACAACCATTGCCTTAAGTTGTCTAAAAAAAATGTTCAGACATAACTAGATAGGTAATGCAGAGCCTGCAAGAGCTACAGAGTGTCTTCCATGAACACCAATCTGTTGTTCCTGTTGTCGATTCACATAAACTTGGGGCAGTGTGTATTACCAGAATGTCAAAAATACTGTAAAAATGTATTTGTGGATGTTTTGTTTAGGACATTTACCTATAGGAGTACAGTTACATTGCTATATGACAACTCCACGCACCGCCCTCCATACCACCTTGCCAGACTCTCTTGCCACCCCTTTGCCACACCATGAAAAATTTTCAAGATCTGTCACTGCTCAGCCCCCAGATAAGCAGCAGAGAGTGAATATGATTAGACTTGAGAGAGTCAATGCAGAGGATCGGGATACCTATGATGGATAACAATTGCAAATTGGATAGCCATTCTAGATTGGGGTTCCTTGCATTGAGTATAGGTTAAATGCTCTTTGTCCTCATAAATCTCCCCTGTACTCATACTTCCAAGTTCCTCCAAAAAATGATATTTTCAGGACCAGCCAGGTCTTCTCCAAAGACCACAGAAATCAGTAAAGCAACTCTCACAATTTGTAATGCTATCAGTCTGAGCCGCATACAGCACAGTGCAGCACATACCGGTCCAAGGATTTTCTATTACCTTAAGACATTTGATCTTTGTTTTTCAAATTTGGTGGCTGCCTTTTGAAGACATTAGAGGTCCATGTTATAATAGCCATTTAAGCTCACTGCACACTTATCTACAGAAACATCTACTTCCCCTCCAAAAAGCCTGCCTACTCATTTTGTTTTTTTTCCTGTTTTTCAAGACGAGGCTCAGGCACTAAGAGCCAGACCAGCAATGCAGGGCAGAAGCAGCTAACTGAAATACAGAAGGCTGACAGAGCTCGCTCACACGCAGCGAAGAGGGAGCCGTATAATGGAATGCCAGATCGTCACTACAAACATATGAAAAGGGGGTTTGATCTTTTACTAGAGGGGTCCGATTTAGTCTAAATGAATGAGAAAACACTATTTAAACTAATTACTGTAGATTCTTTTTTTTGGTCCCATTTTGCCTTTTCATTATAGACCATCATGAAAAATTAGCGACAATTTACCGAGGACCCGTCCGTTAGCAAACTTTACCGAGAGTACCCGCCCCATAGCCTCCCTATGTATTCCAGTATTAATCACCATCAATTTACTAGTATTTCGTTGTCTTTATCATCGTTGTATTCACGGATGAGATGAGAGGAGGAAACTAGAAGTATTGAGACTTTCTGTAATGTTCAGATCGCGAGAGGTTGCAGCCACAGATCACACGATCACCAACAGCATATTGTTTGTCAATTGTAAGCACACTCCACTAAAATTTCAGATGTTTGTGTTTGGTAAATATTTTTGCACGTGGCACGGTTTCAGTGGTTAACCGTGTGATCTGTGGTTAATCAGATCGCACAATGTGTTAAACACAAGGAGACAAGCAAGATACATTTGCTTTTACATACAGCATCCACTTTGCTGGCAACAATTAAATTACATCGCTGATGTATCCTGATTTTGTGACGTAAAGCCCCTTTTGTGTTTCTTTTTCGGTACCACTTTACAATGAGGCTCCCTTTTGCAACTTGTAAATGGTAGTAATTCATTAATAAAACGAAAACTATGCTATAACTTGGTTAAAATTGTCTATTAATAATTTACAAAGTGTTACAACCTGATTAGTAACCAGATTATAAACCATTCACAAACTCTTTATACGGGTAGCCTTATTGTAAAGTGACACCCTTTTTTCTCTCCCCATATAATTTATTATTGCATCTTTGGCTTATGTCTTTAATATTTTTTGTTTTCGTATATGTTTATAATATATTTGTTTTGAAAAGTTATTTTTAAATAAACAAATCTGTGGCACTGCTGTGTCCGGGGCCCAAAATGTTGTGCTACGTCCCTGGTCGATAATATGTGGATTAGGAGGTTTACGATAAAAATAGAGTTGAAAGAGGACTCACCCTCCTCCCCGTCACTCCTTCACCCACAGCCTCCACCACCCCGGCGCACTCCATTCCGAGAGTGATGGGTGGGGGCGGCAGTCGCTCGTACAGACCCTGCCTGGCCAATAGGTCCGAGAAGTTCAGCCCGCAGGCTTTGACGCGGATCATCACCTCTCCTTTCTTCGGGACGGGCATCCCCTGCATAACCTGTAGCTTTACTTTATCGTAGCCACCGTAGCCGCAGAGTACTAAGGAGCGATAGGTGAAGGCGTCTTCCTCAGCCGCCGGGCTGGCAGCAGCTGTGTCAGAGGATGGCTGCGACTCTTTCTCATTAGGCTCCTTGCTCGGTTCAGTTTCTTGACTTTGGTCCTCCGCTTTATGCTGCAGCGCAGATGCTTCTTCGGCAGACATAATAATAAATTCTTCTTCTGACTGCAAACAACCGAAACTTTCCGTTCCTAACTTTTTCTGACGTCGCCCTGTAATTCACTCCGGTAATCACTTTGGTCGTAAACAGTTACTGAAGCCCCAGGCTCCGCCCCTGCACTTAGGAGGCGGTCGACCGACGTTCGCGCTTTCTTCCCGTAAGAAAGCGGAACAATACTACTAACTTTGGCAGGGACGGCTCTGAGGGGGTTGGCACTGCCCCCCTTAAATACATATGCTGCTTGGGACTGAAATAAATGCATAATTATTATTAATTTTTGCATTTATATATGTGAGCTAAAATTTTGCTCGCTGGGTACACGCGAAACAAACGTAAGCACATATTTTCTTGACGAACCGCAAAGCCTTGCATAAATAACATCCGTTTTCAAAAAATTGCTTTGTTAATGCTGCCAATCTAGTGTAAGTGATACTTGGAGGACATGAAGGTCAAATGCATCTGCCCCCCAACAGAACAACTGGCCCCAATCTGCCCACCCCCAAATAGTCTAAAACCTCCACTGAACTTTAGTCAGCTGACTGGAGTGAGATTTTCAATTCAAGATTAGTCTGCCCACACATATAGGCCTACATGTATGTAACAGTATTATTACCTTGCAAATAGTCTGCATAGTTACCAAACCCTAGGCTCTCCATACCTAGTTTAGATATTTTATTCTAGTATTTTATTATTATTATTATTTTAATCTATTTACTGTTTAGTAGTCACGCTGCGTACTCCAAGACCTGAGAAACTGTGTTTCGTTCTTATCATGTCAAGTGGTTTGAATGACAATAAAGCTGATTCTGATTCTGAAACTACCCCAACACTTTTGATGTAGCTCATTTTAAGTTTATTTGGAATAATATAGATTTGCCATAAGATTTCTTGCGTCAGCATGAGAGCATGAGGGCTACTCTAAGCTGAAAATCTAGGGGATGGAGGAGCTGGGGCTGGCTGGACCCCCAGTGGTGGAGCCTCCAGTGGCCCACCACCTCCACCTGAATCGCCGATCCATCTATGCTTGCTCCCACATTTCTCTGCCTGATAAGCTGGACAGCCTGACCGCATACACTTTCCAGAATGTGTATGTTTATGTGTATTGTATTCTCTGAATGCAGTCAGACTACTATCTGCATACCAGGCAGAGATCTTAGAGAAAATGGGCCAGCAGGTGGACTCTGGGGTACCAAACCTGGTCCTTTGGGATGAGATCTGCGTGGTGATGCTTCATGCATCAACATTTGCTGTATTATCTGACACCACTAGATGGTACTCTCTATGCAAAAAGGGCTCAATGCCTGCCCCAAAGCAAACCAATAGCACCATTTAGTGGGGGGCAAAAACACAGCAAATGCTTAATGACGCTTCATTTGGCCATCTTTAGAGATTGCATCATTGGTGCCACGAGCGATCAGAGTTGGGTCATGCCCCGGTCATCCGATCCTCCCATGTGCCACGCCCCCTCATCTACCCTGTGTGGAATCCCCATGTTTACCAGCTGTTTCTTGTTGCTGTCATTAGTCCAATGTATTTACGTCCGCATTTAAGTTTGTTTCCCCAGTCCGGTCATTGATGTTACTGATGTTATTGTGTGTTTTGGAGTGTGTCAGCCCAGAATAAACCCTGTTCATTTGTCTCCACGGTTTCCTTCACCTGTTTTCCTGTTGTGGACATGACAGTTGTCCCCGGAAAGGGAAAGCCGGTAGGGCTTCTACTGCTGTAACTTTGTCATTAAAAAAAAAAGATGGCTCATCTCTTCACCCTGTTTTGGATCTGTGTACATTAAACAGTCATCTCTGGAAGTACACTTTCAGGATGTTAACACACAAAACCTTCCGTCAGTTGATTCTTACAGGTAGTTCGAATGATCGATCTGTCAGATGCCTATTTTCACATAGACATCTATCCTCCACGCAGGAACTTCCTCAGGTTTGCATTCCAAAGGCACAGCCTACAAATATCAGTGGATCACATTCGGAGGGTTTTCAGCAAGTGCGTGGAGGTGGCTCTTGGGCCATTACGGCATCAGGATATTCTCCTACATATTCAACTATTTAATATGTTCCTGTTTGAAGGAGCAAGCAATCAGAGTTTCCAAAATGGTTTGGACTCATTTCAGGGATCTGGGATTCAGGATCAATGTGGAAAAGAGCCGTCTAATCCCCTTGCAGCTCATGGAATACTTGGGTCTCCACAATGACTCTTTTCCTGCCGGGTAACAGCGAAGAGGAGGATAGTGTATTCCACACCGTATCTTGCCCACTTTCAGTTAGGGTAAGTGGTTTCAACCAGACTCTGCCTGCGTCTGCTAAGACTCATGGTGTCAGTGATATCATGGTGCATTTAGGTCTCCTCATGATAAGGAGGCTGGGTGGTGCAATTACATCTTTGCCCTCATCGTTATTTTGGCCCGCTGGTAATGGTGACTTTGGCGTGTGTGAGGGCACTTCACTAGTGGAGAATCTCGACTGCTCTCATGTCGAACACCTTTAGAGGTGGTGTCCCCGAGTGTGACGCTGACAACAGATGGGTCCCAGTCGGGGTGGGATGCAACCATGATGGGTAGGGCTGTGAATGGTGTGTCCCCCCATATAGATGTAATGCACAAAAGTTACTTGAAACTGCATGCAGTGTTTCTAGCACTCAAATACTTCCAGTGCTTTCATATTCATATCTCATATTCCAAAGCTGACATATTCTGGTGAAGTTGGACAATTCGAAGGTGGTGGCTTGTATCAGTCGTCAGGGCGTCACTCGCTCTCTGCAGCTGCATCAGTTAGCCAGGAAGCTGATCATGTGGTACAGCACCCAATTCTTGTTGCTCCATACGACGTAGGTGGTGGTTGTTCTGAACAGGGGGGCAGATCTGTTGTCCAGAGGAAACCCGCCCACTATGAAGAGTGGAGGTTTCACACACAGGTAATTGAGCAGATATGGCAGAGATATGGATGGTGTCACAGAACAGAACACACTGGAAACAGGAGATTCTTGCAGGTAGGAAGGTTTATCTAGGCAGAGGCGACCAGAGTCAGAAGGGGCAATCCAGAGACGGAAACGGGGTACGAAGCAAGAGGTCGGAGGTGCCAGGGAAGTCAAACCGTGGGTAGTCACCAGACGAGGGGAAGGAGAAGACAGGCAGGATCTAGGGAAGCGGGGATGAATGGGAGCACCACGAGAGGAATGGACTAGGGCTGTACAGAAGACAAAAAGATAGCACTCAGTAAGTTGCATCGAAAACCAACAATGCCTCGCGTTGTAGCAACACGAGGTGAGTCTCTTTATTGACGCTTCTTCAGGTGTGGGTGATTTCCCGTTGATTAGCTGGTGCACTATGCATGTTGGGCTTGTGGTCGGGGTGTGACAGATGGGCAACCATAGATCTCTTCGCCTTGCAGGAAAATGCTCAGTGTCCGCTCTACTTTTCCCAGTTGGATGAAAATGCACCATTAGTATGGATGCTCTAGCCCACCCATGGCCAAACACCCTCCTCCAGTCTAATTTTCCTCCACATTTAATCAGGATAAGGAAGCAGGGTCTGTCACCCAAATTGGCTATCCAGACATTGAATGGCTGAGATTCAACTGTTGAGGGGTCCACCATGGCTGCTTCCACCACACCGGGATCCCGTTAAGGGCCCGTTCTACTAGAAGCATGGCCACATCATGCATCTTGTTCAAGGGGTATCAGTTCAGGATATTTGTAATGTGGCAAGCTGAGCTACACCGCTTTTAAAGTTTGGATGTCTCAGGGTCTTAAATGCTGGAAGCTAACACTGCAGAACTGGTTTGAGAAACTCAACCAGTTGACTCAACGGTAGTCTACGTAGAACTGCCAAGTGGCATCATTCTTCTTAGCTGGGACAGCTTAGCTGGCAGACTATGAACTGGCAGATGGCTAGCATCTTCTGGACCATCTCTTCTGCGGTGATCTTCTTCAGCAGCAACCAGTGAGAACAGAGGCGAATGGGGGCTGCATAGCCCGAGTTGATGTTGGGACACATTAGATCAGTGGCATCCCAGGCAGCAAAGATATCAGAGAATTCCCTCAGTGGCACCCGTAGCTGGGCTTGCTTCCCCTCATTGAGGCCCTCACTGGTCTGCTAATACAGGGATCCAATGAACGCCATGTTTGCCATTGTGGCTGTGTTGGGTAGGGGCAGAGCTGGTGGTGGGCTCGGGGCTGGAGGCCAGGGGAATGTGGCTTGTGGACAGGCTGACTAAGTTCTTCATCTCTTGGGTCTCAGCATCCTCAGTGGGATCATGGTGACTTGGGCGATGACAGTTCCCCCCAGAGCCAGTGTTTTCCTTCTCAATTTGAGCATTACCTGCTGGCTGGTGAGGAGGTCCATCCCTGTAATGGAGTCGTCTTGGATTGGGGTGAACCAAACCTCGCGTGAAACGGGCCCACACCCCCCAAGATCGCCCTGCATGACAGCAAACCCCACCAACAATGCAGGGTAGGAAGAAGCTCCACAGATCACTGAGGTAGCCAACAGGCTGGGTGGTCAGAGCAGAGCAGCTAGCCTGAGCGATTCCGGAAGAACGGGGTGTCGCTCCCTCACTGCACCACCCCCTGCTTGTTACTGGACTGCCTGGAGGATGGATCCAGAAAGAATGAGCCCAGTGCTTCTTTTTCCCCACAATGGCAGCAGGTGATTTTCACATCACAGGGGTAGTCTCCACTCTGTGATTTTACGTGGCCTACCACTTCGTGGCTGAGTTGCTGTTGTCTGTTGTTCCCAATTGCTTCCACTTTGATATAATACCGCTGACAGTTGACTGTGGAATATTTAGTAGCAAGGAAATTTTACAAATAGATTTATTGCACAGGTGGCATCTTATCATGGTACCACTCTTTAATTCACTGAGCTCCTGAGAGTGACCCATTCTTTTGAAAATGTTTGTAGAAGCAGTCTGCATGAGTAGATGCTTAACTTTATACACCAGTGGTTATGGAAGTGATTGGAACACCTGAATTCGATGATTTGGGGGGTGTCCCAATACTTTTGGCAATATAGTGTATGGGCCATCCCTCACCAAGATCTCCTTAACTTTGTCTTAGGTCCAGGTCATGGTTAGAGTTAGTTTTGCTCCGTTCCTGTTGGTTGAAAATGTCTTAGCTGAAAAGTTGGGAGGAGCTTGAGGTGACATCCTTGGTATTTGCAGCTGATATTGTTCTCTTAAGACCAGAACCTCCTGCAAGTATTTAAGCAGTTTGATCTTGAGTTTTAAGCAGCCATTGAGACCATCATATTTTCTTGGAAAAGAGTGGATGGCTTGGGGGGGAGTGGGAGAGTCTACCTTTAGTGAAGGAGTTTATGTACCTTTGGATCCTGTTCACAAGTGACTTAAAAGTGAGACTGACAGATGGATAAGTTTGGTTGCTACAGGTCTGTGTTGGTCACATGACGTGAGTTTACCGGATAATCTCCATCCCTATCCTCACCTATGGTCATAAGTTAGAGATAATAACTAAAAGGCCATTTGCAAATACAAACAACCAGAACTGAGTTTCTCAACAGTATTGCTTGGCTGTTACAGGTTAAGTGTTAAGTGATCTTCAAATAGAGTCACTTCACTTTCAGATTTAGAGGATTGAACTGAAGTGGTTTGGACATCTCAGAAAGATATCACCTAGTCACCTGTCTGAAGCTTTTCCTAACACATTCCACTGAGTGGAGATTCAGGGCAGACCCAGGGCATGCAAAAAGGGATGATATCTCTCAGCTGACTTCCTACTGTAGGAGCTGGAGGCCTTGGAGAAAGAACTCTGATCTGACCTTCTTGGTGTGCTGCCTCTGCAACCCTCACCTGGAAAATCAATCTGAAGATGGATAGATAGAACCAACGCTAGAATTTTCTGAATGGATTCAGTGTTTTCAGAATCTGTAGTATCGGTCTCCTCTCAAAATCTCAACTGATCTCAACCTCTCCAAGCATTGCCTTCGGTTTGAAAAATCAGGGTCCCCATCATGGTGAAATAAACACAAAAATGAAATACAGTAGTGGTCAAAAGTTTGGAATCACCCAGAACTTTTTTTGGTAGAAGCGGAAACTTTTATTCACCAAGGTAGCATTAAAACAATCAGAAATTATAGTCAGTACACTCATAGTGTCATAACATTCTTTTTAATTTATCTAATTTGTTGTATTAATCAAACATTGCATTCTTCAAGGAATCCTCACTTTCCAGCAATCATACCCTTGGCTTTATTTGTCGGTTTTCGAAAATATTCAAGGAATTTCAACTCACGCCTTCACACTTTTCCCAGAAGTAGCTATAGCGCATTTTCTCAGACCTCACAGTGACGCTCTTCCCACAGGATCTCGATAGGGTTCACATCTGATAATTGCACCAGCCTGTTCAGGAAAGACTGTACTCTGGCTTCCCCTTTCTACATCCAGCCCTGGGCTAAACATCGTGCAGGGGGCACAGTTTAACCCACCAACAGTAATGCTAGTAATACTGACAGACACTCATTATTGGCATAGAACCATGGCAGCATAACCAACATATAAGGCCTATGTTTTAATATTAAGCAAGTGAAGAAACCAAATTCGACAGAACCGTCAGAAGAGCTGAATGTCCATTTTACCACATTTATTCAAATTAATCCTCAGGAGCCTACAATTGTATGCTAGTCAGTCAGAAAACTGAGTCTCCACCCACCTCCAAGTTAACATTAGTTTTTAGTAGTCCAGTATTTTGCCTGTGTCATTTACTGTTCCATTGTTAAATTACTTTTAATATTAACATTAAATGAATTAATCTCAGTTCATCTTTTTATTTATTTATTTTTACAATATATACGATATTTATATATTTATTTATTTTTCAAAACTTGTCTTCCCATCTGACTGGCCAGGTGCAGTGTTTCCCTTCTTCAGGCCGGGCCTGTCTTCACCAAATGGGTTTTACATAGTTTATGTTTCAGACTGTTGACATCCTCCACAATGAAATTTGCACCAATCAAATGCTAACTACAGCCCTTGCACCTTGTTTCAATATCCCATCTTACCAGCACCAAAACATTCCCAACATTTCCTCCACTATGCCTGACAGAAGGTATCAAGTAGTGTTACAACACAGTATACAGTATAATACTGCGTTATGTACTAAGTCAGCAAAAAGTAACAAATTTTCAATTCATTGTGTAACAGTACCCAAGTTTTGCAATTGTTTGTCGCATTTTGTAATAGACAACTTGAAAACAATAGGCAATGAGTTTCCCTATTATTTTTTAATAAATTATTACCTCTTGCGATGGTTATTACAAAATGTGGGAGTGGCACTTTTTAATGATGAAAATGTCTTACTGTGCCTTATGCAATAAACAACCAAAATGGATGTCTTCATTGACACTTAGTCAAGTTATTGCACAATGCAGTGTTATTACTTAATGCGTTGTAACAAGCAGCCCTCCAGCATCCTTTTTGCATTTGTTCTCCTTCTTGACCGAGATACCTTAAACTTAGATTAATCCATCCATAATGTCCTTTTACAAGCATCCACCAATCAGAGTCTGTATATGTTTGCCCATTTTAACCTTTCCTTTTTATTTTCTAATTTTGGATATACCCTTTTTTAATTGTGCCTCTATGGCCATCTCAGATGCAGATGACAGTGATATTTAGCATGAACTGTTTAAGGAAGTGGCCAGCCAAAGACCTGTAAGGTACCAGTTTCCAGAACTACAGACTCTGAAGTACATAATATCTTGTGCAGTTTTGCACCTAGGCCTTTCACTTCTTTATCTAGTTAGATCCAGTTTGCCCGTTTCTCTTAAGATAGAGTTTTTTGCCACAGACTATGATTTTGCAAAAACTGGGCATCCTGCAGGGTCACGATTTGCAAGACTGCAACTAGAGTCCTTCTGATTTTGCTGTAATTTTGTACAACAAAGAATTGCTGTATAGAATAGCTGTACATACAGAATTGTTGTACATAAAATAAATGCAATAAAGACCACAATTCTTGCAAGATGTGTATTTATTGCATATAAAAACAACACTGCACAATATGATATAAAGGTGTGAAATAGAACAGTGACTTCATCAATGCAGTGGAAATTCAATGCAACCTGCATGCAAAATATTGTACCTCTATACTATATATACTCTGCTATATTGTACCTGCTCCTCCATGTCGGTCTGTCCTATTTGAGATTCTGTACCCACTTTGCTACTTCCTGTTTGGTGCTGGAAAGAGCTATCCTATTGGTTGTTGACAATGTCAATGTCACTCTTTGTGTGAACTAAAATCTATGATATGATAATATTAAACATGGTTGATATTATTGGAATGTCAAGACAAGAAAAAGACTGACTTAAGACAGCTATCCTGACCACCTTAAACTAAACAATCAAGAAGGAAGGAACAAGCCACAACTCCAGCAAAACACTCGTGATTTTATTCCGACACTGGAAATTTGTCTGCGACAGTGAAATTGCTTGAAAAGTCATTTGGTGTAAGGCCAACATTAGCCAGATAATGTTTTGGATTTAAGGTGGTCTGGGCTGTAATGAACTAAGAAAATATGTAATGAATGTAATGAACTAAGAAAAGTTTATTTGAATTGGAATATCTTACATCCATTAAGTTATCTGACTTTGTGATACAGGCCCTTGTTTGTTATCCTGTGTTTGATTGTTTGTGAATATACGTCTAGGCCTTGCTGCTAGTTTGTACGGGCTTTCACTGAAAGCAGCTCTATTTACATTTTATCTAGTTAGCTTCCACTTCCAGTCTAGGGTGTCCCCAGTCTTGTGCCCTGCACCACCCAGAATAGACTGACTGTCTATTGACTCAATAAGGCATAAGCATTTATAGCTAATGTAATGTACTCATCCCTTTTCCTGGTTAGGCTAGTTGTTCTGATACATTTTTCAAAATACACTGTTGAGAAAGCCATCAGAGGACTGTGAACCAACATTATACAAAGAATTTCCCAACTGTGATAAATGGTGTCTGCCTTTTGGTCTAGTTGAGCTGTGAATTAGACTTATTAAATTATGTTAATTAAATGTATTGTGAGATTCAAATTGCATTACAGAATACCTTACTTAATTACATTATCCACAATCACATTACCCATTATTTTAAAAAGCTTACACCTATTATTAAAAGACGTTCCCTTTATATGGTAACTATGGTGATTTTTAAAAAAAATCATTTGAGTGAGTCAAGGTTAGTCAAACATTGTATTAATAATTTAAAGCAATAGGACCAAGATATATTAAAAATAAACCATTGTTTAACATTAGTGACACTAGAATACTACCAGAAAACTATTACTTCAGTTAAGGCATTGAGGTTAACATTTAAAGTATTTTCTTTTTGTCATTCATTCAATCCAGAGATCATTTGATATTAAAAAATAACCTTTCAGTCAAATATCTTACATGTCCTTATGTGTGTGTTTTAAAAATTGCATGTGGTGATGACATCGATGAGTACACTGATACTCTCACATCCCTCTCACAAGCCCTGCATTTCTAGCAAAACTTTTGTCCACAATGACAATCCATGGTTCGCTAAAGAGCTGAGAGGTCTGTGTGGTGAACAGGCAGCCCACCGGAGGGAGAATCACGAGGGCTGCAAGAAGGCGCTATCAGAACTTAACGAAAATGATCAAAACCGCAAGGAACCGCATTCGATCACGGCACTCTCATTGAGATTACAATTCAAATAGCCAGACAACTAACGAGCGTGTTTCTCACCTCTAGCCATTCAGCCTGGCTCTCGCCATGCCCTGCCCCCACGTCCCTGTCACTCCCTGAACACTTACAAGCCCACCTTTCTTGTCTGCTTAACACCTCCACCACATCTCCCATTCATCAAAGAGCACAGTATCTGAAGGCAGCTCAGGAGACAGTACTGCAGGATAGCCGCTGTTCTGGATGAACTCTCTCCTGTATCACTGGAGATCTTGTGCTAGCCAACTACAGTAGGTGCATTGATCTGCTTAACTAGTCCTGGGACCAGTGCAGGGTTCCTGCTTGCTTTATAACGCCCATCGCCATTCCTGTTCCAAAGAAGGATAAGAGAAATGGACTCAAAGATTATGAAAATGTTTCAGTTCCTGACCCTGTCACACCAAAAGTTAATCACAGTCTTACTTCTAGACCCTCTTCAGTCTGCTCATCACAACCACAACAGTTGAAATAACTGTTCACTTTTTATTATTGACCCAGTCCTCATATTCACTGAAGATTCACAAAATTTGAGCAGATGCATTTTTCCATATAGGAGATATTCCAAAATGAAGTTATGTACAGTATTTCTGACAAGGAATTCCTAGAAGAAGAAATTCATATCTAAGACGGTAGATGGCAACAACAAACCAGTTCATAGCAATTGGTATCAGTATATAGGCCTATTTTGCGTTTCCGTAAACCAAATAACCAAATTATAGGCTATAAAAAATCTCAGCCAAAAAGAAGTTAATCAAAAAATCACACAGATAAGGGTCGTAATTGAAACAAAGTAAAGGTTAAAGTTACGATGAAATCAGAGATGTGTGATTGCTATCAGATGCGTTGACATTTGGAACAATCATCTCGAGCTATTACGGGTCGTCAGTGACGTCTCACTTCGCATGTGTGACAAACATGTACCAGGCTGTTTGAGCCCTATGGCAAAAAGTAAACTGGGAAAAAAACAGTTCTGGTTCGTAGCAGTTTTATAGTTTCACTTTGTCAATCAAATGAATGGAAAAAACGCAGGGCTCTTATTTTGCCTTCATCAGTAGGTTAAATGTGATATAGGCTGTATAAGGCTTCCGTCTTGTACATTCGCTTACTTAAATATTCCTATGCACTGACACAAGAAATGTTACGTCGAGAACCGGTAGGCCACCATACAGGAAACTTTAAGAAGTCAGCAGACATAAAAGGCGAATAAGAGCAAACAACAGTGTTTGGGGGAAAAGAAACAGCAAATATTGCATTCAGCTAATATCAATGTATTGCAAGTAGTTCAGCATAAAATAATGGGTATCATCTATCCATCTACTATCCATCCATCTAACATACGTCGATCCATCTATTTATCTATACATCTTGTAACCGTACATGTCTTAGCATAGTCAGGGTACCAGACATAATTAGCCATAAAAAAATTAATTATAACATATATATATATATATATAGCCCGAAAGATGAATGATTACATTTGGCGAATATTACTTATAATTTGGGTTCTTTTATTACAAAAGTTGGTATTGCCATTTAATCATAAATGGTCATGCATTTTCCCCACCTTTGCTTAAAAATAATGTTTTCTCCCCACAAATTTCGGAATCTATCTATCTATCTATCTATCTATCTATCTATCTATCTGAATTTAAAACAGTAGGATTTAGCCTCAATCTTATTGGGCGATATCAGCTGCTGGGAGGGGCCCAAAAGAAAAAAAAAAAGAATTAAGTTTATAGGAAATCAAGCGGCATGCTCAGGCGGTGAGTTTGCAACCGCCTAGTGCATGAGTGTCACCGTGGGAACCGGAGAGGCTGAAAGAGGGAGGACGCAAGACAGAAGGGAGCGCAAAGTCGGAGGACTGAGGGGCGCCCCGCAGCTTCTCTGCTGCACTTTGGATTTTTACGCATCCAGTTTTACCCCAAACCCCATCGGACCCTAAAACCAGTCTTGTCCAGAAGGGACACTGACAGACCACAATGGCGAGTAAGGGCATCCGATGTAAGATTGTTGTAGTTGGGGATATGCAATGTGGCAAAACAGCCTTGTTACATGTGTTCGCGAAGGACTACTATCCCCAGGTACGTGTTTCATGTGTCTTTTTCTGAAAGTGATGTTATAGGAGTGATTGTATAATTACGGCACAGCGTGTGTGCACAAGTATCAAACAGTTTTATCTAGACATCGCCACGAATACTATAGTTATGGGAAACGAAAATGTATAAATAAATCAATTTAAATTGTATATGTCGACTGATTAGACTCACACTGTATGAAATGACGTTTATTGAACCCACGAAATTAACAATTAATTGTAAGTTTTCAGGCGGACATCTACATGTTCCCCAATATTCATTTAGCACCTGCGTGTTTTGAATCTAAGCAATTGTGGGAAGATTATTGCATGGTCCTTTTTATTTTATGATACAGAGCTGTAGATGATTCTGAAAAGGCTATGTTGAATATGTTTTAAAATCATAACCCTAATTTCGAGACTTTTAATAGGTGCATTCATTTACTGAGCCCTAGTATATTTAATTTACTCAAGATAATGACATTGATAAGTTTTTCTTACTTAACCGTATTCGCTCGACGTTATTCTAGTTGTTTTCTTATTATTATCACTAAGGTACAAAAAGTAAAAGCAAAAACAATAGAAACGACGGCACCAATACACAGATAAAATACGCTAGTACTGGATAAGTATAGTAAAAAATACCGGTAGTCCTAAACTCGAGAACTAACGTGGATCATTGCGACCGTGTTTATTTAACCGAATTTGTTGAATGGGCGGATTGGCGCTTTAATGCCGTAAAACATGATTTTCTCCGCAGAATTACGCCCCTACAGTCTTCGAGAACTACACTGCTAGTTTTGAGATCGACAAACAAAGGATTGAACTGAACATGTGGGACACGTCAGGTAAATAGCCATGACTTGTTTCGTGTATTTATGCCTTAAATATAAAAGCAACAGTTATATTATTTGTCCCGGTAAACGCAATGACGAGACGTGGTTAAGATTTTTTATTGACATACACTCGAACAGATGGTCTAATCGCATCAATACTATGCGGGATACTGGACTTTGTCCAAGTTAAAAGTAAGGGCACTGCAGTCGGGGTTTAAGTAGAAACACACACTCCTGTAAATGTCAGTATAGCTATGGTTAAATTTGTTTAAAATACATGGGAAATTCTTATAGATGTATTTTGTGGACCACCTGAGGCGGCTGTGGTTGATTTGACCAGATCATTTTGTATGTACTACATATAAATAGTTATAATTTTAGTGTGTTTTTATGTTAAGGGTTTCTGAGCTACGATGATTAAAACAGCTTGCCACATCAGTGACTTCCCCGTTTCAATGCGCACTATTGATGCCATCGGACGATGCTCGGGACACGTTTTCTGCATCGCACCAGTTTCTCCTGTGTAAACTGTCATAGCTTTTACTGTAGGACCTAACGACGGTACCCGAAGGTGATGGCTTTACTGATGTGTGACCATTTATATGCAAAAATAGCATAGCTATGGTATGTGGTAGTTGGTTGTAGATTTTTTTTAATGTGCTGCATTTTTATTGACACTGAAAACCATTTGTTCCCATAACTGACACCGATTCATTGATTCAGAAAACAATGGGTGTTGCATTCAGTTTTGATTTCCTTTCTTTGTTTAATGCCTTCCAAAGTTGGAAAGTGCATAGTAGCAGTTTTAAGTCCATTCCCAGCAGACCCAGTGATACTTATAGTCAGTGATTAGCTCTTTCTCCTTAGCAAAGATCCCCCTGCCCTGAAAAATTACGTCATGACCACAACTGAGGGCTTGACATTAAGCCTGAATGAGTAAGAAAATAAATATAAGGTAATCTGACACTGCTTCATATCTCTCTCTCTCTCTCTCTCTCTCTCTCTCTCTGTCTCTCTCACACACACACACATTAGCTTCCCTCACGTTCACATGTTCACATTTATGCACTAAAATACACACGCTACCACAAAGGCATGTGGCTTATATAGATATAGACCTAGGCAGCATATTGCCAAGCCCTCAGCAGTTATTACCACTGGAGGCCGGCCATTGGCTAAACCCTCTGGTTTTAACTGGATAAATTTCTACACTCAGTGTTACTGGCCTGTCTTCCCAGCATACAGTCCTTGTCAAGCCCCTTTGGTGAGAACAAAAGACCTATCCTCTGGGGATCACATGAATGTTTGAGATTCACACTGAAAAAAAAATCATGAACAAAACACACATTAATGTAACTTGGCCACCTGTCCTGTCATGTTTGTTTGAGTGGCCTTAGTTGATCTAATTTGCAGACAATGTGGAGTAGTGTCTGTAGAATGATCATTTGCACCTGTAAGCACTGTTTGTTCTGCAGGGTACGCATTACAATTGATAATGCCGCAGTGTCCGTTGATTAACGTGGTGACAGGAGGTTGTGCCATTTAGCCAGTCTGGTTCTTTCGAGGTGCAGAAGGCAGCAGGAAAATGCAAATTAATGATGGCGGCATGTTTACATAGGAGACTTGGGTGTTTAAGAGAAGGGATGAGACTAGCTTGACTCATAACAAGTAAAGAGTGAGTTATGTCGGCCTTGAGCTGGACTGGACAAAGTCGCGGTGACTCAGGTAACCATTCCACCTGCGGGCGAAGCCGAAATGCTGGAGGCCACAGTTCTGGAGGCATGTAGCTGCTTCTGGGCTAGCGTGCAGAGCAACAGGGGGCTTGGAGTCAATCACTTTATTTCTGCAAGAGATGTCAGCTCAGTTGCCCAAACTTTCCCTTACTATAACTTCTTAGAAGCTATTTGAGTGTGGGGAAAAATGTTATGATAGATCCAATGGATAAAGTATGAAGGGTGAACACGTTCTACGGTCCTTTCATGTGACACATTTTAAGTTCACATCTTCTATCCTCATTCTGTCTGCGGAACACTGCACAGCAATTCACTCGCTGCCAAATCATGTTGTTTTTGACATCTTCAGCTGGGCCGAGAAGCAGCATCAGTTGTACGCTCTTGCCGCACGCTCTCCTATGTTTTCTTAAAGTGCAAATGTTGAGTTATGTCTCGAGCTTCCGAACAAGTCATTACAAACATATGGTTGCATCATTGTGTTTTAAAAAATGTTTACCGCACCGTGTTTCTTCTTTTTTTGGAATTTTCTCATGGTTAAAGTCAAATCTCATAACCGCCACGGGCTTGTGCGCTCTGCGTTCCGCACACTGGAAAAACAGGTGTGCGCACCTGCATTTAAAGGCCTCTCCCAATTTTTTGGTGATTAAGAAGCAAAGAAGCCCCGTTACGTGCTGAGCTGTAGCTCTAGAGAGACAGGGACACAATGGCAGGGTGTGTGCTTGAGGTGTGACAGACAGATTTCTTACATGGTATCTGACTAGTCCTGGAAACTTGGCATACTTGCCCATTGACAATAGTTTTGTTGTTCGGTGCAAAGATCTTCGCATGTCATGATTTTAGCATTACATCTGTTCCTTCTCTGTATACAATAGTAATGTGGGAAATAAATGCTAAAATTGTCAGCCAGCTTTGACTAGAGATTTCGGTGATTGGCTTCTAGTACATTTCTCCTGAAAATATCTATTACAGTGTAACATTCTTTCCCCTCATTTGAGCAGTTGAAATGAAGTAACAGGATTGGCAAGTCAGTGATTGCTGACAGTCATCATGATCTGATAATACAGGTCTTGGTAACTGGGCAAATAGTTACTCAGCTGCTATTAGTAGCGCTACACAGAGAGTCAGATTAGATGTAAATTCTGTTGCACGGGGGTTGGACATTGACACTCCCACTGAGGTAAATACAGGTCTTTTCTAAACACAGCGAGCAGGAATTCAATTCTTTATTGGGCAATTTCCCTAGAAACCTTTTTATAGCGTTCTGTAGGAGAATCTGCCCCACTGAAAACCGCAGGCATGCCCGTTGCAAAAGTTGTTCATGCATATTCTACACCCCCCCCCCTCCTAAAACCCAGCCAACAACTGCCAGGGCACCTGACTACACACTCCTCATAGCAGCTGAGGGAGTGTTAGTTTGGAATGAATATGTGACAAGCCCCCCAGCCCTGGTGTAGAAGCACCAGCTAACCTGGGGGACCTCAGTTCTGATGTGAGGTCTTCCAGAGCCATTATATGCCCAACCACCACCACCCCCCACTTCAGGGGACAACTTTATTTTTATTTAGCTGATCAATACATTAAGTGAAGCCACTCCAAAGCAGCCCACCCCCCGCCCACCCCCCATTATGACGGTACACAGTGCTTATCGCCACACATATACTGCTGCTAGTTTGCTGACTGCTGCTTATGTCAATGCTGTGTACTGAGGCTTGTCAGTAGGCTCACTTCCGACATGCTGGGATAAGCCTAAATTGCAGAGGGACTGTCCTAAGCCCCTGGAGGAGGGTAGGGGGGTTGTCACTAGGGAACGCAAGGGGGACGGTTTTCCCTTGAGTCTGAAGCGGATTCCCGTGGGGCCTTACCTCATCCTACGTGGAGCTGCCCGCCGTAACTGCCATGGACGGTGCTGAGGTCCTGCGTTATGAGAGCTGAGCCTGTCTTTTTCCTCTTGATGAATGGCTGAGCGTTTTGGGGGGGGGGAGGGCGCTGGTGGGGCCTGGGCATATGAGCTGTTGCTGTCTGTCCGTGTGCTTGTGTTCGAGGAACCAACCTGTGACGGTGTGGGTGACGTGTGTCCCTAAACACAGATACATGTGTCTGACATGCATCTGTTTAAACAGAGGTGCTTCTGGGAGATGTAGTTCATACCTGGGTCTTTTCACCCCAGTCGTGTTCTTGGTTCAGGGTTTTGCCCTGTAACTTTAGCCCATGGGACAATAAGCCTGGCAGGGAGGGCAGATAGAGTGGGGTTTGTTGCCCCCTCTCCCCTCCTTTCTCCAGGTCATTAGTACCATGATTAACAGCAAGCTGGGGACATGGTGTAAGAGACACCGGGGAGACCCATCTGCTGACAGAAACACAGGAGCAGCAATTAGCCCTGTCATTCTTCCTTGTTCAGCCACCAGCGTGCTGAGCGCCGACTCATCCATCTCTCCCTTTCTGTCCCTCTTTCTCTCCCTCTCCCATCAAGGTCACCGGTCGTGCTCCATTCCTCTGACCTCCCCTTATGACCCTTATACTTCCTCTCGTCATGGCTCACTAGCCCCTCCTCTTCCTCCTTCAGCATAACATTTTTTCCATTACTTTTGTCCGCTTTCTTGCAGTACTGTTTTTACCTTATGTATTCCGCTTTCTTGCAGTACTCTGTTTTTACCTTATATATTCCGCTTTCTTGCAGTACTGTTTTTACCTTATGTATTCCGCTTTTTTGTAGTACTCTGTTTTTACCTTATGTATTCCTCTTTCTTGTAGTACTCTGTCTTTTCCTCATGTATTCCGCTTTCACGCAGTACTGTTTTTACCTTATGTATTCCGCTTTCTTGTAGTACTCTGTTTTTACCTTATGTACTCCGCTTTCTAAAAGTACTCTGTTACCTTATGTATTTATGTGTAATGCCCTCCTTCTCACACTTCATCTTCGGTATTACTGTCACATTTAGCATTTACATTTATTGTGATTTAGCACTGTTCTGTGCTTCTGACACACTGTGACAGACACAGTACTGTGCAAATCAACGTATGCAGTGAGGCAAACATATGGCTTTTAGGGAGCTGACTGGGCATAAGTGAGGCTGGGATGAGCTTCCAGTGAATGTCCAGGTACATGTGTAAGCCGTGCTGGGGCCAGAGCCACAAGTAAACACAATTAGATGACTATACTACTAGGAGTAGTTCCATTATTATTAATTCAGTGGTTTATCTAGAGGGTCATTGCTATAATCTCACCATCACTGCAACTGATGAAATTGTTACATTCATTAGGAAAACAAACCTTTAAACATTTTTCACATGGGTTAAACCTTTAACGTAAAGAAGCATATAAGACTGAGCAGAACTTCAACTCTACCACCACAGTCATCCAGCAGAGTTTATTTTCTTGTAGGATGTATTGCGTTATTTCACAGGTAGTCCTGGCAGAAAGCTCACAAAGGAATTCAATAATACCAGTTTGTGGTTAAGGCACTCACTGTTTTTCGGTTATCCTCAAAATCTGTCCATGAACGAACCAGCTAGACTGATAGCGAACTTCCTTAATGGCTTTCTTGCATAAAAAAACGTTAACTTGCAGGTCTGGTACTGCCGCAAGCGTTTCCTCATGCTTTGAACACTTGAACTCATAGTTCTCACACATGCCATGCCGCCCCAGAATGGACCTGAATGGAGAGGTGGACCTACTCCTCATTAAGCCACAACCCCCCATGGGAATCCCAGCAGCCCTGACCCACTGACCTCTCTATTACATCTAAGCTGATCAGAGAAGCGGGGAGGGGAGTTCAGATGGACTGAACAGGGTGAAGGGCCAGGCAGAGGTCCTGAGTAATTGTGCTGCTTGGCCCATTTTCTCAGCTGGGGTGGGGGGGGGGAGGTTTAGAG
>JAODJW010000094.1:28977882-29001134 GCA_026777045.1 Hyperopisus bebe
GCGGGGGGGGGGGGGGGGGGAGGTTTAGAGAGTGGGAGAGTAAAGGAGAATGTATTTTTGATGAAAGCATGGGAGGAGCAACGGGAGACAAGAGGGAGTAGGTGGAACAGGTGTAGAATTAACAGTCTGCTTATGATTGCTGCTTCACTCTTGTTCAGTATGCCCAACTCCCACAAGGCCCTCTGTGAGGAAGAAGAAGCCACGAGAAGCAGAAACAGACCCGCTACAGAAGATTTGTTTTTCTTTCTTGCTATTGGTACAACTGATCTCATAATAACAAGCTTTGTGACATAACTGTGCACCACTATTCTGGGGTAAAGCCCTCTGTGTCCTACTGTCATGAGCTCATTGGTTCGGCTTGATTTCAGCTTGGTGTTAAGTAGCATGAGAACAGCTATTTCCTGTTAGGCAGCACATTAGTAACTATTATTGCATCAACCTGTTAAATGTTCATACAGTGGTGTCCAGCAGCATCTATACTTACACCGGTCATAAAATAAAGTAAAAAGTGCAGGCAGTATTGGGTGATATGATGCGCGCAGGTTTTCCAGACCGCTCCTACCAGTACGCTGGTATATCCCCAGTGACGCCAACCTTCTGTGCCTGCTATGGCAGCCAATTAAAACAGACCCGATTTAGCAGTCTTCGTGCCCCAACCCCACAGCCCCCAGGTTGAGGGCATGAGGACCTGCTATTTATCATGGACTGAGAATGCAGGACTTTACACGGTGATAGTGATTCCAGTGATTCTCCTCTTGCCTGGAGGGGCTCACGGCAGCTGGGCTGATGGAGGCCTTGTACTCCTGACCTACCCGTCATTCCTCCCATGAAATTGGTCCATTGGCTATTAAGCCACTCGGAGTCCACCGTCTGCTGCCTTCTCCTTTAGGCTTCCTCCCGTCTTCTTCCTGGCTCCTATCCAAGTACATTTACATTTATATTTTGCCCCCCTCGTTGTAGAAGGCAGCTCTGTGTGTCCCAGTGGCCCCTGATTCTATTGGCAGCATGGAGTCAACGAAGAGAAGGCCCTGAAGATGCCGTGTTTTGTGTATGTGCGTGGAGGTGGGGCTGGATGAAGAGCTGTAGACAGTCATAATGTGCCATTCCTACCCCCCCCTTCCTCCTATAGACTGTGGCATGATACTTTTGAACAAAGGCGACGCTTCGAGTCAATGGCCACTCTCACCCCATTCGCTGACCGCGTTTCTTTTCCCGAAAATGCAATACGATGATTTTTCCTGGGACAGCTGAGACAAATGCGCTTCCTGTTTAATAATGCAGGGCCTGTCTGGCTTGGGGGGGTGACCTCACTGCTGTCCCTTCCCCCACCCTTGTGACCTCTATTCCCTTTCTATCCTACAGTGAATCTAACGCCCCTCGGGCATGGCGGGGGGGGGGGTGTATGTATGAGGCCACATGGGCTGCATGGCTGCCGGGGGGGAGCTTGGCCTGTCATGGGTGTGTGTCAGCGGCAGATCATTTGGCCATTAGACCGGCTGGGTCCTGCCACTTTCTTTCTGAAGTCGTTAGGAACTTTGTCATAATGTCATACTTTCCACACACGACTCCCGTGCCTTCGGGTAATTGGGTGTCGAACCCCTTCTAGCCACCACAGATACACGGCTCATTATTCCTGTCTCGCGTCATCTCTGACCCGCTGTGCATCTCAGCCGCGAATCAGCCCTCCCAATATGGCCGTGACGACGTGCAGGCAGGAAGGAGACTGAAAAAAGAGAGGAGAAAAGCTTTAAACCGATTGAACTATCAAAATACTGTGCCAGAGGAGTAAGAGCAGAATCAGTTAATAACATTTAAATTATGTGGGTGTTGGATCAGTGGCTACAAGGTTTGCTTTGTTCTCACGTAGAGGAATAATATCTTCTGCGTTTCTTTAAATGAGAGCGTGTAACCCAGGTTTCGGGGTTGGTGTTTTTTTCACTGTTCTGAGTGAAAGCAGAATTTCTTCTCTTGTGCTTGTGCTTGTTTTTTTTTTTTTGTGTTTTTTTTTTTTCAAAAGCTGCAATTAAAAACATTAGGGACGGGCAGGTGACAGCACATAGCGTGTCGGCGAGGCGGCGCAGTAAACAGCTCGCACACGGCTCTAAAGCTGCGCAAAAAAGCCCATTACTGCATAATGGAGTTTCTGGGAATCAGCGAAAATAATGCGACTGAAACGGCTGGCAAGCTCACGGTGGACTGAGCGAATGGCCCCAGTTTGTACCGAAGTACCTGCACCTTGCAGTGGAGCCGAGCCTTTTATATAGATCACAGATGAGAGTTCAGAGCTCACAGCTGATGCTCTTAGAAGACTTTCAGGGGGGAACTCAAAGTGTGATGGGGGGACGTTGTGGTGAAGGGTGGAGCCATTTTTACTGGTACTCGGGTGTGCATGCGGAAGAGCGGCAAACAATGGATGGGAGAGCACGCTTCGTCCCCTCACTTCCCCCAAAAAACAGGTATCCCCATCTCTTCAGTTCCCATCCCACTACCAGCTGATAAAACCACCAGGCAAATTAGTCATAAACTGGAATTTCCTGTTTGGTCCCTTTGTTCCTGTTGTTGACATAACATTGTTTGCATATTTACATACGTTGTCATGTACTGTATAATCTGTTTTTGGGTGTACGTGAAGGGTAGATATGACACATTGTGCTGTGCAGAGTGGCTGTTTTAGGCCCCCCCCCCCCCCCGGTTCAATAGAGCCCCATTAGCAAACTGTGCTGACACATCCACGAGCAACCAGCGACAGAGAAAAGCGCATGCTTGCTTTTGATTAAAACCAGTATTTTAGGAATACGGTCTTCTTTTAACCAAGGAAATGTCACAAATATTGGCATACAGACGGATAGGAACAGGAAGAGAGAGTCAGAGATCAAAAATCAAATATACCAAGAGCTCTGCTTTGTGACAGCAGAGTGCAACAAAATAACAGAAGGAAACAACACAAAAGCTGAACGGGCCTGAACCATCACCTTATAACTTTCATAGCTCCAGGTTTTAGCTGTTTCGGAGCCAGTTACAGAGCTGAGCATGATAGACTGTCCTTCTAGTGCAGCTGGGAATGGTCTTGCTATCTGTTTTCCTGAGAAGCCCCTGGCACAGGGATATAAGATCAATAATCACCTGGCTGAAGGCTGTAATGTAAGCTAATGGCCACTTATAAGGCATTGGCAGCCTGTTGGTAATGGCCAGACAGGAGTCAGGTGGTACAGATTAACACATGATTCATAATGCTGTTATGGGTTTTCAAGTGACCCTTTTGTCAAGCTTTTAGTACTGCAGTTACACGCTATTTTTCCCCGTTTAGAAACACTTACATTTTTTGGGACAGGGGTTATTTAATACATAATTTATGAATGAAGTGTTCTTAGAATTTTTTCAATGTTTTGTGAGATTCAGCCTAGTTTTTGTTCAAGCTTATAGTGCTGGAGGTTAACAAAGCAGGATTGTGATTGTGGAGGACATCAGACAGGATGTCAGTAGAGCAAAGCAAGGCCACCATGGGATCTATGTCAGGAGACAACCCGCACAACTGACCTTAGGGGCTTCTGTCCTTTTGATGACTGCGAGCTGGTTTATATTGCACAAAAATGTCACACACTGGTACAGAAATACAAGACAAATCAGATCAATACGGAGCACTGTATTTTTTCCCAATATGCGGTGATGCCGTAAAATACAGCACGGGTGGTAACTCTACTCCCAGCATTCTGTGGCCAGGTGGAAAACTGGACCGGGGTGCAAATCCTGATCTTAAGTAGCAGAAATGTTTATGTTTATGAAAAGGGCGGGGCTGTGAGGGGAGTTTCAGTGCAGCATAAAATTAATCTGAAATAATCAAAGCTGCACGCTAAATGTGATTGCATCGTTTGCTTATGCTAATTGTCCCATGCAGCATTTTAGATGGTTCCCATTCAGTGGTCATGGAGACACATCCTTCCTATTCGCTTATTAATTTGTTTAAAAAGAAACTTGCAGAGGAAACTCAAAATAAAGCAGAATGCAAAGGCCTGATGTGCAACTGCAGCAGCTATATTGAATCTCATGAAATAATTCACTCCTATGTGGAATTAGAGTATTGGCTTCATCGTGAAGCTGGCCTTACCATTAGCGTTAGAGTGGACAAAAACCATTTATACCAACTTTCTAACATCTGCAGGTTGACCAGAAATATAAATGAAAAATGATGTTCAAACTTTGGGTTTTGGCTAAAAGTGTTTTCTCTTTGCTGTCACTTTCATTTTCATTCATGTTTAGGATGACAAGTCAATCAAAGGACGACTCATGTTCGTTAGAAGGTGCATGACAAACACATCTTTCTTATAAGCAGAAGTCATTTGCTGCATACCTGCTAAATTGCCCAGTTGTGTTATTTGCCAGGAAGCATTTTTCTTAGCTTAATTTCATAATTCAAGGGATTCAGTCTGAGGCTAATGGGCTGCTGACGTATTCAGATGAGACAGATATAATTCTCAAATGGAGACAGACGGTAACAATTCTTCAAGGAAGGAATTGCGTGTGAGAGTGATGAGTCGGTTTCCAGTCACAGGGTGGATGCAGCTGGAGACTCTGGGTTTAATTCCACCCCAGGTCTTGATAGCCTTATTAAAGTCAACTGACACACAGAGTGCTTTTGACTCATATTGTAGCTGACATGTCTATAAAATCTTCTGGACTCTGACAGCCCCTAGGACTTTGAGTTTGCTCTATCCTTGAAGCCCAATAAAGCTAAAACATTACTACACCATGGCCTAGAAAAAAAACAACTTACACCAGCGCAGTGTTGGGGAAACATCAGCCACTTTGGGGCATGCATAACTGAATAATTCCGTTTTAGCCACAAGGAGTGTATGATTGTGAAAGTGCTTGTTTTTGAAGCCAGGCGCCCCTGTTTTTTGTCATATTCAGGCAGTTGGTCGTTATAGTTCCTTTTTCCCCCCCCGCTGGACTGAACAGGGTGTTCCATAGACCCAGACCTTTGTTTCTTGTCAACACTGCTTGTTCGACGTCCATCCAATTCGCTTAGACCTCCCGGAGGATGCCTGAGTGCCAGCCTGTTGCCAGCTGGGCGTTGAGATATTTTAAGTCGCTCTTCTTCACGTCTGCTAGCTCCTATGCCTTTCCTCACAGTTCTGGTTCTTTCCACGACAACATCCCTTGACATATATTCACGGCTGCCCGGGGGCCTTGCTCTAGCCTACCCCCCCTTTTTCAACTCTCCATCATTTATTTGTTATTTTCCCCTCCTTCCTCTCCCCCCTTCATTTGTCTCCTTTCCTCTCTCTCCTGCCGCCTCCCTCGCTCTCCATGCCTCTGGCGCCTTTCCTAACCCCGGCCGTGTGAACGTGTATCACTCACTGCCGTTAACTGCCCCTCGCCGCCATGTGTGACCAATTAAGCTGCATTCCTGTTGAGAGCTGGGCGTAGCACTGTGCCGACGGGGCACGGCGTGTAGCAGGGAAGGCAAGCAGGGCCCGTGTACAAGGGAGGAGTATGTATGGGCTGAGCAAACTCGCTTCGCTAGGCCGCCGCCCTGATAGCCGAAGGCTTCGCCTGTGGCTAGGAGGGCAGTTTGTTAACTTGTCGAAGGTGTGCTGTACCATATCGATTTCTGAAGGGGCGGAGCCACGCTGAAATATGCAGGATTCATTTCCTTTCCCATCATGCATCTCAGGCAGTGACACCCCAGACAGTGCAAATAGAATTATTGTATTAGTTGTGTGCTTGTCAGTAGGATCCATGGCAGGCTAAAAGGCTGCCTTAGTGTCTTAGGCCAGCAAAGCCGCAGTGCAGGACGTTGAATGGAGCATTGTCTTCCTGGAACTCTGCTACTTTCAGAGGGGTGCATTGGCATGGGGGGGGGGGCTCTTGATCAGAGCTCCTGGGCCAAAAGTCTGTGGCTGGCAAGAATGGCACCCAGATGCAGCTGGAACTGGTGGAGGGGTCTGCTCTTTTATGGGGACTTTACTGGAAGTTGGGGATGCCAGAACTATGTCTATTGCATCCACAGTATGTGCAGCTGGCACTGAGGAACCGCCTTAGGGGGCAAAGCGCGATGAGGGGTGGCGGCACGGGCGGGAGAAAAGGGCACGGTCTTCCGTCTGACCTTTCTCCTGGGGTGCCCTATCATTTTCGGCCCACTCGTTCCCCATGACCTATGGAGCGGGATGGGGGGGGGGGGGTGTGCTCTGAAGCCAAGTAGGTCATCTGACTGTGCCTCGCAGGCGTGCTGGGGGGCATGTGTCACGTGACTACAGGGTGTGACACTTTGAGTGATCGTTTATTTAATGCACATTTCACGCACAGCTCCGCACACCCTGTCTAGGTTTGGGGTGTGCCGCCTGTAATTCAATGTTGACAAAGAGTCACAGGGTGATGTCAGAAAGGGCCCAAAGGGTTGATATAACTGGGCTTGGGGGGGTCTGTGTGTGTTCGGGATCCTGCCTGTATGCTACTGCCTGTGCAGTCTGTGCTACTGTAGGAATCTCTCCATTGGTGCACACTTGACATTGATGCACACTTGACATTGATGCACACTTGACATTGATGCACACTCTTACATATGTGTTTGTGTGTGCGCAGGTTCTTCGTACTATGACAATGTGCGACCTCTGGCCTACCCGGACTCAGATGCCGTGCTCATCTGCTTTGACATCAGCCGCCCGGAGACGCTGGACAGCGTACTGAAGAAGGTCAGAATCCCTCCTGCTCCAGCTCGCATCACCAATCACTTCTCCCACGCATCATTATTCTCACAGCAGTAATTACACCTGATTCTCAATCACTGTACCTCTTATTGTCACATATACCAAATATCTAAAAATCGAATAAATCCACCACCTCCAGCTCTTTCAGGGCCAGGAAGCTCTTTTAACACCAGAGACTTTTTCCTGCTATGAATTAGTTGCATGTGCAGTTATATGGTCACTTCCCTGATGTGCCATACCTGTCAGAGAGTGCACAAAGCACCCATTTCCAATACTCCCCCCACCCCCCGCAGCACTTTAGATCTCAGGGCTGATTGGTGAAGCGACTTACAGCTGCCAACACTGCCCCCAGTGGCTGGGTCACTGGTGAGACCCAAAGGTCTTTGTCACTTTTTGTAATTACAGGATTACAGCACAGAGCTCACAAGGCTAAAGAAACTAAAGGCAGCTAGGAATCTATTTCGCTGCCAAGCTGATCATCGTATTTTATTTTATATCTGAAGCACTGTACAGTAGTGGCCAAAATTGTGGAAACGCTTCCAGTTTTTAGAGATTGCAGAACTTTATTCAACTGTTGCTCTAGTTACTTATTTAATCGTCCGGTGTATGATATTTGTAAAAATTCTTTGATTGTTTATAAACATTACTGCCAATATTCGTGTAGTAATTTTTAAAGAGTCGGTTTTTCTCAATTTTGGCCACTAGTTTACAGTTAAATTCCACAATGCTGAATATAAATTTTATTATAAATAAGAAATCGGAAATTTGTTACTATGTGTATGTACATTGCCACTTTGAAATGGGGAAGTGGTTGGAAGACAGATTTATAGTTTTTTAGGTATATACTTTAATGTATGAGTGGAGAGGGGAGGTTTGTTGTATATACACTGATTTGGCGCTTGGCCATGCTCCTTTTCTGGGAGCTTATTTGACCCTCTGAGCCTCTTGGGAATGAGGCAGATGTTGAGAAACAAAGCAGTTTTTTTCTGCTGTGAAGGAGGAGCAGCTTTTGAGTCTCACGCATGTGAAGGTCTTGTGGCTCGGGTTCAAAGTGTGATGTTTCATGACAGGGCTATCGACCCCCAAATAGACTCAGCTTGGGGGACACTGACATAATGAATAAGTGAAATGAAGTTACTTTAGTTACCCAGGCGCAAAATAGAATGTAGAAATCACTACTGAATAGATATAAAGAATACAGAGGGAGACATAAATTCATCATAAGTAGCTTAATTGTTATGTTGTTCTGATTTAGGCTAGGTTTGTGCCCCATGCCTTGTGCCTGTTGTTTCCAGGATAGGCTCTGCCCCTCCAAGTCGGAATGGAAAATGAATGTTTGGATGGATGGATTTGATGCTAATTTTCCCATTGCTATAAGAATCTTAAGGCATTTAAAAGTAAAAAAAAAACAAAGCTCTCCTGTCAATGTTGGGCTTGGCTGAGCCTCTCTACTTCAGAGCTTTGGTTGTGTTTGTTGACTGTATATATTTCAGCCTGTTGTCTGTTAGTCACCCAGCCCCCACAGCCGCTCCCCAACTCCCCCACCCCCCCATGACTTGGCATGGCCCTCGCAGGATGTATCACAGTTACTCTCAACGCTGGAGATTTGTTGACCCTGCATATGCTTTTATAGGTGCGAACACATTGCCTCCTCTCCCTTACCGTTTCTGGGGGGGGGGTGGTGAGAGTGGGGGGCCTGACCCCCCGGCATTATGCCCTCTAATCTGCTGTCTGCTGAATATGTATCCGGTGACCCTCCTTCTTGGCCAAAGTCCACAGAACTGTTCTTCTATTTAAGGAAAAGTAAAGAGCTACTTCAGAACTTTCTCATAACATATGAAAGGAAAACACGACACGTGAAATGATTACTAATCAGGGGAGCAAAGCAACAGTATATAATTCAATTACCTCTGATTGTTCAGTGAGGGGAACAATGTGTGCCCCGCACCTGGATTTCAACATGCCGTTATCCAAGACTTTCAGCCAACGTTCCAAGAGCCATGACATCATAGGTTGTGTGTTCCGCTGCACCGGGATGGGGAAGTTTCTTGGTTTGGTTGACTCGCAGGCAATGGCTATAATGCACGATTTCATCTAAGTGTGAGAGCTGTGCTTGTGCACTCTTCACTTGCCAGCGTCACAGTGGGATGAAAAAAACTGTCCCAGTTTCACCAACATAAAGGAAGCCCTTAATTTGTAAATAATAGAAACAATTAAATAATGACAGCTGAAGAACAAATTACACTTTACATCATCATAGGTGAGTCATTTATGCATGGAAATATATAAAACAGAAAATGTGTTCACACAGTAAGTATAGCTAAATTTTGTATGAGAGCAGACAACATGAAACGTTCAGGGTCATGATTGGCTACCCAAGCTTTCAACACATATGCTTTGGCTGAGATGGGTTAAGAGGTCATGGGCAATATATTTTAGGCTTTAAATATCCAGACCTCAGGGTTGAAGGTTAAATTCTGCCAGTAGTTTATGTGACTGCCAAGATGCTTTCAGTGAAATACTTCAGAACCGGGCTGTAGCGGCTAAAAGGCAGCAAGTAAACTCGGCAAAGGTTGAGTTAAAACACGTTTGCAGGTTTACGCCATGACGACTTGCGCTCCTGAAAAATGTAGTGTTCTGTGAGAGATGGTTTCTCTGCTAACAGGCTCACTGCTCTACCACAACACCAGCACTGTACATGTGATTCACTGTCGCTCTTTCACAGTGACCTTTATCCAGGACATCTTAAGGAAAATCCTTGTGTTAAGGTTCCATAGAGATGTTGTGTGAAAGTGTGACTGGCCTTGTGTCATCTTGTAATGAAGTGCTGTAATTAGGTCACCATATAGGTGATCTCAAGCAACACAGCCTCAGTCTGCAGTGTGTCATTGACCCCTGGGGCTGTCACCTCCGACGTGTGCTCACAGCGTCCCCTCTTCCTGTTCGTTCCTTTTGCAGTGGCAAGGGGAGACCCAGGAGTACTGCCCCAACGCCAAGGTGGTCCTGGTGGGCTGCAAGCTGGACAAGCGGACGGAGCTGAGCACGCTAAGGGAGCTGTCCAAGCAGAGGCTTATCCCCGTCACTCATGAGCAGGTGAGGTCACCTCAGGCTCTGCCGTTAAAACGCCAAACAGGGTGACTGAAGGAATGGTGGTGTGGCCCAGCTATGGAATCTGAAGCATCTTTTGAAGCAGTATAGATGGCAGCTTAGTACCACACCTTATGGTGCCTAATGCTGATCACACAGATAAGGACTTAGGTAAAAACAAAGCACAGGATTTGACTTTCACATGAGCATTCGGGTCATTGTTTGACATTATTCAAACGGGTGTCATTTGTTTGGTGCCATGCAAATTCTGTGGTTTCAACTTATTTTTCCTTTGGAATTTGTTGCCATTTTTTTGTGCATGATTGCTGCGAGAAGGCATGTTCGGACTTCGGCTTTTGAGAGACGCACAGGCGACACTGTGGGAAACTCCCAAGCTCTCTCAGCTGTGGTGGATATGTTTTGTTTGGGGTTTTAGGGGTTTTGTTTGGCACCTGACAAAATGCCTGAGTTAGACTGGCTAATCTACAAAGAGCGTATGGTGTAAGAGGGACATATTTACAGTTAACAAACCCTCATAGATACTGCTATGTTGTTTTCTGTTTAAAGTCCTGTTTGTTTATGTGTTTGCTATCTATCTTTATTTTTGGCTGCATTGGGTCAGTATAGCAGCTTTTCCGCAGAACGTGACACTTTTTTATGCAACTATCAAAGGACTTGAAATTTATGAAGACTATGATTGTCTGCCATAGAGTCCCCCAGGTACACACAGCACAAACCTTTGTTTTCTTAATCTGCGTATTTTAATAGCCTCTTTCCATGTAAATTGAGTCCCGTACAACACTGATTTCAATGCTGCCGTTAATTATCTTTCCCTCTGAGGAAGCCCAGATTGAAAATGAATGTTTGCATTCTGGTCAACTAGAAGGGTGATAGAGGGGAGCATAACAAGCGTGAAGCGAATGAGATAAGCAGGAAATCTTAACCCAACATAACTAAATTATGTTCCAAGAAACAGTTACCTAACAGTCTTCAAGAAAATTCAAGAAAATTAATAATTCTGTCTCCACAGGGCCACATCTGTTAAGTCCTCACAAGGTTTTAATTCGCTCTTTGGGCACAAAACAAGTTCTCAGTGTCCCATTTCTTCTCAGATAGTTCTTTCAACCAATCAGAGTTTAACAGAAATCCACCGGGAGGAAATACTTCCAAATTATCTTTGTAACTCAATTACATCCCCCACCCTAGAATTACACCCTAAAATGAGATGGTTCTGGATTTGTCACTAATGAAAACATTCAAGGAATTTGATACGCATGTGTAGGGACAGTGGCAACATAGATGGGGAGTATTATTTTGTACTAATTGACAATGAACTCCTTGAGTAGACTTTCAGTAAATCAATTTTAGTTTATAGAAGGAATAAGAGTTATTCTGTTGATGAACTTATATAAATCTCAGTTAAGTTTCTTAAAGATTGGTGGTTTATTGAAGCAAAGTGCAGAAAGTGCAATAGCAGCATCCTTCCGTGGATTTGAAAAGGGAGCATTTCGGTAATAAAAGTCTTAACCTGAAATGGCCAAGAATACACAAGTAACACCACTGACATTTAAATGAGTGGAATATAATGATCTTCCCCCATGTTTTCATTCTCCATTGTTTATTTATTTGTTATGACATCACAATGGGCTGCGATCCCCTTATCAGTTTAAATGAGGGAGTCTGGCAGGCTTACGGTATCACAATGGGCTATGCTTATCTACTAGGGCTGCATGGTTAAAAGCCAGTCAGCTTCAGAGAATTCAGATTGGTTGTCTTCTTGCCTCCCCGCAAGAGACAATCTCCTTTTCACTATAGTGACCAGGTATTTCACTTGTGAGGAAGCCTTATTCATAGATATCCCCTGATTTAGTCTAGTTATATGTAGGTATACTTAGAGTTTAATTAGCATACTGGTCAGCCTTTTGATCAGTCCAGGAGTGACACCCAGCCCAACCTAAGCCACTTTCATTTTCATTTCCAACCTGACACTGTCATTGTCTGTGTAGCGCGGCATGGGACAGGGGCTTGGGGTCCAGAGGTTCTCTCCTGGTTAACTTGGAGGTGAAAGCATTAGATTGGTGGGAATGTATTTGGCATTATAACTCCGTACCATGCAGGTGTATGGTCAGTACTATCGGTGAGGGTAACTCACACTGAAACAGGAAGTAGGGCAAAGCTCCTGACCCCGTCTCCCCTCCCCCAGGGCAGCATGCTGGCGCGACAGATCGGCGCGGTGGCCTACATGGAATGCTCCTCCAAAACGTCGGAAAACAGCGTGCGGGACGTCTTCCACATGACCACGCTGGCGTCAGTAGGCAGCCAGCTCAGGCTCCACCTGAAGCGCACCACCACCCGGCGTGGCCTGAAGAGGATCTCTCAGCCGCCCAGCCAACAAGAGGTCCTGGATAACACCCCGGGCTTGAGGAAGGAGCGGGCCAAGAGCTGCGTGCTTATGTAGAAAGGCAGAGAAACAGAGATCTATATGTATAATAGAGGAACTCTATTTATTGTTTTCTATGTCATCTTTGCACTGCTGAGAGAAAAGACAAGGAAAGCAACAAAGAACATGAAGCTGCGGGGGGCTGTTGGGTGACCCTTCGATTTCCTTAAGTTCCTGGGGCAGACAAGGCTTTATGTCATAAATTAAAAATATAAACCACCGAGCGTACGGACTTCACTTTTATTTGTGCTGAACTGTGCATTTTGGCTGTGCCAAGCAGCTGATGGCAAGCTGAGCACTGAAGGTGAGAAGAATGGAGATGCGGAAGGAATGGGGATTTCAGTAGTCAAATGCAGCGATTTGCAAAGGAAATAGGTTGAGTGGGGATTTCTGAAGCATTGGGCCTTTTGCGCACTGTGACATGGCCACTTCATGTCCTTAAAAGTTTTAGTGGCTGGTCCTGATCAGCTGACATCAGAATCAATAAGTGGTTGACCTGTGATCTGTAAAAACAATGACTTCTGCTCTTAGCTTAGAGCTGAGACTTACCATAATTTACTGTCATATAGAATATCCTACTCTAGCAATTTGTAACACAAAAAAACTGTGATAAAATAATTGCACAACTATAATAGAAAATTGAGGGGTAAAGACAGCTTGTGGGATGCTAGAGAGTAGTGTTTCAGTATGTTTTCAGGTTTTGAAATCCTGCAGGACTAATTCTCTAAACCACAAGTGCTTTCAAGTTAAAGTCACTTTATATTTGTACACATTTAATTTTATAATTTATCTATGTTTTTCTTTCGATTGTTTTCAAAATACGGATTGCATTAAACTTTATTTAGAACCTTTCTTTCTGTCTTTTTTTAATCTTTCTGTCAGATTGTTGTTTTAACATTAACCGGAGACCAGAATAATGGTATCGGGCTGTTTTGCAGTATTTTGGGTTGTGTATGTGTGATGGAAATAAAATGACTCATTCAGTGACTGGCTTCTGGGGTTTCGTTCACAGAGAAGGCCAACTTTGATGTTCGTGTGACACCTGGCAACCCGCACAGCCGGCACGGTTTCGGGTCTGTTTGCGCTACGAACTTCTCTTTCTTGTTGGTAACATCTTTAGTGTCCCAATGACTTTAGCTTCCTGCCAACCTCTGCGGGCTGTAGGATGTGCTTGATATATATATTGTCAATTAGTACATCACCACTCAGCATTCTGCCATGTCAAGGTAAATCATGTCATTTTTCTAGCACTGCAATGTCTTCCACTGCATCCTTACACATATTGCTTCCAGACATTCTGTAACCCAAGGCAAGTTCTCCTGAACTGGGCTCTGATGGTGGTTGGTCTGCTGGCTACGAGCGTTTGGCCAATCTGCATACTAATCTATAAGGACCCTCAAGATTCTCTTAAGTTCAGCTGCCCGCACCCTTCATGCAGCAGATTTCCTCCATTTGCCCAGATCTAAAAGAACGTCTTGCAGTCCACAGGGACTCTGGGATAAGAGGGAAGAGTGACAAGGTGACATTTTGTGGCTTTGACGCTATGCTGAGACCAGGGAGCACATCGCGGATGGAAAGTCGGGTGCTTTTTGTGTCAGTGCTTTGCGTGTCACAGGCAGAGTTACCTAGAATGTGACAGGGTCTGAGAGACCGCAAACCAGTACAATACGGACGGCTCTGTACAGGCCTGTTCTAAATAATAAAGGGGTCAGGAAAGAGGGGGCCGTTGTCCTGGTGCCCGCACGTTGCGTAGATAGACAGATGCCCCTAGCGGGTGTGCGAAAAGTAAGCGGATTAGCATCGTAGATCCGAGGGAGGTGAGAAATGAGACCAGTCTAAAGCTGGCCCTTGGCTTCCTCTGAATCGTTAAGCTTCACTAAACCTGGGACTGTCTATCACGTTTATCTTTAGACAAAGGCCGTAGCCTAGTTCCTGAAGGGCTTCGGTGGTGGTGGACGGACCCCGGAGAGCGGGCCCCTAGTACAGATACCGCCTGGCAGTGGCGAAATCTCCATCGCCGCCAACACGTTAAGTACTAAAACACCCTGAAGCAGCACATACAGTTGTATACAGCTGCTCATAATTCCCACATGCTTGTTCTGATTACCGCTGAATAATGTATTTTATTTGTAGCCACTGATTATTGTTTCACGGTTTTACAGAAGTGCTCAGTCTAATCTATTCTATTTATCATACAAACACCTGGGGTATTATTACCAAAAGGCATAATGTCCTGCCTCATTTGAGTCATTGATTAAAAGAAACAAGCTTTTTAGAGCAAGTAAGAGCCTCCAGTTTGATTGGTAAAATGTTTGAACAGTTGAGAGTTGGACTGACGCTTGGGAGTATGAGGCGTGTCATACTGCTGCTGCTGGCCTCCCCTCAACTCACCTCAAACGTGGCAGCTGTTCTGACACCCACAGTCAGAAGTCGCAAGGCTCCCCCCCCCCCCATCCAAGCCCATAAATCCCACAGCTCCGTAAGCAGGGCTGCCCCAGCCCAGCTCAGCCACCCTCCCACTCCGGGAACTGAACGTGCTCCTGACACAGCACATTAATTACAGCTTTCTGTAACAAGGCATTGACGGCGCCGGCCCTGTTCAGGCAGACATGTTTGGGATCACCTCAGCACGTTCATAATTCCCTGTTTTTCTGGAAGGAGGGGGTACCCGGCTCTCAGAAGTACTTGGCACACACTCAGCCTTTGAGTGGAGTACACGGTGAATTACACCTAATTACATCGAGGGCCACTTTATTAGGTGCCTCTTCGTAGTGCCAGGTAGGACCCCTCTATTGTCTCCAGAACCACTTCATAGGCTGATTAGTTCTGCGTTTGGAGACGTCTCATTGACAACATGTCTTTGGCAACAGAATTGCTGCTGACTGGATATGTTTCGCGTGTGGGACCGCTCTCTGTAATCTCTAGGCACTGCAGTACGGGCTTGTTTCTTACAAGCTGGAACCTCCATGTCTGCCACCAACAATCACGTCACATTCAATATCACTTAGATCAGTGTTTCTCAATCCAGTCCATTTTTGCTCCCTCCCAGCAAAATGTGATCTGTCTGGGAGGGAGCAAAAACGTGGACTGTGTGAGGGTCCCTGACGACTGGGTTGAGAAATACTGACTTAGATTACATATCTTAGCCATTTTAATGCCTAGCTATGCAGTAAATCCACCTCTTGTTTACTACAGTGGGCCTTTTACATTAATGAACAGGGGTGCATAATGAAATATTTACTGAGTATATATGGTTGAAGGACACAGTATGTACACAGTAGGTGAAGGTGGCTACATGGATGGCAGAATGCCTTCTGAACAAGAGGGGCTTACTTTTGAAAAACTCAGAAATAACTTTCTGCTTAAAAAACTGATATGGCTTCTAATAATAAAATTTTAACACTTTGCATTAGGTGTGGTGTGGTGGTGCGGGGGTTAACACTGCACACCTCTGCAACCTGCGCTTAAGTCCCCACTGTGGTTCTGTGTGTGTGTGTCTGTGTGCGTGTTTTCTCTATGTATTAGTATAGAGATTTGTCTGGGTACTTGAGTGCAAAAATATGCTGAGGTGAATTGAGGCTGCCCCCTGCGATGTGTTGCTACCGCAGCCTGGGTTGTCCCCTGCTTTACATCCATAGGCTCAGGACGCTGAATGGGACAAATGGCTACAGAAGATCGATGGTTTACTTTACATTATTTGTAGGTTTTTTTTGTGATTGTTCAATACTGAATCCTTAGTGGTGCCCCAAAAGCTATCCATCCATGCATGGCTAACATCGAAACATAGGGAGCCTTCCTCTTGGATTTGATTGACAGAGTCAGAAACCAAAGACCAATCCATAACTGACAGGCCCTTGTTCCTGTGCAAATCCAGAGTGTGGTGTCTTAGCTGTAGGCAAGACAAAGAAACATCATGACTAACACCAAAGTAAACAAATGATAATAATTTTCTTTGACTCATTCCTTTATGGTAACAGTCCATGAATTCATTGGATGTTAATTGCGAATCACAAACACACCTACATATCTTTTAGAATCAGTCACTGCCTTGTGCAAATTTTTTTTACCACAAACTGTAGCAGATAGGTCTAGATGAGAAAGAGAATGAACAAGCACTGAACCAAGTGAAACAGCAAGAAATTACATTCAAATAAGCAATTAAAATCGAGTAAATGATACAAGAATTGGTTTTACGCCACAGATTGTTAATATGAAACGTTCAGTCCGTTCAGCGCATTCTGGTGTGTCCGAGAATACCGCACAATGACTGCATTGTTGACATGTTTGGCAAAAACATTATACCTTAATAAGACAGATTTCCTAACATTAATCCATTATAGGTCTACCTATACTATAAATCCGGATTAACAGCAGGACTGCAGGAGAGAATAAAACAAGGCTTTTCAAATCTGGCCCTCCATTCCAAATCCATGCCATGTTTTTAGTTCTCCCAGGTACTTAGTTTAATAATTACTGATTCTGATTGGCCAGAGGCTGCCCACCTGGCTCACAGGTAAGGGAAGGCTGGAAATTCAGCAGTACTCAGCCCTTGAGGACCATGATTTGTATAGCCCTGTAATAAAGTTTTGATCTGCCCTGCTGTTCTCTCAGTGGCAAGTAGTTAAAATCATATTGAAATATTGTCATCAATCGACTTTTTACTACTAGGCCTATATCACATTTGTACACACAAGTGTGTCGCCAGCCACTTTGAAGGGATTTAACTTTACTGACATATAAAAAAAATGCTAAATTTCAGTTTAAAACAAGGGATACATATTTTGATAACTGAATAAAAATTGCCTACAAACTCAGATTCATCGTAAGCAATAAATTAAAAATGCCTCGATAATGGCATGACTAAGGGTTTGATCATGGTCAGATGTTAGCAAAATACAAATAAAAACAGTGATTTGCATGAACTGAATGTAAAACTGCATATTATCAGTCACAACGATGGTGAATATAAAAACCTCATCCCGTAGGGTTCTACAAACGATTCATAACAAGAAACAAATACATACGTATTGCAAAGAAAAAAACAGAACTGCTCGAAATGACAAATCCATAGCAAATAATATCAAGTCACGTCGTGCAAAACTACTAAATTTAAATATTTATTTTTTTTCCAATAGAGACTAAGCCTTACAAACTTACATAAAATTGAACTAAGTAATATACACCCGGCTTCCCCCCAGAAACCTCAGTAAATAAGAATTAATAAGCGACCTAATACAGATTTCCAGAGACATGACGACCAAAATGACTGAAGTGAGAATGGGAAATGAGGAAGAATAAGAATTTAGCAACACCGAAGGTATGATATAACGTAAACAAAACCATTCTTCCAAAATGCTTCTGTATTTAAAAATAAACACGTTTTCCTTCACAGTTCACAAACATCGGCACACCTTGGCCACGAAACAATGTCGGAAATGAGATACTTCTTGTCTGGGCCGGTGATGTACATTGAATACTATTAAATAATAATGCCAGGGAGACCATATTGCTTGGTCTATTTATATTGGTCATATTTATATTCATTTGTTAAATTTATTATATTTAGAAGCATATATGATGTTATTCATATTAGAATTATTATCGAAAACAAATAATAATAATGCAACTTCAAATTAAACAATTTTTGGTTACGTTCCGATTCTCAATACGAATTTCCCATATGAAATCTTTTTACCGAAGGTAAACAATTGGTAGCTCGATCGCGCGGGGACACGTAAATTACTAATTAAATTCTTTGACAGAATTAACTCCACCAGCGCACACAGTTAAGTTAATTAAATTGGTAATTACACTGCCGCAAAATAACATATATGCTTAAACTAAACTTTTGTCTTATTTCATAATGTTGATATAACATGAATATATTGCCATGATGATTAAGATTTCTGTGTGTCGGTACCATAAGTAAAAGGAGAAAGACAAACGCGCGTCCAAACATCCGACGTGTTACGACACTGTTTCACGTTGCGATTAGGTACTGTCATTTTAGTGGTTTATTAATTCTCACTGTAGAATAAATGAACGTCATCATGGTCTCCTGGAGACGGAGCTCTTTATCGTTATGCTGCTGGAACTCGACGTGCGCTGAATAAGGATTAGGCGCGAGACGTGCTCTCCTCGTTCAATCGCATCCTCTCGTTCCCGCGCCGTAATCAAGGACACCTGCGTGCGATCTTCTACAGACAGAACAGGAGTGACGTTATCCATCTTTATAGAGGCACAGCCTGCTGGTCAGATGGCTGGGGTGGAGGGGAAGCAGTCATTTGAAGTGGGGCACCTTTCCCACAGTGTTAATGAGACCAAAGGCCTCCATGACGGAGAAGAGAATAGTAGTTCCCAGCGGAAGCTGTGGCACACTCGGTCATGCACAGAAACTGATATTTTTAGAAAGACACGTTGCCAGACTTTAGATTCCAAAGCTTTGGCTACAAGTGAATATTCAGTCATGTTGTTTGTGTTTGATTAAAACATGATCTCTTGTGTTTGGATTTTTTTTTCCATTACATTTGATGCATTTATATTTCCACCACCTGTATTTTGCTATGTGTATTCACACGAACCATCAAATAATTTTGTAGGTGTATTTTTACTCTGTGTTACTCTGGTATCCCATGATCGGGTGGCTACTTATAAGAATATAACTTGACTAATAAGAAGTGGAGTGGCACAGTATCAACTGCAAACAGAGCATGAATGCGCATCAGTGCAAAGGAAGACCTTGAAAAACAACCAACAGGGTGCAGTCAGGTAAAGAATGGTCCAGTGCTTCAGGAGGAAGTGCTGCTAAAACATTCCGTTGCATACCAAAGGCTTAGGATGGTCGATTTAACTAATCTTAGCTTTGATGCAGCACTAAAAAAATAAATTTAATCACACTCTCTGTGGCTTTCTACATGTCCCATTACAATTACGCCCTCTCATAGAGGATTTGTAGAAGGTATCACAGTTGTTTCCATTTTCCCATGCTTTGCTAAGCTGCGACAGATCTGTGTGAGTGACTTAAATACATTTCAGAGAAGCCTGGCACTAGACTGACAAAGAATTCCTTCCTATGGGTGTTGGCTTTGACTAGATGTATAGGACTGTCATAATCAAAACACTGCATAACGTGGTAGACAGACAGGAAATAATGTTACGAATAAGGCTTGTTATGCTTTGATGTTGAACTAACAATGAAAAATAAATGACTTTGTGCCAAATATCTGTGACCTTATACAGGTTCATGCAAGGCTTATTCCCGTCCCTTGCCACCCCACCTCTGGATCCAGTGAGGTTGCTCTGCTGGTCTGACGACGACACCAAGGTTCTTCATGGGACTGTTAGCTCACATCACGCTAACTCGACTGCATGGGTGTGGAGGAGGACCCAACGTAGTCCTGGGCAGGTCAGGAGCTGGAATGTAGCCTGGAAGGGATCTGGCTGGCATTCAGTTTCAGTGGGAAATTACAGCCGATGCCTGCTGAGCTATTTTTCAGGGGAAAATGCCTGTGGCCACTCCGTACAAAACACCTGACAGGTCAGTGAATTTTTCATACCAACAAGGTTTACAAAAGACTTAACACAAAGATGTATTTTAATCATTACCATTGTACACAATCACAGCAAACTTGTTTTACTGTCAATGAGCTCTGTGACAAACCAACAAAGTTACTTTATATGGGCGATTGTTGCTGCACATTCATTTCCTGTGAATGTTCCATAAAAAGAATGTTGTTTAGTGGAACAACTGTCAGAAATTCTCTGATTTTGGTCCACTATTCACTTATGCTGGAAATGTTGGTAAAGTGTATTAAAGAAGTTTAAATGGGAAAATTGCTAAATTAAACCATGTTTTATCATGTAAAATTACTGTCTGGCAGGGAGCTGGGATGGAGCAAAAATGTGGACTGTCTGGGGGTCCTCGAGGACCGGATTGGGAAACAATGTTCCATAGAAACCCCCGGAATCGACTTATGTTTTCCAGTCTTCGAAGGCAGGCTAACCTTCAATCAATCAGATGAATGGAAAAAAGATACAGCTCAGTTCAGGAGAAGGGCCATAAAGTCAGAACTCGATAAAGCATCCATCTTGTTACAATCTTTGTTTTTAACATTCATTTGGGAAGTCGGATAGCTGCAAAACTAGGGCAGATCTCGTTTCTGCCTCCTGGGAGATACACCTTCCGTTTTTTGGTTATTTAACTACAAGACCATTTCCTACTTCGATTTTTCAAGCAGCATGACTGAAAAAGTTTGGCACTCATAATTAGTTAAATAATTCAGAAAAACAAAATGAGATGTCTCTCAGTATACGCAATGGTGTATCAATAATTCATTCAGCAAATGTATCATTGAAATTTGGCATTTTGTTTTTTTCCTTCAGTGTAGTGTGTTGGGGGCAGCATGGTGGTGCAGTGGTTAGCCCTATTGCCTCACACCTCTAGGACCAGGGTTGAAGTTTCTGCCTGGGTTACATGTGTGTGGAGTTTGCATGTCTTCCCCGTGTCATCATGGGGTTTCCTCCAGATACTCCGGTTTTCCCCCCACAGTCCAAAGACATGCTGAGGCTAATTGAAGTTACTAAATTGCCCATAGGTGTGCATGTGTGAGTGACTGGTGTGTGAGTGTGCCCTGCAATGGGGTGGCCCCCCATCCTGGGTTGTTCCCTGCCTTGTGCCCATAGCTTCTGGGATAGGCTCTGGACCCCCTGCATCCCAGAAGGGTAAGTGGTTTGGAAAATGGATGGATGGATATATCATGTTCAATGGCAAAGGATGAATCTATAAGGACTGTTTCATGAAAAACAATTAATAACTAAATGCACAATGTGAAGCAGCATTGCATACATAGGTGAAAAGGAACTCCGTAATGAATTATGAGAAATGTGCATAACATGGCAGACACAGCTAAAGTCCACGTACTGCAACAAATTAAAGCTCAGACAAACCCGTATAAGGCTGGTGCAGAGAATCAGGACCAGTTATCGTGCACATGACCCCTCCCCACTGCTGCTAAAGTGAGTGAATAATTAATCATGCTGTTTGTTTTCCCTCACCCTCTAATTGATCACACAAAGAAAACTGACAACCCCTTAAATTGCAGGACCTACATTTCTCTTTTTGCTTCCTAGGTGTTTTGTATTTTTTTTAAAAAGCAGCTGCCTCATTTATCCATGCATTGCGAGTGAGTGGCACATGTGCAGTCCCATTTGCATAATCGCTGTGTTTTCTCCAAGCCATTAGTTATTGGCAGGCTTCAGTGCTAAAGGCGAGAGTGAGTTTGTGTGTTCATGGGAGTGTGGCGTGCACATGCTCTGCTCACAGCTGCTTTGGAGAACTGAAAATGGATGGATGGACCTGTAAGTGAACACAGAGTCAGTATGGAAGAGGCACAGTTTGTTTTGTAGCATCGCCCAGCCCCAAAGAGGCAGCGGGAACCCCTGCTAGAAATGTCTGTAGCAGACTGAAGCAGCATCTTATTTACAGATGTTTTTAGGGGAAAAAAAACATAAGCTGACACTCTTCAGCTGAATGGTAAATCCTGGCAGCATTTCTCTCTCTCTCGCGCACACACACACACACACATTAGGTATGGATAGCTTTGTGGGGACTCTCATTTCTATGTTAAAACCCTAATCCCATCTATGGCGACCTTAACCCCTACCCTATCCTAATCTTAACCATAAGTAACCAAACAAAATACAAGACTTTGGGGTATTTAAATTTTTTGATTGCAGTTCAAGGTTTTTATCACGTAATGGGGACATTCACACACACACACACACACACACACACACACACACACACACACACACAGTGAAAGGGTAGGTGAGTTTAGGCAGGGCAGGAGAGAAAAAGAGGAAGGGAGCTGAGCAGAAAGCAAGGTAAACAGAAGTGATTAAACAGCAAGGGAGAGATAGCGAGGAATACAAGGCAAGAAATGAACACAGGGAATGGGGTGGGGTGGACGGCAAGTGGACAAAGAGTGGTGCTGAGAGGCGACAGTGAACTGAGAAATCTGTAGAGAATGGAGAAATCTGCAGTGAACTGAGAAATCTGCAGTGAAAAGAAAAATCTGCAGTGGGTAACACCTGTGGTAATCTGTTGAAGGACATCGGTGCCAGGCGGAGCACCTTGTCTTACCTACAGTGTATGACATGCTGATGCACAGTGTAACTCCTGGAAAGACAGTTCAGCTGGTGTGATGGTGTACTCGCTTCACAGGGATGCCCAATATCCTCCATATGAATGGTGCATTTCATTTCAAATATTTCATTTAATAATGCTTACACTATATTGCCAAAAATATTGGGACAACCCTACAAATCATTGAATTCAGGTTTTCCAATCACTTCCATAGCCACTGGTGTATAAAATTAAGCACCTAGGCATGCAGACTGCTTCAACAAACATTTGCAAAAGAATGGGTCGCTTTCAGGAGCTCAGTGAATTAAAGAGTGGTACCGTGATTGGATGCCACTTGTGCAATAAGTCTATTTGTAAAATTTCCAACTGTCAACTGTTAGTGGTATTATATCAAAGTAGAAGCAAATGGGAACAACAGCAACTCAGACATGAAGTGGTAGGCCATGTAAAATCACAGAGCGGGGACAACGTATGCTGTGGCACACAGTGTGCAGAAGTCGCCAACCGCAGAATCAATAGCTACAGACCTCCAAATTTCATCTGGCTTTCAGATTAGCTGAAGAACAGTGAGTAGAGAACTTCATGGAAAGCACGCCGCCACTGGACTCTAGAGCAGTGGAAACATTTCTGTCTGGGTTTGGTGGTCATCGGACTGACTGCATTGTACTAAGTGTAAAGTTTGGTGGGGGGGGATTATGGTGTGGGGTTGTTTTTCAGGGGTTGGGCTTGGCCCCTTAGTTCAAGTGAAAGGAACTCTTAATGGTGTAGCATTCAAAGCCATTTTAGACAATTTCATGCCCAACTTTGTGGGAACAGTTTGGGGATGGCCCCTTCCTGTTCCAACATGACTGCACACCAGTGCACAAAGCAAAGT
>JAODJW010000094.1:29001380-29012364 GCA_026777045.1 Hyperopisus bebe
CCAACTCCATATTAAAGCCTATGTATTAAGAATGGGATGTCATTAAAGTTCATGTGTGTGTAAAGGCAGGTGTCACAATAATTTTGGCAACATAGTGTATGTCTGTTTTATTGATGTATATGTGAATGGCAAGTTTATTGAGAGAGCACGTGTCATGAATTCTTCTTGTATAAATTATTGGTACTACTGTTTATATTCATGTGGGACTAGGGCCCCAGGATGTAGGCAGAAACACTACACTTTTGGATTAACACCAGCAGTATCCTGTCCAGCATTCACATGCTTTGATGTTCTTTACTCCAATTCCGCCACCGGTCACATTTCCTCTTAACTCTTTCATTGGGCCATCAGAGACTCAGAATCAGAGTTTTGCCAGCCTGTGCTTCTCTGGAAAACGTTTTAAAATTCATTCTGCCTCAGATCATAAACGAATGCAAAGGCCTCCTTCAGCTTAAAATCTAGCCCCCTCGACGGATTTCGTTACCTTCCAGTCCTGAGTCAGATGGTGTCGCTGGCTTGCCTGACAGCATCGGGCTGGTCGTCTCCCCAGAGCCACTCCAGTCCAGCACTGTCATGCCCCTCCTCTGGGTCGCATGAATGTTTCCTGCTTCATCACCACTTACGCCAGCAGTAAGACCACCTGTAGACAAGGTGTACATAGATACAGGTCAAAGGACACCTCCTGACAGGGCTGAAGGTCTCTGGCCACCTGTCCTCAGAAGTACAACTGCCTCTCTCTCTGGCCTGGAGGGGTTGGGGGGGTGGTGGTGATGGAGGTCATTTACTCTATCCAGCTCCAGGCATGGTTTTCATTTTAACTCCCCCCCCCCTTTATAAAACCCCCAAATTGCCCAACTGAGAGAACAAAGCCCACCTCCTTTGATCATGCATTTTTAATTCACCCCCCCCCCCCCACACACACAAACACTTCATATGTTGTTAGTCACAATAAAAACATATCTGAGTGGTGTCTAGAAATGATGCTGTTGCCATTTTTGTTACCAGAAGGCCGACATTAAAAATGCATGGTCCATTTATACAGCTTGCATAATTAATTGGATTAAAAATATACCTCCAGCTCGCCTTCCATTCCTCAAAGAAAAAGATCCTTTCTGGATTCCCAGTGGGCATTACCGTTCCTTTTTTCCCTCATAAAAAGATAAGGATTTAACTCTATTTAACTGGTGATTGTGTGTGTCTGTAATGGACATGGACGACTGCAGGAAGACACAGGAGAGGAGGTGAAAACAAGCCTCATGGTGACATGTGGACAGATGGGAGGGGGGCAGCGACAGGGGGAAGAGGGTGAAGAGAGGTGAGGGGCCTTAGGTGACAGAGCCGCAGTGGCGGGGTGGCAGACGGGTCTGGCCACTGACAGCTACACTAATTATTTACAGTAGCACCGCTGCACTGTGATGCTAAGATGCAACCCTCTGCCCCACGCCCCCCGAGGCAGTGGGGTCCCTCCGCCATCTGCTTCTGAGACTGCCACACTCTGCCAGCCATCATTGTCACAGCACCAGCACCAGGACGGAGCAACAGGAGCCAGGAAATCCCTGAACATGTCCAAGTCCCTACACGCACGTTTCTATTCTTCATTTCCATATGCGCCTCATGTGCTGTTCATATGATATATTTTGGACTCGCTTCATATATGAATTGAAAGGGGTAACCAATCAAATTCAGTACAGTTAATGGCTGTTCCCTGGTTGGTCAATTTTAGTGAGACATATTAAAATCAATTGACCTTGGCCATCTCGCCTCATATTTCTTCATAGCTTTCCCCACACAGGTGTGCAACCCTCGCATGCGCAAAGTTTTCGCCGTAAGCCCTCGTGGAGGATGTTGCTGCCGCGGTGAAGGATCTTCGCTCAGAGAGATGCTACAGTTGCACCACTGCAGATTCTATTTCTAAGTGGCAGAGGCACAGTGAAGCCTGATGCTCTTCCAAATAGGAGATCAAATCGCAGAGGTGCAGACATGTCGCAGGGGGGAAGTTGTTTACACACTGCAGATGAACCAAGTGGATTCATAGTGGCATCTCGCCCACTTTGGCTCTCCAGAGAAACAGGTATTGCCAGGAAAGCGTCATGCCTGAGATAGCTGCCCATTATCCGGGTGAATCCTCAACCGGGAATTAACATAAAAAACACTTAGTAGAGTACCCACAGCCCTCCCGTGGGGGGGGGGGTCAGTGCCCCAGTGACAATATGTATGGCCCTCCTGTGGCCCCCGTAAATATGTACGCCACTTGGGTCTGAAATAAATGGCTTATTATTACTATTATTATTATTTACATTTATGTATGTGGGCTAAAATGCTGTGTGCTGGGAACAGGTGAAACACAAACGTAAGCACATATTTTTGAAGGACTCTTAACGTGGGTCCACTGGGTGGTTGAGTTAAAGACAGAAAAAAAATCAAGCTTGTGGAAGAAAGACAGTCTAAACAATCAGAGTGAGTTACATATTTGTAAAAACAGTGAAACGTGACTGCAAAGCACTGCATAAATAACATCGGTTTTCAAAATCGTCTTTTGCTTCTTAATGTGTGTAAGTAATAACTGGAGGACGTTAAGGTTAAATGCATCTGGCCCCTCCTAACAGAACAACTGGCCCCAGTCTGCCTCCCCAAAACGAACTGGTCTAGAACCACCACTGCATAGCACTCCACCACAACTAATACCATACAGCTTTGGGTCTGATAGAAAATGCAGTTACTTTTGTTCAGTGCTTTTGTCATCAATCTAATAAAATAAAAGAGAAGAAAAACACACCATTGCACTAACATCTCCGTCTGTACCTGTATAACTTGTTTTCATAGCTGGCCTTTGGCTCCAGGAGCAATTCTTACTAGCTGAGGAATGTTAAGCTTCTTAGGGTGCATCTGTAAACAGCCAGTGAAGACAGGGCCCTGGGAATATCATTTAAACCCATTAATAGTGGCCAGTGGTGTATTTTTGTGTATTCATATCTTTATGGGGACTGTCCATTCATTTCTATGGGCAAAACCCTATTCAGAACAATAACAGCCTTAACCCCTACCCAGCCCTAACCTTAACCACAAGTAACCAAACATAATAGAAGACTTTTGGCTATTTTAGTTTTTTGATTGCAGTTGCAGATTTTTATAAAATTGAGTTACACATTGTGGGGACTGTAAAACACACAGTTATATAGAGAAGGCAAATAATACCATGCATTTGTTCTTCTTTCATTCGTTTGGTTTAATCAGTCAAGGAGTCTTTGGAAAAAAAACGATTGCAGTCCTTACGATAATTAGGGTCGACTGTGGTCACCTTTTTAAACAATCAGGCCAGATTAGGCCATGTCTAATATAATATTAATCATATTAATGTTGTCTGCTACACCATCATTTAGAAGATTGCAACATCAGTATTGATGATGTTCAAGGTAGCATGCCAAGGCAGAAACCACTACTCACTGAGGACAATGTGCTGAAACATCACACTAACCAAGCTAGCCATGATTCCTGTTAAGCTAGCCATGATTCCTGTTATGTCTGGTGAAAACTAAACACTACATTCCATGGTAAAAACCTCCAATCAACGGTAAAGTGTGGTGGAGGTGGTGTCGTAGTTTGAGGATGCTTTATTGCATCTGAACTTGGACACTGTTACTGAAAGAACTATGAATTCTGCTCTGGGCCAGAGAATTAATTTTTAAAGAAGAGCTATGTTTTCATGCAGTGGGACATTGTATAACCTTCTAAGATACACAAGCAATATCAACATCGAATAATGTATTCACTAAGGTTCTTGTCTATATATTTCAAGTAGCTTTTGCCTTATTATAGTGTAGTTGATTAAAAGCTATATACAGTAATGACAGCATAATCTGAAACTGTGTTGCCGTATTAAACAATGCAGCTCAACATGCTCAACAGTAAATTTTGTAACATACCTCATCTAATTGATTTCCAGTTCCTAACTTTTGTGTAAATTTATAAACATAATACTTAGACAAAAAGGGGGAAACATAGCTAGAGCATATGTTTTACAATATAAAGTGTTTCCATTGTACTGCCGTTGAAAATATTTGTGGTATTGTATACATTAAGTAACATATTAGCTTTGTGTTCAAACTATTATTAGACAATGGGTATCAAGCACACAAAGCAGGAACAATCGGAGATGATCAAACAGCCCTGCAGTAAAATCCTATTGTACCTATTATGTAAAGTTTCAAATGAGTAAAAATTCCTTTAAAATCCTAATGGCAGAAAAAAATCATGATTGATTTCATACAAACGTGTTTTTTCATCATTTATTATAACTGTCATTTGACCTCCTCTCATTTATTAGTCCATTAAATCCACCCCTCCTGCCACCCACCAGCTGCCTTCCCGCTCCCGCGCTGCGAGGAGGAGCCTGGAGTCTGTCCCAGACAGCATAGCGCCAAGGCAGGGGACACCCTGCGTGTGGTAAACTGAGAAGGTAGAGTATTATGCTGTGAATCTTTGTGCTTCTGTATAATTTATATTTACTAAATCTCAGGAATAAAGAGAAGTATTTAGATTAAAAAAGTTTATGAAAAGGCGCTATCAAGGAGCCAGCTCAGCAACTATTAAGCTAAACTTCCAAAGACAAACCACAAACAAGTGAAAGATCGTCTGGGAAAAAGATATACAAACACTGCTAAAAAAAAACATCTGTAGAGGAAATGCTATAAGCCTGTTATTGTAGGAAGTCTTAGATGTGAGACAATCAACACACAAGTAACTCCCAACAGAGGATCTAGCAAGAAATTACGTGGAACACATAATGACACAGAAGAACCATTAGTAGGGCCAAACAAACCACTTCACAAAGTCAAGAATAGATAATCAGTAAGGGGCAGTAGTAGGGGATGAAGTTTTTGGGGAAGAGATGAGTCTTAAGTTGCTTTTTAAGGGTATCAGGGACTCCGCATTAGCTCATTGCACTGTCAGTGAACCACAGTGTAAAACATCTAGCAAGAGTCTTGTTTCCATGCCGTGGATAAATTATTAGGCACCTTCACCTGTCAGTGTTAAAAGGTTGGATGTAATATAGTCTCTGGTTACATGATAATTTGATGAAGGTTCTATTGATCGTTCTATTGATAGCTCTAAAAGCAAGCATCAAGGACTTCAATTTGGTGCAAGCAGCAATAGGAAGCCAATCAAGGGAGACAGAGGCATGTGTCCTGCATCTAGGCTGATTGAATAAATGTACACGCACGCACGCACGCACGCACGCACGCACGCACACACACACACACACACACACACACACACGATGTCATTACTCTTACTACAACTTGACAGGGGTAATGTTGATGTTCCAAGCTGGACAGTGATGTTGTGTTGAAAAGTACAGCTGGCAGGGAAGATAAGAAGCTCTGTATTTGAGAGATTCAGCTTAAGTTCCCTCATCCAGGCATCAACGTCTGTGAATCATGCAGAAATATGTGCTGAGACTGTGGTGTCCCCTCTGGAGTGAAGGTCAGGTAGAATTGGATGTCATCCATATAGTAGTAGCAGATTGAGCAGAAGTTCCCTAATCCAGGCTGTGCTGTCTATGAGGCATGCAGAAATATGTGCTGAGACTGTGGTGTCCTCTGGAGGGAAGGTCAGGTAGAGATGGATATCATCTGTGTAGTAGTGGAAGGAAAAGAGAGATGATGTGCAAAGAGAAGGGGCAGCTCCAAGAATCAAATCTTGGGGCACATCAATTGTTGATACCTCTGTTCTCGAGAAAAACGCAAGGATCTATCTGAAAGAAAAAACTGGAGCCATCGCAGTGTAGTCCCCATGATCGCAGCACAGACCCCATGATTGCAGTGCAGTTCCCATGATTGCAGTGCAGTCCCGATGATTGCAGTGCAGACCCCATGATTACAGCGTAGTCCCCATGATCGCAGCGCACGCCCCATGATCGCAGTGCAGTCCCCATGATGTAAAGCACAGAATGAGCAGATGGGGAGATGTGATGGATGACTGTGTCTGATGCTGCAAAGGCTTGTGAAGGCTCATGCTTACATAAATAGGACGACACAGCTTTGCAGAATATATTTTCAAAAAATAGATTGCAAAACAGATCATTAGAAAGAAGGGTTTTTAATGTTTTCCAATTATCTGTCTGGATCACTGCAGGGATGGGACCTCAGGCTGTGGTGTTTCTATTGCTCTGGCCAGGCTCCCCTGCACTGTCAGCAATGATGCAATATAGCTCATTTTGTCACTGAGGCTGGGAGTACAAGTTCTCCATCGATACAGAAAAAAATACAAGCAGGGATTTAACCACAAACTGAATGCTACTGGTACCTTTCATCGCCTGTGTTCAAACCCCTTAAGAACCACTGCACTGCACTTAGGTGTGAGATTTACCAAAGTCGCAGTGAGTGCACTTCTCTGGGGCTGAGGATGCGAGGAGGCTGTCGTTACTGTCCAGCCTAATGCAGGATGAGTAATGGTGTGTATCTCAGTGGGTCTGAGATGTGTGCTCACGTCTGGAAGGGAGATCCCAAATCCTGGGGATGGCAGAGCAATCGTGTTACTGCCCTCAAGCCCTAACTCCAGATTCACTGGGGCTGACCTTGCTCTAAAATCCTCACATGTATGTTGCTTTGGACAAAGGCATCTATTAAATAAATAATTGAATGCGATATAAAACCTTGACTGGATCAATGGATAATGGTTCCTGATGGTCTTTAAGGAGAAAGGCGTGCTTTGGAGGATATAACGACATTATCCTAAAAAATGTACTGTTCAGAATGGCCAACATTTTATTTTTGTGTATTCATAGTGAAGGGAGAGACATCCAATCAGATTGTGATTGCCTGGTAAGTGTTTTTTATTTTTGTTTGTAACCGAGTTATGTAACATTTTCTCTCTAAATAAGTGTGCATTTTTATGCTTACGTTTTATGGATAACACCCTTTAGAAATAGTCCATGCCCTATAATTCTGCATGTGGTTTAGACTGACATAATAATAACTGTTCTATACTTTGATGAGGCGATAGAAGTTAAATTCCTTTTCATTTGTTAGACACACACAACATGCCACTAAATTACCCTAAGATGCACACAAACATGCTTGTACCGCACGTTCTTACATCCTCCAAAGCACACATTACTTTCTTTGGCTCCAGTGAATACTCCCTTCCAAATTAATTTCCCCCGTGAAGCCCTTAAATTGGTACCATCCGTTCTGGGAAATGGGAGCACACTTTAGTAATTTCACATCTGTGAAGCACGTTCCATCCATTCCTCCAGCTAGGGGAGAACACGGCACCTATAAACTATTGTTATTACTCATCTTATCAAACTGGAGATGCCTGCACCAGTTGCATTGACTCTGCCTTCCATGCAGTCCCCATCCAGAACTCCCCCTTAGTGTCCGGCTCTCCCCCAACACAGCAGCTGTACTCAGATACCCCACCAAGCTCTGTGCTCCTCTGGGAAACTAGAGAAGCTGTTACCCTGACATTATAAATCTGCTCTAGAAGGTGGTGGATGTGTTTTTCTAGATTTGGGGCCAGATTAACACAGTATCTATAGAGCAAGCAGTAGATGAGCTTTAACTCATGGTGCAGGTTGAACACAGAATCAGCAGTAAGCATTGAGCATTAATCACATCAGGCACACTCACCAGCACTTTCAGCATGGACCCAGTTTCCACTCACTGCGATGACTCTATTTATTATAGTCTCCTCCAGTGAGGATCTGCTGATTACCTCAGCTAATTAACAGGGGACTAAGACTGACTAGATTAACATGCTCTCAGGATCTTGTGCCATGAAACAGCTTGAGGCCATAATGGTGCATGTTTTTGTTTATTGTTCAGTAGGGATTCCACTAAGGATTTTGGATCTTATGCTGTCCAATTATCTCTGAATTTTTGTTCAAAAAGTGCCTCCGATGGGCCAAACCCAGTTCATCTAGTTGAGAGATGTGAAACTGCAGTTTGTTACACATTACTACTGTCAGGTGGCCCTGAATTTCTTATCATTTATGAAAAATAAAACAATAAAATAAAAACGTATTTGTTCATGGTTTGTACTTGGGTTAATAAGTTACTTTTGCAGTACAACTAAACTGTTACCAAAACTTCTTTAAAAATAACTGTTTTCATCCAGCTGAAGGTTCCAGCTCTAATTACGTTGATCATCCGTAGGTGTGATTTGGCTTGATGCTGTTTTCAGTAATGAAAGAAGTGCACTCTGCAAAAAGAATATAGAAAGGTTTTATTTCCCTGACTTATTCTGGTTGTTTTGCTGAGCTGGAGCCAATGGAACATACCTGATTTTTGTCTGGAACCAACAATCAAACTACAGTCAAAATGACTTGGATCCTGCATATTAACTGTTGTAATGCTTACGCCACACATTTCGCACAGGAACTGAACCCTTTGGTTCAGCCTGTGTGCTGTATGTCACATAGTTAGCTGTTGGGGGGGGGGAGTGGGCTTTATGCTTGAAAATACACACATAGACACATGTTTGTGGGGACTGTCCACTCATTTCTATGGGCAAAACCCTAATCCCAACAATGACAACCTTAACCCCTACCCAGGCCTAACCTTAACTATAAATAACCAAACTAAATACAAAACCTTTGACATTTCTAGTCTTTTGATTGTAGTCACAGTTTCTCCTTGTAGGGATGGAAGAAAAATCATACATCAAAAGAACAGGTTTTTATCACATTGTGTGGATGTTTGGTCCCCACAATGTAATATATAATAACCCACCCATACAAACACACACATACACAGTGGGATTATAGAAACACCACAAAAAAGGACCATGATGTAACTAAACCCCAATTACAAACAGAGCTATAAAGGTGAGTCATGAGGTTAAATGCCAAATACCAGCGTGTGCCAGATATAAAAGTGGTCTAACAAGCATTTTGATAAATGAGTTCCAGAAATGTCAAATTATCTGCGCCTGCAGTGCAGGTGAATTATTTGCAAACATTTAAAAACATATAAAAGGATTTGGTCAAACAAGATATAAACTTCATAGATCTTTTTACATAGCTCTGGAGTTAGTGAAAAAGTAGATATCTACCTCCTTCATCCCTCAAACTGCAGGAGTTTTTCTCTTGAAGGACCATCCATTACTCTACTACACACAGGTCAGGACTTACAGCATATCAAGAAGGAGTGAAGCTGAAAATGTGCCATTAAGCAGCAGAAAGGGAAACAGGGCTGGAGAAGACACTTTGGTGAGATTTTCTTTGTATCGTCTAACAAATAAACAATCCGGAACTTTTCAGGTTAGATCACAGTCATGATTTTACTCACACCTCAAAGCCTGATTGACCCAAGAAGCAGTTCACCTGAACTATTTTCCCCTCTGCACTTTTTAGTGCTTTCAAGACAAGTAAAGAGTAGCTGGACATACTATCCTTTCTGATGTAACCATCTGCTGAGGTAATCGATGGGACAGATAAAATTTCACAGCTGAGATGTATGACTCATCCCGTTGAAGTAAATGTAGGTAGCTGAAAATCCCAGCCATGCAATATATCTACTGTGAGCATGACCCTATATGTCAGACACTGTCAACACGCAACCTGTCACTGCTCCTATCAGCTATCCAACATTAGACATGACGCAACTACCCTGAAATATGTAGTACACAATTTTGTAGAGGGAGATGTAAATACTGATAAAGTGAAACGTTTTCAAAGCCAAACAAAAATTTATGGATTAGGTTGTAGGTTTGATTTATCGAGATATGTCTCTGTTTAATGAATAGGTCAATCGTTTATGATGAGCTAGAATTATGGGAGGATTATGTAAGGTCATCCATAAATAATATCGGTATCTTGACATGCTACATGAATGCTGGGTCTGCTGGGACAGTTGTATCCTTCATTATTTTCCCCTTCATTAAACATATAAAAATAATCAAAAACAGTAATATTAGCACATAGCGCACAATGTCCTCGATTGTCTATTGACCTACTTCAATATCTCTCCCATAGAAGAAAAAAAATATGATAGTTAATTATATGGGAGACTTGGGTGTTAATGCAAAATCCCTGGGGTGGAGGAGACAGCGATGGAATTTTCGAAATCCATGTCCATATTATCCTCTGACATCCAGCCCCTTATCAGTCATTCAAGATCATTTCAGCCGCTCAGTTGCTCTTCGATTCGTGCCCGTTTGCTGATGTAAGGCCTCGTTATTTGCAAAGTAGCTGATGAAAAAAATATCGTTATCTACAATGTTAAAATGACCATCTGGTGCTTGAAAAGCCCTCAGAGGCAAAACAATGATGTTAATGCTAATGATTTTGTTTTTGTGTGTATATCAAAACTTAGTACATAAGGGAATGACAACATCAGGGATAGTTTCTATTATCTCTATCCAGATTGTAGGTCTGAAATGGAGATTCAGATTTGTCACTGGGCCTGTGTTGCCCTTAATATCTTTATTACATTTGTGCATGACAATGTGTATATGGTCAGGACTGTTAATGTGTATCAGGGCATAAAGCACATGTGAATGTGTCCTGCTTTCGCATAAATCACATGAAATGAAAGAACCTCAAACCTGACTTTGGCTGATAAGATGTTTTTTCCAGCAAATAAAACACAAGATGCCGCTGATAAAGGAAATTCTTCTACACGCTGATATATTAGCTGTTCATTTTGACGATAAGTATAATGGGTTTAAGGTAGGTTAAGCTGGTCAGTCATGGGTGACTGGAGTACCAGACGAGTGGCATGCTGTCCTGACTCTCCATAAACAAGACTGCAATGCAAAAAAAGTTTCAAACATTTCTTGAGCCAAATAGCGTTTACCTACCTACTCGGGGAGGGCTCATTATGGGACAAAATGGAATGAAGCCTAGTGGTGCCAACAGGAGAAGAAAGCGGATAGACATACACTCAGATGGCCTTCACACGTGACCTTCTTATGTGTCTATAGCAGTGTTTCTCAACCTGGTCTACAAGGATCCCCAGACGGTCCATGTTTTTGCTCC
>JAODJW010000094.1:29012464-29033590 GCA_026777045.1 Hyperopisus bebe
TGACCTTCTTATGTGTCTATAGCAGTGTTTCTCAACCTGGTCTACAAGGATCCCCAGACGGTCCATGTTTTTGCTCCCTCCCAGACAGTCCATATTTTTGCTCCTTGCCATGTGCTTGAAGGTAGCAAAAACATGAACTGTCTGGGAGTCCTTAAAGACTGGGTTGAGTAACACTGGTCTACTGAACCTAACACACCCAATGGGAAAACTTTAAATTTATATATATTAAAAAAAAAAAGACTTTGGAGGCACTGCGATTTCATTTGCTGTTAATGACACATTCATGATCTTTTTCCCCCACTTAGGACAAAATGAATGTACATTTATCATCGCAATAATGGGGGACAAGAAATAGGCAACGTGCTTCCTGTCAGTTTGGCCGCTTGTGCACGTTCCTGTGGGGTGTGAAGCTGCCTGTCCACACGCAGGAGGTGAAGCGTGATTACCGGGCCTCTCCCAGCATGCCGCCCACCTGGTCCCTGGCCGGCCCGGGCCTCACGCTTCCATTAATGCTCTCTGGCTGCTATCGTGTCCTTCCTGAGGGATAGGAACAGCAATCTAGCTGCGTCAATGGCATGAACCCTCACTACATGACATGGCCATCTCATGACACCATTGCACTCTTTCGAACGCTTAATTTGGGGCTTTGGAGAGCTGCGGCATTGCTTCCGTTTCTGACCTTCAGCGTGCAAAAGGTCATGTGATGAATTTGAAAGGCGCTGCCCAATAACTAGATGACATAAATATAATCAACATCTACAACAGATGGTATAATACAGAAGTAATAGCTTCCCCCTCACATGATGCAGTGTCTGGATGAGAAACGTATCAGATGAGCAGTAGCCTGTGGAAAGCACAGCGTACCGATCGTGCTCCAGCCGCTCCTGATAATCTCACAGCATCGTACAAATGATCTTGTTTTTTCTCTCTAATAACGAATGACCTGAGACAGCTGGTGATGGCGTCCTGTTTGCCGCATTTTTTTTTTTTTTTGCTGGGCTTCTACCAGTAGCTCCTGGCTCTGATAGTAGGTCCAACTCTCCTCAGATGGGACCGAATCACCACCAGTAGTTTACTCGCCATGAGTGAGCTAAAAAAGTCACAAACTCCACCATTCGGCAAAAGGATGAGACAGGAAGTAATTTGCACACCTGCTCCATATTTCATCTCTCCTGCTTATCTAGTATTTGGTCACAGTTTGTGTACAGTGATATACTTAAACACAAACATTCATGTTCCATATCTGTATATCTAATAAAGAATTTCAGTGACACTGAGACTATCCCAGGTATCAAAGGTTGGGGAGACCATAGATGGGATGCCAGTCCAGTGCAGGGCACACATAGACATGATGATTTAGTCACTATTTTACCTAACTGAACATTTGGAGACTGATGGATAGACCTGCATAAACACAGGCACCCGGAGAGATAGGCGACCACACTGACTACATATTCACAACTGCACTGGCTAAGAAATAACATTCAAAATAAACACGAGCTTGGGTCAATACATAACCTGGTTGCGTATGCAACCAGGCTGAGGATTCCGGGTAAGAATTCAGACTAATATAAGCAGGACCCTTTGTAAAAATGTCTTATCAGTTCAAAGTTCAAGCTTAGTTTTTTTTTTTTTTTTTGAAAATGGTCAGTCTCCAGCTTTACCCTCCTATGGAGTCTCTGGCCCAAGCTGTTGCCCAATTTCCATCCTGCAAAATGAATCACAGCCAGCTTTTCAGCCAGGACCCACTGGGCTCGTGACAAGGGGCAGAGCCAACAAACACACAAAACGTGCCCTTAATGTATATATGCAGAGTCCCATTCCAGCTGACCCCTTAATTAAGCTTAAATGAGAGTTGGATTTAATACTGGTACTGAATAAGCACAATGAAGTTTTTTTCTTTTGGATATGCATCCAGATTGCTAAATTACAGCCTGTTGAAGAAGCCCAGTTCATTAATTTTAATCACCCTTTTTAAGGTTTGATCTGCTGGTCAAAGGTTTGTTTGTAGTTTTAACAGAACAAACTGTTAATCATGCATTGCCAGGCAGCCAAGGATGATTTTTGTGTTTTGTTTTGGTGAAACATCAGCAGATGAAGGAAGTCTGTGCACTACAGGGAAGGGTGGACATGCACGTGTGGAAGCAAGCTGCAGGAAAAGGCAGCACCGCATGCTGCTGTACAAAGGCAACACACCGTAACTGCATCTCTTGTTGAAATTGAGTTAATCAGGTCTCAGGCTCCATTTTATCTCGTGGCAAAGTGCACAATCATTCAGCTACTACACACAGTACTGTGCAAAAGTCTTAGGCAGCCAATGAAAATGATGTTTAAATGATCTTCATGTTACAGCAAAACTATGCTGTTATGGCTGCCAAAGTGTGTTAACTCTTTATTCCTTTATTTTACTCAGCCATTTTAACTTTTTTTACTTGACCACTAGCACACCTTAATTAAGTTAATTGTAACTAGTCAAGTTAAATTTCACCACCAGCTCACTTAATTAACAAACACATGGAATGGCTGAGGTGCCCCTGAGGAAAGGTTTGGGAACTGAAGTGTTGTTCATCTCACCATCCATCTAGATATCAGTGACTTTTTGGAGAACAGAAGAAATTTTTTCTAGTTTTTATTATATTGCTCCTAATTTGCTTATGTTTTAATGTTAAATTGTGCTCTTTTGTTCTGAGCAAATGTGCACTGACTACCCAGATAAACAGCTTTAAACATTTATTTTGACTGCCTAAGACTTTTGCACAGTGCTGTAAGGAAGGACAATCAGACTTGATTCCAGTTTCAGTATCGGCAGAATTACTGTATTTGGCATCTGCAGGACAGTATAGATGATGCACTATACACTAATACTGAAGTGCAACACCATTTACAACAGAAGCACTGCAATGTATAATGTGTATTATATGCCACCCACTGGCAAGATTTCCCAGTTTTGAAGCCTGCGCTGGATAAGCCGTTATTGGATAGATCAGTATGTGCATGCATTGCTACATAATATAAAGTACTTTCTTAGGCTTCCACAGAAAAAGCCTGACTTGTATTTATATACTTCATATTGATGTACGCCTGACTTGTATAATCTTGCCTAGTGTCTCAGCTTTGTCATTTCAAAATCCCCCCTCAAGTTACTCCAATAATTGCAGTGATCAATTGCAGTGATCAGTGATTTTTGGAAGCCTAAGCCTTTTTGCACAAAACGGTAAATGTCCCAGCATGCCTGGCATGTAACTGTGTATAGCCCTTGTTGTATTGTTGCATTTTTATAATTAATACTTGCATTTCCCATTTGTGCCTTGTATGTTTACCGATGTCTTGTGTGTACCCTGTTCGATCCTTGCATGTCTCTAGTTATTCTGTAAATTACCCACCGTGTGTGTACCTTGATTCCCAGCGTCTAGCCTCCCTGATTTTTCCTGTTTATACTTGGTTGGGTGTAGTAAGGTTGGGTGTCTGTTACAGCCCTGTTCAGGATTACAATAAAGAGCGGGTTCAGCCCCAGCAAGCAGGTCTCCTTGTCCTTCGCTGCTCTTGCGATGCCTCGGTTTGCCTGGTGCTACAAAATTAACATATAAAAACCATGACGCTGTCATACTAATCTCTACCTAAAGGCTGATGTGGAATGCGGACCAAAGTGATGGTTATATTACACCAAAGGTCAACTGCGAACTCATCTGACTCAGTCATACCAGGTCTGGGACAGACCACCGCACCTTCAGTTTCACCTCAAATTTTAGAAGCTAAAAACAAAGTAAAACAGCTTCTCCGACTGTCAAACAAACCCAACAGAATGGTGAGCTCTTTGGGATCTTGACATGCATGGAATTATGATAAAACCTAGAAAAGACAAAGAGATCCGTGTTCCTAATCGCAACAATCAAGCTCTCTCCAAAGGCAAAGCAGGAAAGTTTGGCGTTTGGTCCCTCACCATGGTTAAAGGCTGGATGATCAAGAACAGCAACAAAAAATGTAACTAAGAATTCCCACTGTCCCTACCAGCAGCACGAAAATGTCTCGATGAAATACACACCTATTTGTTTCTCAGTGAAAGTAGATGAAATGTATTAACTTCAAACAAAGCTGCTTGTCATTTGTCATCAGGTATTTTGTGCAGGTGTGCTGTCCTCTTTCGTATTATGGGGCTCACAAGATCGCAGCTCAGAAAGAACGTCGTCCCAGCCAGGAAGCACTCTGTACTTTGCTGAACCCACCAGCCCTGTTTACTGGGTGAGTTACGGCAAACCACTCATTCATTCTCTCTCTCTGCATTACGCCTCCATCCAATGCATAAGACAAGCGAGGAGAGGCGAGATAACGGCAGACAGATGAAGGTCAAACTGAGCTGAAAGTGAGGAGGCGCCCGCTGCTGTGTGGAAGCTAAGCCCTCATCGGAGACTGCGCCAACACCTCAGCGCCGAAAGCCCGCGGTGCTGGAGACCACCACCCTGCACCAGAGCCACGCGGCGTGGCATATCTGCAGAGCAGACAGCAGCCGAGAAAGGCCAGGGCACCCCAGGAGAGTTCTTCCCCTACGCTCAACTCTCCGCCTACGGCCCTGTCCGACTCAACATTCGCCGTCAAAATCTGAGCATGACATTTGCTCAGACAGCTTATCCATTCATGATATAGCACATGGTAAATGTCAGAGGCAGCCAGGAGTGGGTGGACACGAGTAAGGCAGAGATAGTGAACACAGGGCCTGTGATTTAAAAAATAATAACAATAAAACAAGGGGAGATGGACGGTGTGAAGATGGGAAAAGAACAGGTAGATGTCAGGGACAGAGGGACCTCTTCAAATGTAATTTACTGCGCTGCCCCCAAAAGACATGGGGAGGTAATACAAATATTTCATCACTTACAGTAGCATCAGCCTCACATGAAGCCCCCCAGGTCTGTAGACAGCTTTCGATGCAGTTTTTCTCCTTTGACGCAGGAGGAACACAGAAGTGAAAGTAAACAATACAAAAACAACATTTATGTTGGTGCCAGTATCAACACGGGATACACTGATAAAGAATCAGGTCATGGGTCAAAAATGAAAGTAAAATGTGTGGGTTTCTCTTTTTTTGCATACACACACATACATTCAAATGGTCTCAGGATTAAGGATGCTGCAGCGTACATTAAAAAAGAGGGGGGAGAGAACATAAAGTGCTGAGATCTGCGATGGGGGGTGGGGGAAAGCTGACATCTCCCACAGTATTCCAAGACCATGCTGGGGCGGGCCCACGACCCAGACTCCCCCCCCCTCCACCAAGAGAGCCAGCTCAGACTGTATAGTCGTCAGGATTCTGGAGGGTGTAAGTAGCCACAGAGTCCAGTAACCAGGCCCGGGACACCACCATCGCCCTCTGCTGGACAGCTGTGGATAAAACAGTGGCAGGTGGATGTAGGGACAGGGCTCAGGACAGCAGCTATAAGCAGGGCTTTTCAAAAACAGCAACTATCCTGTTGAACCCCCAAGCAGAACCATACCAGTTTACAGTGTCAGCACTGCTCTGATGGGGAATGCCTGAACTAACTTACAACAAATGTTTCTCATATATGGGAATTTCATAGCAGCCAACCAAACAGCAGGGGCTTTGAGTCCTGCAGTGCAGACAGCAGACTAGATTTTGCCTACTGGCTCACCTTTGTAATCCGTCTGGGAATCTCCAGGCACCACCACAATCCGCAGATTAGACTTCTGTAGGGGAAGAACATGGATAATAAACAAGATTAGATCCGGTATTATCTCCAATAAAATAGCAAAGATCGAGAAGCCAAAAAAACATTGTGTGTCCAAACAACTCTGGAAACCAAAGGACTTCTATGTAGTCCAGCCTGACTTATGCAGCCAATGGCGTCATGCCATCGGCCAACTGAGACCGCCTTGTGTCACTGGACAACTGAGACCGCCTTGTGTCACTGGACAACTGAGACCGCCTTGTGTCACTGGACAACTGAGACCGCCTTGTGTCACTGGCCAATGAAGACGGTGTGATATAACAGCCATTATTCTCTGTTGCGAGTCGGGCGCCTTAAAGCTCGATGGTGAGAGATGTGCCAGCCGAAATGGGGTCCCCTTCACAGCACTGTGTGGGTCGTGATGAGGCAAACTGATACACTGACGTGGTCTGACAGTACTTTGTGCGAGAACAAGCTCACAGCCTCCGTCTTCATGGACGGTATAGAGGAGTCATGTATAACAGAGGACAGAGTTTCAGACTCAAAGAAACTGCTTGAACAAAGCAGAATTGAACAGTGGCTACAAACGATTAATTCTTCATTTTTTACAGAATTATTTAGGCTTAAGACATTCCTTAAACTGCTTGAAATTCCAGTTGCTTTCTATGTAATTCTTTGATGGTTCCCAAAGCTAAAACTTCCATTTAATAACCACAAATCTGCCTTAATACAGCACAGAGCAGTGCCAAAGTACAAAAACAAAAACTTCTTAAACAGATTACTTGATATTTCAGTCATTAGCGCATAAGATGCATAAGCAACTCAGGGATTAGAAAAAGTGTTTGACAGAAGACTAATCTGAATAAAGCATTAGATTTATATTTCGTAAGGAGGGCAGGCATTTTATGTCTCACATTAATAAATACTATTTTTAATAAACAAATCAATGAATAAATTCAATTATATTTCGATTACCTTATCTATCAATTAATTAAAAAAAATACATAAACAAAATGTTAAATATTCAATTAAAACAGTTTGAGATTGCAGTAAATATGTCACCCTCCACAGTCATCTCCCTTACCATCACAGACGAAAAGACTAATGGAGTCTGGGAACTAAACGATGGAAAAAGAAAAGATGGAACCAGGCTGAATTTCTACAGTACAGATGACAGGAGTACACAGGTCAGCCATCAGTGCCATATCAGAGAAGCGGCTTGTCTGAGGGAGGCGATGCAGAGCTCAGCATTTCCCAGCATGCTCAGCACAGGTCTGCCCACTTCCTCCAGCCAATGCATGAGATAAGAGAAAGTAATTGGAGAAAAAGTGGGCACTGAGCAGAGGGAGAAAGGGCATGCATAAAAGGAGGTTGGGAGAGTGATGGGGAAGAAAGGAAAAATTAAGGCAGGGAGGATTTAAAACTAAAAAAAAAGATGTTTTAGCCTTACACATTCTGCTGTGAAGAGGGAAGGATCTTTAACCACTGTCGCCCCACACAGCTGCACCATCCACTCCATCTGACCTGGGACAGAGACCAAGACGCAGTTGGCATTAACAAGCGGTACCTTCTTTTTCAACCGCAGGCTGATTCTTGTGGCTCGTGCCCACTGCAACCCAAGCTGGCAATAATTTTTGATTTCGCATTGGGTTTACATTAACTTCTAATCTTCTCCTTCAGACCACATGTCACATGTCAGTTTCAGTCCTCAGTGTAACACAGAGCTTTTTAATAGATCTGCTCCTAGGAACTGGATAAATAATAAATTAACTTCCTGTGAAGGAGGTCATGCGGAAGGGAATAACTGGACCTTGTGTTTCTTGGGAAACACACCAAGAGAACACGTTCCATTAAGGATGGCTCAACCCCAAGCCGGCACACCGATCAGCCAGTCAGCAGATGAAATGCCTGCGTGACAGATCCCTATCAGTGTGCCAGACATCAGTAAGCCATGGCATGCTGCCAACAAAAGGTTCTTATACCCATGCAAAGCATCTCTCTCACATACGCACACACACACAGGCGCGCACACGCACACACCCTTTACCCCTACCCAGTCCAATCCTTACTCACGAGTAACCAAACAAAATACAAGACTTTTAGTATTTTTAGGTTTTTAGATTGCAGTCACAGATTTTTATTAAATTGAATTTCCTCTTGTAAGAATTGAAAAAATGGTCCCCACAACAAAATAACAGGTTTATACTCACATTGTGGGGACACTTGTCTCCCCACCCCCACACACACATACATACATACATACATTCAGTTAGACTTTGTGGATGGAAAGCAGAACTGGTGATAGAGATCAGAACCTTCCAAAACAAAAACAAAAGTATCACCTTGCTTCCCAAAACAAAGATGGTTAAATTATGTGGGGTTACGTGGCTTGTAAAATCTGCAGAATCCTTTGAGCCAGTGGCCCTTCAAAAGGTCTGATGGGGCATTAAATCAGCATCCCTATTTATTTCTTGCATTTGTATAGGTGTATCACTCATGCACATTCATAATCAGGCTGCCAGCTCACCCACTTATTAATCAAAATCACAGCACAAATGAAACAGCAGAGCCAATTCTCATGACAGAATGAAGAGACTCATCCAGAACGCAATTACTGCCAGCAGAACGCAAATGTGTCTACTGCTCTGCTTTCACTAGCTCAGCGCCTTTTTCGTCTCAACGAATTCGGTCCCGAGAACGGATAAAAACTCTGGCAGAGGTTACCGAAAGATTTTAAGTGTGTTCAGCATCTGCTCTGTGGCAAACTCCCTGATGCGGTTCATGAGGTTTATTTTATAACCAGGACATTTCTGTCCCCTTGACCCTGACCAGGAAAAACTGCTGGAAGATGGATGATTGGACAGACATTTCTCTGACGTCTTAAATCATTACTACTCTTTAGTTTACGCCTGGGGGGCATATGGGCTTAGCCGCACGGCCTCACACCTCCCATGCTGGTTGGTGAGCCGGTGTGTCTAAATTGGCCACAGCGTGATGGTATGCACGTGCCCAGCAGTGATCTGGCAGGGTTTCTAGGGTTTCTGCTCTTCATGATGGGCTACAGACTCACTGCATCCCTAAGCTAGAAGAGCATTTCTGGAAAACAGATGGATGAATGTACTGTATTTTAGAAGTTCCATTCTATTTGAAGCACCTGGCTTCAAAGACAAAGCCTGCGTCAAGGAAGTAACTTAGTGAAAAGATTACCTTGACATCGAGTCTGACTAACCTGGGAGAAGGTGCTGAACAATCTTTTTGTACTTTCATCCTTGAGCCTGGGCTCAATACAGGACAAGTATACAGATTTCCAATGTGTGCTCCATAAAACATCCCTCGGAAGATGAACTCAAAGAATCTACCACAGCTGCTGCTTCTAAGCTCTCCAGTGCTGTACCTAATAGTGCCATTAAGACCCCATCGAATCTGAATAAAACTGTCTTTAATTGATTCTAAGGGAAATGGTTTTAAAACTAGCTAAAGCGCCACAAACCCCATATTCAGTTCCTGGTCAGTCACCATGCCTGCAGGTGGTGCTTATTTCAATTAGTCTTCTGACGAAAGTGTTTGTGAAATGTATCGTGGTTGGTGCACCATCTCAAACTGAGCTTAAGAGTTTGAGTGCATGTCCTCTCAAACACCCCTACAAAACCCTGGGTTGAACTGGAGCACAGCTGCAGAGATTAATCCTCCTTAAAATGAAGTTAAAAGGTTACTTAATTTTCCTCATTATTACTTACCTGCATGCAAAACACGTTAATGCGAAACCAACGAGCACTCATACTGTACGTTTTGTTCCCTACCTGTACTGTTGGCATTTAATTCAGGCAATTCAGGTGCAGCACATGGATAATGGGTGCAGGAGAAAGGTCATTTTGGGGAATTGGACAAAGATGTGGAGTTCTGGGAAACCAACCGCCGCATACTCTGCACCTTTTCACTTAGCAGACAGGACTCTGTATAACCTTGACAGAATCCGAGCTTGTGCTTCTGAACCAATCCTGACAATAGCCAAAGCATTTCAACTGCCAGTTCCAGAAGCACAACAGAGCAGGAAACGCGACTCAGCAGGCATTCATAACCAAGGCAATAGAGGTTAGATAACATTTCCTTCAAAAAGCGAGTACCTGACTAGAGTTGGATCGATACCAAAATTTTGACTTTGATACCGATACCAGCTTTCGTACCTCATATTCAATACAAAATCAAAACTAAAACTGATACTGTAAAAACATCCCTGTTTAAAAATTATGTGGAATTGAAATAACAGGCTTATGTATGAATTAAACCTACATTAACAGCATATATAGTTTTAATATCAGTGAAACATGCATGAATTAGACTCCTTTCAATATATAAATTCTGATATTAATCTGGCCTGAGCTTGTACAAAATCTTGTACAAAATGATAAACTAGCACATTTTTAAATTTTTGGTACTGCGATATGATACTGATACTGGTATATCAGGAATGACGTTATCTGGAACACAGGTGAACCTAAACTCACAAGCAGATACTCAACATGAAAAAACATTATGGAAATTGTGGCTGTGAGTTGGTTACAGCTAATGCTGGTTAGTCACTCAGTCATTATAAACAGTTCGGGAACACTCTGGTTTCTCAATAAATTACATCAACACCTGAGAGTAGCTGATAGTGCCAACAGGCAGTCTTGTTACACAAAACTGACATGTTTCAGTAAATACATCCAACATGCTAACTCATTTCAGATGACATTATTCAAGTCTATGTGCAACAGGAACAAAGGCAGGAACAGCCTCTTCAAGTCAGTCTCCCCTTAAGTCTGAAGGTGCTTTTGCCAGGAAATTCAAACCAGGCTAAAACAATAACTAAGGTTTAATAACTAAAGGAGCGATTATCGCTACAGATATACAGCCATATTCAGCAGAAGTCTACTAGCACCACAAGTAGGGAGCACGGGATTTAATTATCACTGTTATTATGCAGTCATTTTTGAATTTTTACCTATTTTACATATTTTTCTACTGTGCAAGTAGGATTTGTTATTTGGACAAACATTCTGTCAGACATACTGCCTTATGTTTGGTTTACGACTGTTCCCAGTGGTTTAAAACCATTCCAGAGTAGTATAATTGCAGTAACCTATGTTTATACTGATATTTAAAAATCTGTTTGTAACTCTGGTGGTGACATAAGAATCACAACCCCGAAGCATCGCTTTCTGCAGCAAAATCGTTTTTTTGTTTTTCCCTGCACCCTGATTAGTCAGTAGTAACACCCCTTAAGGTCTAGTCGTGTAGCAATTTAAAAAACCCAAATCTTCACTTTCACATTCTAAAATAAGCTAAATATCTTCGCATCCAATCTCAGCACCCAGTTTTCATTGTAAAATCATCTTCCTGTCTCTACAGCATCATTGTAACATGAGGAAATCATTATTAATATTCTTGCTGTTGTTGTTGCTGCTGTTATTATTATTCCTGCTACATGCCATGTCTACTCACATTGAACCTCCTAACCTCATGGTCTATGCGTATTCAGGTAGTCCTCACTTTCTATAATACTATCTCGTGTCTTACACTTTGGCTGCTATTTGGATGCCTGTATACACTCCATTGTTTATTATACACATAAACACATCCCTTCATACTGTGCTCTTATATTGTGTGTAGTGTTTGATCCTTTTTAACTGCTGCTGTAACGCCAACAATTTCCCTTCATGGGACTAGTAAAGTTCATCTTCTCTGAAATGCCATATGAATTGAATCACAGAACAAAAACAAAAATATCACCATGTTTCCCAAAGTAACGATGGCTAAACTAGGAGGAACCCATCTGGGTGAATCAGTTAGTGTCTGGGGGTTTGGTCATGGTAAAGGTGCATCTGGCAGCTTCTGAGTCTGTGGGTCTCTCGTACCTGTTGTCATGTTGGTGAAGGAGCCTTGGAAGGAGATCTCACACCCTCTCATCAGCAGCTGGGGCGAGAGAGAGAGGGAGAGGCATGAAGAAAAACACCGTAGATGAGCAACAGTGGGGGCCCCATTCAGCAGATTCCAACTGCGAAGGTTTGGTCTTTCTAATTACACACTGCACAAGCCCCCCCCCCCCCTTCACCCTCTGTGAATATACGGGGGACACAATAGTTTGATTGGTGTTTGTGGTGCACACAGGAGCACACCCAGGACAGCAAGCACCAACCAATCAGGCTCTGTGCCTATACCAACAAAAAAACAGAGCAGAGACTGTTATATATGGCAAATACCCACAAATATATATAGATACATTATTCATGCCTATGGGGAATGCCACTGAGCTCACCAAGACACAAAAAGCGCAGGGGGTCAGAGCACAGAATCAGGCAGGGTCCAGCACTCCTAGAGCAACTGGAGTTAAGGGCCTTGCCCAAGGGCTCGACGGTGGCACCAGTCTGCCAGTCATGGGATTTAAACCGGTGACCCCAACACCCACCTAAAAACCCAGAGTGCAAAAAGATTAAATATGTGGGGTCTTCGCCCCTCTTGGGTGATTATCAGCGGCACGTGTTTCACAGTAAAAATCCAGTTTTAGATTTCCAGTTTAGGTCCTTGCTGTTTGGGAGAACCACCACCCCCCCCATTCCCTTGATTTGACAAACGCCAAAAGACAATTAACCTCTCTTTTGTAGCATTGGTTTTCACACAGGGACAACGGCTCGCCAGCCACCCTGAATTCTTCCAGGTTTGGAAAAAAGAACATGGCGATTAAGTCTTTAATAGGCCTGAAATTAAAGAATAATTCAATTAGGGCACTTCAAAGGAGCCGAGTGCGAAGCGGTGAGGCAGGAGACAGTGGCGCTTGGCAGTCTCAGCGAGACGAAGCGAGCGGCCTGCATAGTCAGGATCTCAAAGCCAGGTATGAAAGGGATGAAATAAAAGCCAGCACGCTTTCATCCAGTGCTACTCCTGCCTGTTCCCAAAAAAATGGAGGGGGTTGGGGGCAGGATGAGACGATGTGCTTGCCCGTTGTTCCAGTGAGGGTGAGGAGAGCAAAGAGTGTCAACTCACTGTATCAGTTCCAATACTCAGCTGGCAGCTCTGCAGACCATGAGCTGGACAGCAGGTAGGAGCGAGTAACCAGACAGAAGGTCCGATTAACATGGCTCCTCTTACTGGCCGCTAATTAATCATGCCAATTTGCATTGTTAGGGAGAGCGTCAGGCAGAGGCGGAGGCGCCTCATCTCCCGGGCCGCCTCCTTCCATCTGCACTGCGCCGGGGCGGTCGCCACTGGCCAAGCTGCGGCTACTCCTGCAGGGCCACAACAGGCGGAGTGACTCTGCCCATCCTGCCGGCCTGATTACCGAGGGCGCAGACCTGGAGCCTGGTGGCTTGACAGCCTGCTTAAAATGGAATTTTAAACCAGGAGAGTTCCAGCAATGTATGCGAAAGATATATGTGGTCACCTTCTGCTCATCGGTGGTGCGGGCTCGCATTGGACCTTGGTGGTGTGCCCCATTTGCTGTGTCTCCTCGAACCTCAAACAGTGCCTAAAGGAAGGATACACACACACACACGTTAGTATTCATACATTATGAGGACTCTCCATTGATTTCTATGGGCAAAACCATAATCCCAACTATGATAACCCTACCCCCTACCCAGCCCTAGCCTTAACCAAAAGTAACCAAACAAAATACAAGACTTTTGGCATTTTTAGTTTGCTTAAGATTTTTATAAAATCTAGGTAAAAGGTTAAAGGTTATAGGTTTTTAAACACCACAATGTGATAACAATGACCCCCCCCCCCCCCCCACACACACCCACAAAAAGAAGTCAGTTATGGGGGGTTTTTATAGGGGTAACAAAGCACAAGGATTCAGATTTACACAGACCCTATGGGAAACACATGGGGGTGATTTAAGGGGGCAGAAGTTATTTTAGAAGTTAGAATGATTGCAGGAGAGAGAGCTCACTTCTGGCAGGAGGCTTCCTCGTTTGAAGCTCTGAGTGACCCCTGCAGTGAAGCAGCACACAGGCATTATGGGATGTCACGGACAGTATTACTTGTGAAACTTGTGTATTACTTGTAAAACAGAAGGTTTCGAGCCACTTGGGCGTAAGGGGCCACGGGACACTTACAGTGGAAGCTGACCACCCACTTGCGCCCGGCGATGCCCAGGAAGTACTTCAGTGTGCGCTCACACACCAGCTTGGCATCTGCAAACAGCACGGGCAGAACGGGGTGGTGAGGTAGGGTGGCTGGGGCACTGCCAAGCGGCATGACAGGCGACGTCGTATGGAAACACGCTTCTGTGTATACACTGTATCTTGCTCACACAGGCCACAGAAGAACGAAATTATTGAACAAAGGGACAGACCTGTCTGTCTGGACAAAAACAAACAAAATCACCATTTAAATTTCTTTAAAAATTTCCACAGAAGACACTGTTTGTCTTCAAGCAGCCAATTCCAGCTCTTACTTTGCTGATTCAGAGCTACAACCCCAGCCTCCAGTGAGATTTATGGCCCCAAAGCAAAATATTGTTTGTTTTGCAGATGGATGAACCAGACTGCTGCTTCTCATAATTAACTTTTTTTGCACATAGTTCTTGCAAAAGCAAGATCCAAGAATATTTTAAAGCACTTTATGCAGCTGTGTATTCACTATATTTTCCTGACTTCTGACCCAAACACCTGTCTTTAACTCATTACATTAGTGATAGGAAGGCATCATACAGGGAAAAAAAATGCTATCCGTACCTTAAGGTAAAGCTGAATCTTTTCACACACCGGGGGTGTTCCATGAAGCAGGATTTCTGAGTTAGCCAGGTTAACCTAAGCTAGAAGTCATAATTGTCCAATAGAAATGCCCTTCACATAAACTCTTATTGGACACTCATTACTTCTATCTTAAGTTAACCCAGCTAACTGGGAAATCCAGCTTTGTAGAACACCCCCCAGGATGCTGTAGAGTCTGACTTTGTAAGTAGTTTCAAATGCCACAAGATAAACGTCTTTCATTACTTGGTGACCCCAGGTTACAGGAATGTACCAGAAAATACTTTAGTGTACCATGCTCCCTGCTGAAACAGACCGGCTGGATTTCAATCTTGATTGGCAATCAATACTGTCGGCCTACAGCATTGAAATCTACTGTAGCCAGTTGCTTCTCCTCACTGTTGAAAGGTGAATAAAATCTTAGTCTAGCCCCAGGTCTTGGGGGGTGCGGGGCGGGGTAGGGAATAAGAAAAATCACCCCCCACAGCACCCCATTATCTAGTAATCTGCTTTGTCTGCCACCTTCCAGTCACATGTCCTACCCCCCTGAAAGCTTGCAACAGTGAGCATGTCAGTAACAAAGTAAACAGTGAACTCTTTAGACTCTGCCCCCCCATAACAAAAGAGCATCATTCATTTATAGTCTCCCCCGCTGAAATTATGCACATCGGATTGCTTGCTTTAATGAACTACAGCACTGATGTGCATGTTGTCAATATTGTACCGCCACACTGATCACTGCTTAAAGAGCCACACCAGCACCTCAATGCTAACGATACCCTCTGTAGACGTGATGTCATCGATTAGAATAAAAGCTGATCTTCAGAGTGCGGAACGGCTGATGTGGATCAGCTGGGTACATGCCAAGGTGCACTGGGTTTATACAGTTTTGTTTTTTATGCCATACTTCAGGCAGCACAGCACTCCAGTGACCGCCTTAGCCAAAGGGGCAGAGGAGGACCTCGGAGAGCATGGTCGATCCAGAGGGCGACACAGGGCTAATCAGATACGCACATGACTGGGCCATCGCCGGAACCACAGAAAGCCGGTACCTATTACAGCTAAATGAGTCTGATGAGCCGATACAGCCCTAGTCAGGTGCATTAAAAAAAAAAGCAAATCACAGCACCAGGATCATGGAGCTGACTTCAGTAAACCAGGGAAGAGGTATAGTAATGGAGCATTTTTATATTTCAAATTGATGCTATTGATCACAACTGTCTGGCCAGACTCTCATTCACATCCAGAGGGGGGCCGGAACAATAAAAATTTGACCCCTCCCGCCCGACCAAGAACAATGTTATGTTGCTTCCCGTCCACCTCTCCAGGTCCTGCCACCTATCGTCAACCCCCCCCCCCCCCCTTCAGTTCACGAGCCAGAAATTCCATTTGCTTGTTGCCAGGGAAACATTTTCATTACTAGTCTACAGATGTGGGGCTTTGGATGAGAAGGCTTTGAGGACAGAATAAAGAGAAGCAATTAAGACCTGGTGGGTTTTGCAACTGTGCTTTTACAGATTAAAGCTAAAGCCATCTATTTTACTACAAGTATTATTATTACTACTACTACCACTACTATTAATACTGAGTGCTAACTGGGAGGCCTTCGGGTACGTGACTCACCCGTCTTGATGATGATGTGGGTGGTTTCTGGGGTCACCTCCGCACACACGCTGCCCCCCATCTTTCTGGCAAACTTCTTTACCACTGACTAAATAATGGGGGGGGGGGGGTGAGAGTGGGAATGGCAGGGACAAAGAACATGAGTCAAAATACATCTGACTCATGGTTCTCAGTGCTAACTTTGCAGATCATTTTCATTAAATGAGGGCAGTTGGCAGAAACAAAATGAAGTAAAATGAAGCACGACAAGTTCGTCTTCCATGTGCTTCATGCACTTGCTGCCAGGGTCTAATGAGCGAATACAACAGCCCCAGATAACAAACGTTTTGCCACGGCAGCGATAGGATCCAGGTGTGTTCCTCACTCACCAGCTCTGCCGTGCTCAGCCCAGAAGCCACAAGAACCATTTTGCCAGAACTGGCGCGGCTCTGGGTCGGCTGTCTGGGCGTGTCGCTACGTGGCTCCGCCCCTGTGGCCCCCATGGGCATTCCAGTGGAGCAGTGTCGGGCTCTACCCCCAGTCCGTTCCAGTGTCGCCATAGTGATGTCATCTCCGTCGCCCTCTGATGTACAGGCATACAGCTGATTGTGAGACTGACCGTGTACAACTCATCAGCTTTAGACTAGAAGAGTAATCAGTGCTCTAAATTTAATATAAGATATAAAGCATAACATACAGAGCAGATACAGTCTGGCATAAGAAGGAGGCCACCCTTAACACACCTGGGTGGCAGTCTGTAACTTTACTTGTCGACCCAGCTTCTCTACCCGCTCGTCCTGTGCAGGTTTAAGGCAGAGAAGACAGCAGGATGGGACGCCAACCCATGGCTGGGCACGCACACATTCACACCTACGGACATTCTGGCAACTCCAGTTCACCTTAGCATGTTCCGTAGAGGGAATCTGGAGAACCTGAAGGAAACTGTATCCTAAAAATTAGGGTCTAACCCAGAGCCACAGGAGATAATCATTGAACACATTTTGTGAAGATTATCATTGTTAAAATAAATCAAAACATTCAGCATTTAGGCTAATGGAATGGAGAGAGAGGTAAGGAGCGTGCACTGATTACAGCGCGTTGCCGCACCCACCACACGACAAACCACCTCAGGGATGAGAACTTGAGTACAGCCAGGTGGCAGGTGACACCCTCAGCAAATCCTGCCACCAACCCCCAAGTTTTTCCCTGTGAGTTGGAGGTCCTCCTTATAGGGCTGGATGTAGATTAACATCAAACCCAAGATGAAGCAATTGCAGGTTAAGGGCCTTGCCCAAGGGACCAACGGAGTAGGATCGCTCCAGGCATTCATGGGATTTGAACCGGCAACCTTCCAGTTGCTGGCACAGATCCCTAGCCTCAGAGCCACCACTCCGCCCTAATGGAATGGAGGAAGGAACGTTCACAAAGTGTCTGACAGGTTGGAGAACAAGCCCAGAGGAGCCAGCCTAGACTAGCACCAGCCGGGTGCTCCACCGCTTCTGCAGACGAGTAACTGCAACACATGGGTCATAAAAAACGACTCCCGTCCCTGAAAACACATTCTATCAAGGTGTCTCAAGGAAATGGCTTATGCCATCTACAGCCGCGTTTGCGTGGGTAACAACCTCAGCCCCGAACGGCCCCTCTAATGAGCCTCTGCGGCAGGAAGCTGCGTTTCAAAGCCCTGCTGGCTACACACGCTGCGTCCTTCAGGTGCCAGGCTTTCACAGAGTGCCTGGAAATAGAACAGAGTGTCCCCGTAACAAGGGACCACACTTTTACATACAAGACCAAGCAGTCATTATGGGTACTATACTCCAATAGTAGAGCACTGCACCATCAAAGGTTGTGGGTTCAAATCCCAGGGAGTACATCTAAATTGTAACCCTTCCCTCTGCTCCAAGTGACTCTGGATAAAAGTGTCAGATAAATGTAAATGTCGGACCGTGAGTGTGAACACAGAAATCACCATATCAAACGAGGTTAGTTTTTATAAGAACTGCATAAAAGGCATCCACTTCTGAAGGCCAATTCTTTAGAAGCCTGAGATGGCAACTTTATCATCTCTTCCCATTTACAGGGAGGTCCAACCACTTGGGTAGATGGGAGAAACACCACTGGGTTTACACAAAGTGAAAAGCTGGCACCGGAGCAGTGCCAGGCTACCCAGTGCTCCGGGAAGCCCCAGAGCACATCATGAAAGTCAAGATGAACACAGTTATTGGGTTTCACGTGCACACGTTCGGGCTGGGATGGAGGGCGGAAGTCCAAAGCCATGGTCTTGGTCACAAGTGAGGACTTTGAGGATGGTGCCATTTCCACTTTTCACACAGACACGTGTCTGCCAGTCCGCTTTTATGACGTCAGCTACGGATCATTTCTAACCACTCACATCTCATCATTATTCCCCAATCAGGGTCTCACGCCAAGCCCGCCCCCCCCCCTCCATACTGTTATGCGTGGAAACTTCAGTGCCTTTGATTTCATAACAAGGAGCCGCTTAGCCCCTTGGCACTGCCAAAGCTCCGAATGCGGAGCCGGCCTGAGCACTGACATCACAGCCTGCCCCTAACGCGGCCGTGCTCATACCAGCGCCGCAGCCCAGAATCATCGGCAAGTCGCCAGAAGCCTGGCTTCAAGCACTCAGACCCAAATGTATCCCTGCACTACCTACACAAGGAGCCTATTGTCGGTCCATTCCCTGCTTCCAGATTCCATCTCCCTTCTGTAATGTCTCAGTGTTTAATGATGGGAAAAAATTAAACGCTTGCAGAAATACTTCCCCCATAACGCTGTTACAGTCAAACAGTCTGGTCACCTTATGTGCAAATATTCACTATATTTACTTAAAATACTTTACTACTATAGTAAACTTTAAAAACCCATCATGATCAAAGTTAGAATCACATTTTTGAAATTCATTTTTAACCTTCTGCGATGTTGCCTTCATCTTGTTGGACTTCTGAGGGTACAGGACCAGGAAGGGCGCAGACAGGATCCAGGGTCCTTTTCTGGGTGGGGGATACGAGGGCCTGGGCAGGCGGGGGGGTCTGGGGTCTGGCAGCAGATGGGGGGGGAAGGCACAGTGACGTCACCTGCAACCTGTAGCTGGCGGAACCTCGACTTTTTTACGGCAAGTCGCCTGCAGGTGGCTCTGCTGTCTAACCCAATGACTTACGTAATTTCTGCTTGCTCAGATAAGTCATTCTTGGGGGGGGGTTACTGTTTGTCAGCAATAACCCCTCGGCTGCCAGCCATAACGGGCACAAAGCGTTATCGCCTCATAAGAGTTTGGAGCTAAATGAAAAGCTAAGTAGCGCCTTGCACAGCTCCGCTCCCTCGCTGTCGCTGAGGGGGGCGCTTACCTCCCTGTGAGAGGAGCATCCAAGCAGGGGAGATAAATTACATCTGCTCCACAGCTCCCCCCTTCAAGTGCCTTAAAATGACAAATACGACGTGGCTGCTAATCGCTTCCTTATTCTTCGCAGCATGGGGAGGCGCTGGCTTCATTAGGGAGATTATTAGCTACTCTACACTCCGAAAACTCATACCCTGCATACCCTACACCCGCCACTGCAGAAATAAATCAGCCTCCTGAAGGGTTGAGATATCCCAGTGGCTGCGAATGAATTACAGACTGGGGAAAGAAACCAGACCCTACCCAAAAAACCCTTGAATGCTCGAGACCCAAAGGTTGCACTTCTGATTAAGGATCAGAGTATTTCACTAAAAAGGTTCAACCACAATCACTTAGGCAAAAGAATGCAACTGAATAGTTTGAGTAAAGGTCAACTATTAATTATGTTAATGATCACCAGGAGGAAGTACTTATATCTTGAAGTTATTGGGATTGAAAGTTCCTGGAATTACCTAGAGATGCTTGCTCTTTTCCGGCCGCCACGGGGTGAGGTCGGGCAGGGATGGGCACCTGAACAGAACATTCAAAGGCAAGGAAAAATTCTTCATGTGCTAACCTGGGATTCACAGCAAATGAGAAGAGACAGGACAACTTTACTTCACTGTTCATCTGACAAGGTGAGGGAGACCGAGCCAAAGCACACCTGGGCTCACTGCAGACGGAGAGGGGGGAGGCGGCCCCGGCTTGCCGCCGCCCTCCTTCTGGTGCAGGGCCTCCGTGACGAGAACCATCATCCGCTGCAGCCGCCGCAGCTCCTCCTGCATGGCGAGCTTTTGCTGAAGAGTGGGAAGAAATTGTTTAGGGTCTGTCACCACTGTCGCCCAGTAAAAGCATTCATGGTCTCGCAAGAGAGGGACAGCAATGGTCTGAAGTAGAGTCGCACTGATCCGGTATTCAGATGGGTATCGTCACCGATCCAGACCTATTAGATGGATTGGGTATTGGCCATATGTAATCAATGCACATCCGATACTTACTTATTTACTTTTCGGCAGTCTGTAAAAAGACGGCTCCTATTTCTTGTTAAATCTATTTGTACAATCAATTGCACGACAGCTCATTCCTGTGTTAGATGTGTTTTTTTTGCGGCATTAAAGCTGAACGCTAACGCTTTCTCAGTTTTTTTGTCATTCAGTAGGTGTGAGCGCAGTGACTCCGCTCGCTGTGACGTCATGAGCATAGCCTTGGCAGTAGGGGCAGTGGAAGAACATCAGATAAGAAGGTGACGATCAGAAAGTAATTTAGGCTTTTAACAACTAGTAGCACAGACGTTTGCAGTTTTTGAAAGGTGGAAGCAACATTTAATGGAAAATCCCACTAAACAAAGCACACGCAGTTGTTTGAGACAAGTAATATGAAAAAAGCAGTGGGTGATTTGGGAGTCGCCAGCTTGGGCTGTTTTGCGCACTCGCTACAGCTTGTGTGATACATGAGGGGCTGCTGTCACAGTGAAGTGTAAGTGACGCTGTTGCCAATGAGAGAAACATTTAAGCATTTAAGCCACATGCTTATATGCTATTGGAAGGTATTCAAACTGAACTGCAAATGCCTCATAAATGCTATAAACAAGATGCACAAACAAGGTGGAACAGTACATTATGCGTGTTTGTAGTAGCCCAATTTAAGTCTTTTTGGCATACATTTTTTCATTTGTATTTACTAGTGTCTATATATTACTAATATTTTTTTT
>JAODJW010000094.1:29033690-29049260 GCA_026777045.1 Hyperopisus bebe
GTAAAAAGAGCTCATGTCAGAATCTGTATTGGTATCAGACTGGATCTGAGAAAATGTGGATTGGCCATCTCTAATCCAAAGACTCCTCACCACTCAAGACCTCTGATCTATGCACCCACTGGCCAGCGCGGCCCAAACGCAGCACCAAGGGGGGGCAGCTAAGGGGTTTCTGAGGCACTCATTATCACAGATCACACCATGTTACCTGAAAAGTGGAACGTTAAAGCAGAACTAGGAGCCCCCACCCAGGGCACTGGAAGGCAGGGGGAGCTGTAATCTACTCTCAACAGAAACTCCAGCAGAAAACTGTGACATATCCTAAGGCCACAGTGCACTGCACATCTGGATCACCACAAAGCCCCCCTGTATCAAAGGTAACATATGGATAGTGCAGTGATTGCATGTCTGGGAGAAAAATGCAATTCACAAAGTTTGCCCAAAACAGGCTTTCCAGCAAAACCCAGTCTGCCTTCAGAGTTTCACAGATTTCCACACCAAGTTGCAGGATGTCCACCTAGTGGTTGCGGGGTGCAACATTGCATATTCATTATGCCCATCACTTACGCAAACTGCAGAAGCAGCCGCGGTGAGTAGGGAATAATCAAGGGGTTTAGGAAACAAACATGGATTTATGCGCAAACCCCAGGTCGGGTTCCGCTGACATGGCTTGGTTAAAAGCATACATTTCTGAGCCACCTGACACCATTGAAAGAGGTTAAGACAGATACCAAAAGATACCTTTCCTTTTCATTTATTTGGTCCTGCATGGCTGCATCAACAAGATGATTAAAAGAGCCTGCTAATTTGCTAAGACAAAAAAGGCATGCAGGACAATATTTAAATTTGATAATATTTCAACAGTAACTAAGGTTATCATCAAATAATACAAATGAAAAAAAAAATACTACAAAATATTATGGAAAAAAAACAAACAACTTCACTGCATTTTACAAAAAAAAACAAAAAAAACCTCCAGGTCAATACTACTAACAAAGAAGTCAAATACGCAGTTAGAAGATCAGCCTGTCTGTTAACACTGTAGAGAACTGATGTATCAGATTGTCATGATTACCAATTGATAAAAATGTTTCTGTGTTGTAGCCTATTGATAAAATGTGAAAATGCTTTCATATCAACCACAGAGAAGAAAAATAGGTTTTATTTACATTATTTAGCAGAATCGGGAACTTAACTCTGGAAAAACACAAGCATGTCCTCACCTGGGTGCCAATAATTTCACCGGAAAATTGCGAAGAGTCTCCAGAGAATCCATGTCCACTAGCACCACCTTCACCTGCATGCACAGAAAACTAGAGAGCTAAGCAAGGACAAACCTATTGGCTAAAAGAAAAACCAAAGGAATTACAAGTAAACAAGTAAATATGCAAGCAACTCACACTCTTCTGGAGTTCCAAAGAGGTCTACAGACATCTGGCTGGCAGGTACTCCCTCTGGACCAGAGCAGGGACTCTGGCATCTGCCTGGTACTTCAGAAAGATATGCCTCACCACTGGAACGTTTTTTAGGACATTCTAGGTCCAGAAGGGGGAGATCCTCCGAGTGAGAGGGGGCATGTCCTAACAGCTTGGCCAGTGAAGGGAGCTGGTCATCTTCTCCGCTGTCCTCAGACTCTGAGGACTCCAGCTTCTGAGGCCTTCTCCGCTTCAATAAATTTATCTGACTGCACAACTGAAGGGGAAGATCCTCTGATCTGGAGCTAGCTGCACTTCTGCTGGAAGCGAGAACAACAATATTTGGAGGCAGCAGATCATCTGGGGTCATGGAGGATGTCGAGAAGTTATTGACCCCCCACACAGGAGACACTCTATCCACTTTTAAGTTACAAGCTGCAATATCTGCACTTCCTGAAGGCTCTCCGGGATTCGTACTCTGTAGTCCTGGGTGCGACTCCTCAGTGATCCTTCCATTAGGGTTTTCAGAAGCAGTGAAGACAAACTCAGGGCTCACTTCCTCACTGCTAACTATATGTGCAGAACTTTGTTTTTTTTGTTTTCTTACAGGGAATTTAACTCCATTGGACTCAACCGTACCACTAGAACCACAGACTGAACGACTGTGATTATTTTCCCAGGCATTTAAACATAGCTGCTCTGCCGAATCCTTGGGCTTAGATACTGATATATTTAGAAGTGGATCACTCTTCCTTAGGCATCCAACCCTACTGCTCTTAGGGGACAACACTTTATGAACAGCAGGATTAGATGAATCTGTGGAAGCTGAATGATTTTCCAGGCCTAAAGATAATGTCTCTGCATCTTGCTGTACTAATTCTGCAGAATCAGCCACGCAAGCCAAATCGGGTGTTGTGAGTATTTTATCTTTACTCTGCTTAACCTCTGGATTTGGCACCTCTCCTTGGGACAGCTTTTCAGAATTAAATGAACCTCTGTTCAAACATTTGTTACTGGGACTACCAATGCAGAAAGATCTTCTCTTTGTGGTTTTAAAAGTTTTCAGCAACTGTTCAGTTTCTAATTCACTGTCGATTCTATCTTGTTTAAACTCAGCATCTGTTAGCTCATTTGTTAAGTTCCCAGGGGATAGAGGTACTACTGCATCTGACCCATGCTCCCTTGGGGACACTGGGTGGTCAGTCGTGACAGGTGAACATGCCAGGGTAACCTGAAGACCTTCTACAGCACTATTAGCCATAGGATGCTCTGTTTCAGTATGGCACGGCTTCTGTTCACACTGGCCCATGTCTTTGCCAACGCTTAACTCGTCCATCACAATGCCTGACAAATCCACAAAAGCTACACACCCATTCCTAACAACAGTCTTCTGCACCTCCATTGTCAATGGATTAAGAACCTTTTCAACTATGTCAGGCGCTGTAATATTCTTCCCCTGCCCATTTTCTGAGTCACAAATGGCATTCTTCGTGGAGCTCTTTGCCAAGGCCTTCTTTCCGTTTCTTTGAACCTCTTCTGTAAACAGCTTCAACCTTTCACTCCGCCTGAATGACCTGAGACCAGGGGTCCTTTGGTCCTCACTACTGGAGTAACTGTCGATCTGAACGTCGGCCTGAAGGGGAATTCCTTCTGTGGGCTTAGGCACTGGATCTGGGTCGTCTATTTCAACAGTAACCAGGTCCAGTGCCTTAGTTCCTTTAGACAGCCTCTTGCGAGCCAAAGTTTTCTTTTTCTTATTAGACAGGCACTTTTTATCACTTGATGCATTCTTTTCTTTAGCGTCTCCCTCCACTTCATCCGTCTGTACCAGCTTGCTTCCTGCCTCTTGCGACAGCCCCTGCATTTTAGTTTTGTTTGTCCTTGTAGTGTTTTGAAGTGGCACCTCAAAGACAGAGCTGACTTTCAGTTCTTCCTTCTCTTCTGAAGACTTGCATCCCTTTGTCACCTTCCCACTGATTTCTCCCATTTCACACACTTCTGTGCCACTCTTCCTTTTCCCAGAATTGGCATCCTCCAGTTCAATGTGAGGTCTCTTAATAAAATCAGGACTCAATTTACTGTTACTCCTCTTCTTGGTAGCTTTCGTTGGTGTCTTAATCGGACTGGAAGGAAGCAGGGGTGAGACCTCGCTAGCCTCTAAGCTCTCTAAACACCTGTTTACCTGGGGTCTCACAGACTTTCGACCCCTCTTGTAGACCACTCCAAACACTTTTTCCTCGAGACAAAGGCTGTGCCCAGACCTCTCAGGTTTCCTAATTTCACCCTCATCTTTGTCTTTTTCCACGGTGGATGAACTAGTGTTTCCATCAGACAAGCATTCCTCTGAGTCACGCTGGGAACTGCAACTGGGATCTGAACCACCTTTGCCTGCGGCACTTTGAGAGATATTTAAAAGCCACTCAGATACCTTTTCTAGGCTTTTCTTCTGTCTTTTGTCTAAAATTGCACCTGGATCTAAGGGTTGTGTTTCTCTGCTCTCACTGATTTGTCCCTCCTTTTCCGTTTGGAATGCATCTTCTTCATCAGCGTCCTTCCTGTCAAGTGAAAGATCATCAGTTGACAGTGTTTTTTTGCCACTTATCTTCTGGGAATTTCTCCTATCTGTGGATACATGCTTTTTAAATTGCAGAGGTGGAACCTGCGTTTCAGGACCAGAATTACCAGACCTGCTATTCTTATCAGCTTCTCCTCCAGAGGTAATCTGAAAGTCAGCAACTGCACTCTCCAAATCCTCTCTGTCGGAGGTGACAGCACACGAATCTTTAAGGCCCATGAGTCTTGCGAAACCTTCCTTAACTAAACAAAGAAGAAAGGAAAACATCTTAACCAAAACTGCTGTGATCTGCTGTAATAAGTGTTTCAGAAGAAATTCTTGACAGCACTTGCAAATTCTGTTATGGCTTTTTTTAAGAGAATGACAGGAAATCAGGGAACATTATTTTACCTTCAGTGGAAGGAGTTGTAATGTCCTCAGATCCTTTGGACTGGCTATTGTCAGCAGTGCTTTTTTCAGGTCTGCTGTCAGACGTGGTTCCTTCCTCAAGCTGGACCTCCTTGCATCTCCTCTCCAAAGCACTTGACAAATAGGAATAAAACTGCCCTACATGTTCCTCAAATGGACTAACCTTCTGAAAATGCTCGCTTTCAAAGTAACAAATGACACCCACAATATCCAGCCAAACCATATTATTTTACCAAGAGAATAACCCCAAATTTTATATTCCTGCCATTTGCCATATCATAATTTAATATTGTACTTACCCATAGTTTTCTAGCTTCTGGGACACTTTACTGTCATCTAGGAAAAGAACAGGTCACACAATGAAAAACTGTCTGAACACATTTCACTGTGCTCCATCACAGGCATCCCAAGGTGCAACTACAGAGAGACTCACATGCCACACGGGTATCTTCTTCAAAGGCCTGCACCAAGCCCTTCAGTCCCTCCACCAGTCTCTTGAACCCTGGGCTCTCCTGCAAACTTCTGTGGACAGTATTCAAAAGCGCTGGGGAATTAGGCCTCACGAGGCATTCATTTTCTAATCCGCATCACATACACATACCAGGCAGACAATGCTGACCTTAAAGACAAAGAATAGCTTTGTAGGACATGACGGTGCGTGAAATGAACTGATAACAGTTACAGGAATTTACTAGCAATTCCAGACCAAGATCGCAGACAGGAGCTGTGCAAATTTGAAAAAGAAATGATTCTGCTGGTGGCAGAAAATCAGATGAGTCACCTTTTAGTCACCTTCGCTTTACAAACTGGACAGCTGGCCTCCCGCGTCTTGCCGTTGTCCAGAAGCCTCATTATGCAAAACCTAATAAGGATTTGACAAGCAACCAAGATGAACAAAACAGGGCTACAGTATTTTAGATTAATGGTAACTTACCTTATGTACTGAAACACAAATGTTATGATTCAAATAAGCATTAGGTACTTTTTTAGCGTAAAGGTTGCAGATCTAGAACTTGATATGTACCTTCTTAAAAGTGACATTCTACTGAGACTCACCTGCAAAACTGATGGTCACATTTTGTGGAGACGGGGGAGCTCATCAAATCCAAACTACAGAAAGACAACAAATGACAACAATATAAAACTATATAACAAACCATGGATACACTGGATTAAAACAGTGGAAGATTATAAATTAATCAGAATCTCAGCAAAAAGGAATCAGAATTACAAAACAGAAGGTCATAAATCAAACTGTGGGAAAAAAACACAACATCAGTTTTTCCCACATGCTAGCGACGTGACCAGAAACATCGCAGCCCACAAAGAGAACAGCAAGCACATTGATCAATGGCTGTCTGCACTTCTTCTGATCAATAACATTGGGAAACAAAATGACCATGCAACAGCTGAGCCCACAGTGGAAAAACAGACATGGGGTCTGGTCAAGGTCCCAGTGTAAGTGATGACAGAACAGATACCATTACAGACATATTTATTGTATGCTGATAATAACATTTTATTTGGAATTTTTCCACCCTGATCAGATCATGTTTAACTGATAGTCACACAACTGATGCATCTAGCAGGAAATTCTCCTGGGTACTTAGCCTGAGTGCTTAAGTGCAGCTTCACTATAGATGATCAGCTCAGCCACCTTGTATTTATACCCTGTGCTTATTTGTCTTAAACCCAGCATGCATAAATCTCTGCTTTACACAATCATGCAAGGTAGTTATAATTTCATTTACATTTCATTTATTTTGCGGTGCTCTGTGTGGCTCCGTGAGTCAGGCCTGTGCTCGGAAGGTCAGTGGTTCATATAAAATCATGTAAAATTTACCTGTATCATCTAAAATTTGCATCAATTCACAGAGACCCCCCCCCACCCAGGTATGCAAATTTTACCTAGAGGAACCCCCCCCTTCAACCACCCTGTTGTGAGACCCCTCCTCCACCCCTAAGCTCACCCTGCTCTCAACTGAGTCTCACTTTTCATAAAATAATCTGTAAAATACATAAGATGTAAACAACACGTTCATGCACAAAGTATGGCGTCACATCCATGTCAAAATTAGAGGGCTATAAAACACAAAGTGTTTGCAGGTTTATTTTTTTCATGTTGCACGTGTAAAAATCCCATTCACAAGCACAAATATGAAACTCGTGAGCAGAGAAAGAATTGTGAGCACGTATGTCACGCTCGTAATATCGTGCTCAATATTACAATATTGTGCTCAATTCTACTTGAATGTTTTTTTTCCATTCTTGATTTGATAGTTATCCTCACAAACAAACTGGATTACAATATGTGGTCAAAACAAAAGGCAAATACGGGGCTTCTTTACCCAATTGCAAAAATACAGCTATTCAGTATAGACATGAGATGTTAACTGAATGGTTTGATTTTAGCTGCGAATACTATGATTTTTTAGTTTTGCATGTGTTTAATGGAATTTGCGTTTCCTGAGTTTGCAGCATGATATTGGCTACTGTATTAAGGTGGGGGATGTATAAAACCACCAACTCAAATGACTGGTGCCCTGTCTTGTGATTGGCCGAGATTGTGCTTAATTAAATCCAAGAGCCATTGCTTTTTCTGAGCATCCTGGATGATTTCCCTGTTTTTATTAACCTGAATATCTCAACCCTAATTTTCTTGACCTGAATCTTACAACCCGAACTTGAATTTTTACCACACAAGCAACATCAATTCATTATCCAAACTTGAATTTAAGTTCAGGTAAAAAAATTCTAATTCATGTTCTGGTATTTAGGTAATGAAATTCAAGCTCGGGTACACATTCAAATTGGGGTAAATAAATTCAAATTCAGGTTGCAGCGAGTTTGATTTGACACCATACCTCTAGTTTTGACATGGATGTGATGTCATACAAAGCACTTAAAAATTATTATTTGTTATTTTACTGCGCTCCTGTTCACCGTCATGTGGCTTCTCACATGCCAGGCATGTCAGATAGGGCAGTGTGTATTCACTACACGATTATCACGGCCAAAAGAATTCATGATAAAGATATTACTGTGATATATAGAGAAAATGTAGACAATAACACTTCTTAATGGATGGTGAAAAGATAACCAGGGCTACCCCCCTCCAGAGATTTGGAGTGATATAAATACGGTTGAAACAAACACAAAATACGCCAAACTTCATATTTCAGTTCAATGTGAGTCAAAGCTATAAGACGTGCAAAATACCACGTCGCTAAATAGCAATAATTTAATAATGTTTATTTTTAAACATTACGGTTACTGTCAATACCGGTATATGGTGACACCCCTAATGTCAGGCCAGACCTCTGTCTCTGCAGCTCATTCTGAGAGATTCCCAGATGTTCCCAAGCCAGATGGCAGATGTAATCCCTCTTGCACACATCCTGGGTCAGTCCTGGGGCCGCCACCCATTAGAGTCCCCTTCTGTGCCACGCAGGTGGCATCCATATAAGATGCCCAAAGCACCTCAGCTGACCCCACTCAATGTGAAGAAGTGAGTGGGGTCACTTAATGACCCCACTCAAAGCCATGAAATTTCTCTATTTGTATTTCCTTAATTAAAAGTTAACATTTAAAAATGTATCCATTAATTAACATACTTTAACTTATCTTCCACTATAATCTTGATTTATAAAATAAAATGTAATTACAGTAAAGGTTAATTTAAAGAGTGGAAATGCACAAGTCATTTTACACATTCAGGTTCACTTCCTACACGGTTTCACTCACCATATTGGGCACTGGAGATTTTCCCAAATTACATAAATACTCCGTCTCACTTCCTCAAGCTTCGGCTCTTCCATAACTTTATCCATTACAGACAACTAAAACAACTTGGTTTTTACTGCATCTGTAAAAAATATCACAGAATTACAAAATACTCCTTACGTACAGTAAAATCCATGACAAATTCTGAAGCATATTTTGATAAAAATGCTATTTTTATACGGACATCGCATTTTAAAATTTTTTTTTCCTCCCTCAAAACATTTTGACACGTACGATACATTCGTGACTTGCCATACACACGTTTGTCCGTGTACGGACAGTCTGACGATTCCTGATCCAACCCAAACATTTCGGGAGTTATCATCCAGATACCAAACCTACAATAGCGACATAGTAAATGTAACAGCACGTAAGAATAACATTTCGTAGCTGATCCGACGTCAAAAGTTGCCGTCGTTTCAGTCACTGCAACATTCACCTAGAGATCGCTTCCTAATGTACTGATTTGACGGCCCTACTCTTAGTGTACTGGTTTGACGACCCTACTACTTCATCCGACACTGGTAATCCACTGACAGTTACCTACCTACACATAGATTACAAAGATTATTATTAAGTTTGCGGAAATGGATAACATACCTGTCAAAATTACGGATCTGGAACAAAATTAGGGCATATGAGGAGACAAACACCAGACCAGCTCACCAGCTGGACTCTTTTTCGGTTTTCCCGCAACTTTGCTGTCACATGACCGCTTTGCAGCCAACTCGCGTTTAAGTTTCTCTTCTGCATTTGTTTTGGTTTAGTTAATGTACTTTCAGTGCATACACAAAATACAGCTAATTGCTATTGTATGTCTACCAAAATTAGTATACAAAACTCTGAAACTCACATTTTCAAAAGACTTTTTCATCTGTACGAACAGCCTACCTTCCTGCAAAAGAACTACAAATGGGCTGCCACTAGAGGTACTGACGCACGATCATTGCGTCATTTCCGCAATAAACAAGTACAGTGCCGGAAATGTTTTACAGTTATGAATGCAGCTATTCCCATTAGCCTTATTAGCTAACTGTTAGTGCTGCAGTTTTGAAATTTCCCGTTTAGTATTTATTGTCGACTAGGCCATTAAAAGCTTACAAGTGTTTCAGCGGAAAGAGTCAGTTTTTATTTTACACGGATTTTACTCCTGAACTCGACAACAGAAGGATTAGCTAACATTAACGACTGTGTACTCAACGGCTGGTGTATAAATAGGTAAATACCGTATCTTTTTGCCATTATTGGTGTTATGCGTTTGGTACCCGTTTTCATTTGGTTTATTTGCGTAATGTAAAACAACGAGTCTGATGAGAAGGTTCAGTCTAAGTACGTGCCGTATTTATACTGTTTTCAACTCTGCGATTGGTTTAGCTTAAAGCAGAAGCTGTATCACGTCAGCCTGTTTTTCTCATTCCATATCACATTTCACCAAGACAGTCATTATAAGTGCAACCATCTTATAATTTTTGTTCTGCTTTATTTGTGACATTTTTTGTTCCATTTAAATGTAACGGTAATTGCGATGTTTTATTGCAGTTGGTGATATTGCTCTTTTATGACTTTAAGTCATTGAAGTGTCAGATGAAACACTGTATTTCGGGAGATGTCATATGTAGTGAATCTCACCTCCTCTTCCCTGCTCAGCACTTGTGAACCGATTTAGCTGCATCTGTGACACCCTGTCTTAGAGCGCAGCTATGGAGGGCTCCAAGTCCTCCAGCTCCACCATGCAGGTCAGCTTCGTGTGTCAGCGCTGTAGTCAGCCTCTCAAACTGGACACATCCTTCAACGTGCTGGATCGCGTCACCATCCAGGAGCTCATAGGTAGGACGGCTCTCCATACGGCGCTTCAGTGCTAAAGTTATTTAATCCTATGCTTTTTTATTTAAACGATATTGACAAGACATTGTTATATTTCACAATCATTACACTTTTTAAAAATTTGCAGTCCAAAAATGTGAAGTTTAGCATTTACGTAACATAACGTTTGTTTTTAAAAAAAAAAATTAGCACACTCATATCCAAAGCACTGTATATTTGACAGGGCAGGATTGGGTGATCCTTGGGGCATTTAGTAGAGCTGTCTACCTGACCTGGTATTAATTTGAGCCAACATTATTGCATTAACATGCATAACATGTATAACAAAATTTTTTTCTCCATCTTTTTTTGCCCTGTAGCCCCATTAGTGACAGTGACACAAAGCAAACAGGTGGAGAGCACTGAGGAAGGAAGCGCCACAGAGGTGTGTAGCGGTCAGGGGTGCCGTCGCCTCCACATTTCATGCCACTGGTGTGTTTATGTGAGACCTGTGAGACACTTTTGAGCCCATTTAGTTACATCCAGTAGCTCTCCATCACACCCCTGGTTTCTTGGCCTGAATAAGCAAATTTAGAGCTTTGTGAATGTAAGCAGAATCTTTTTGACATTTTTTGTGTCTTGAATGTCATATTTAAGCATGAATTGGTAATCTGTGTCATTAGCGTTGTTTAAAACAGAGATTCTCAACCCGTGGTTGGGCCTCAGCAAGGTCTGAAAGTTCTGAAGCAAAGTTGGAAATGTCATTTTAAAATCATGTATTTTAAAAACCAGCAAGCTCCTATGCTGATCCACAATCAGATTTTCCAGCTATAATCCTAGAATTAATCTGTATAAACAGGTACTTGGTACTGCAAATGTTTAGCACAAACTAGTGAAAACTCAACCAGTCCAAAAAGCCAAACCACAGATGCTTAATTTATAATTCACTGGCACATCCAATCAGATTTGTGCAATAGGCACAAACTGGAGAGTGCACTGCCTGCCTGATCATAGCGTTAATTTAAACCTTTACTTCATATAGGGTAGCAACTGAGCTGGGAAGGTAAAAATTGGGCTGCGGTGCAAAAAAGGTTAAGAACCACTGGTTTAAAATGTTTATGCAATTCCCTTAAACTTTTTAAAGGAAACATTTGTGGAAAGCAAACAAGATGGAGTGGCAAGGAAGTACATACCCCCAGCACGGTAAGATGTGTTATCTCTACCTTCTCCAGAAGATGCCCATGTCTAAACAGAACTGACTCATGGGAAGAGATGTGCAGGATGCTTTTAACACTCACATGTTTAGTATCAAGTCTTAATCCCTCTCAGTATGGAAAGTAGCTGATAAATGGTTTAATTTTACCCTAATGGTAAGATTATGTAATTGCTGTTGTGCAATACTGGAGCATAAGTCTGTAAGCAACTAAGCATTCAGCTGGCTCACTTAACAAAGCAGACTTGTCTACCAGTGCACATACCACAGACCTTTTTGCTCCACCCTGATGTTGTATCCTTTGTAGGATGATGTCCACAGAAAGTGCCAACAGCTTCACGCTGATTGGAGAGGCATCCGACGGAGGCACCATGGAAAACCTAAGTCGTAGGCTGAAGGTGAGAGGTCTGCAAACACCCCAGTTCAGTGTTGCATCCAGCCACAGAGATCAGACTCGGCCCTGGAGTAACTCTGCCTCTGCTAGTTTCTGTTCCTGCTGAGCTTTCTCTTAATTTGGCTTGATTACTGCTGATTAAATTCTGATTAATCTTAGCATTTTTTCCCGTTGCATTAGCGAATAAATAAATATATATATTTTATCTCAGAACAAATTATCATGATTATTTTATTAAGAGTTACTTGATAAGTTCAGTGCCCTTAATTAACAGAATAGTTGATTGAGATGAAAGTATATTTATGAGTGACAAAGAAAAAAATCAAGTTAAAGCCAAACCTATAGTTTTACATTTACATATTCTGAAAAATCTCAAGTGAATCAGCTTGAGAACCACTCAACATACATCTACGTTCAACCCTCTCCAACTTCTACAGGTGACAAGCGACCTCTTTGACATCATGTCGGGTCAAACTGATGTGGACCATCCCTTGTGTGAAGAGTGCACTGACACTCTGCTGGACCACTTGGACACACAGCTCAACATCACAGAGAATGAGTGCCAGAACTACAGGTGAGTCAACAAGGACCGAGCAAAGTGGCTCTATGCTGCCACCTGCTGGGCTCATAAATGGTCTGTGACAATGTGACCTTTAGAAGCGTACCATTTTGGTGGCATTGGTTAATACAATGTGGTTAGAACAATACTGGAGAAATTGAAGTATCTCAGTATGCTTTTTTTTGCGATATATATTGTGGTTTTTATAAAAGTCGAAAAATGAGCCAAATAAAACTTCATATCTGCATTTACTTTTTCGATTTTAGCAGACACTTTGTCCAACGCAATGTACAAGCGAGACAAATGGCACATTGCAAACATTCATGCTGTCAAGGAGTCAACTAGTGCAGCTAGGCTGAGCTTCCAGGGAACACCCAGGTACAAGTGTAAGCGAATAGGTTGGTGGTGTTGCTGCACTTTGTCCTCACAAAGCAGTGTTAACAAACCACCTAGTTTTGCTCAATATCGTCTTTATGGAGCCCAAAATATTTGCATAAAGGGGAAGGCAGATGTCTTTTGGCGACCAGTTCTTGTGCGTTTTTCTCCTCGTTACTTATTTTTGTTAAACTTCTCACAAAGGCGCTATACTGTCTGGGAGTGATTTTAACAGTATGGATGAAGATGATTGTGATAAAAAAAGCAGCAGCAAATCATCATTAAAATTGCAAAGCTTGGAAAGGGATATTTCCCTTCGCAGAGTAAAAAAGAATGTTATAATAGCAAAACGTGATGATCTCCATTTGGAAACACTGCACCCTCAGTACTCCAGCGAGTTCTGTTGTCAAGGTTTCAGAATACCAGAATTGCGTTCCTTTATGTGACAGTTGTATATGCGTAACATACGGCGTTGATATTAACGTTACACATCGTGCAAGCCTAATTTAGTTACATATTTTAAATTGTTAAAATCAATCATTACCTCTAGTTGAGGTTATATAGAATAAATGCCCGTCTTCAGTGCAGGGGTTCCGTAAAGGGAGGGGGGGGGAGTAGGATGATTCCAATTCAGGGGCCCTAAAGAATTTGGAAAATAATTGCATTGGTCCAGGTTGGGGGGCCAATATGATACGCTTCCATATGTCTCTTCATTCTTTGTGTGTACTGCTCTTAACTCCCCCCCCCCCCAATCCATTATAGGAGCTGTCTTGAGCTTCTCTCCCAGTTGCGTGAGGAAGAGGAAGACACCCTGCTGGCAGAACTGCAGCAGCTGAAAGAGGAAGAGGAGTCATTGATCCAGCAGCTGGAGGCCATTGAGGAGCAGAGGGGGGCGGTCGCCCACGAGCTGTCCCAGGGCCGCAGCCTGACGCAGCAGCTGGACAGTGAGGAGCTGCAGTGAGTGTCTGTGGCAGGAAGTGGCTTCTGACCTCATGTCCCTCTGCTTATAAAGGGGGTGATCCGCAGTGCTATGTCATTGATGCTAAGTTATTTAGCATAAAGCAAGGCAGTCAATGGCTTATGTCGCACACATACAGTCCTGAGTGTAATGAAGAGCCTCGAGCCTGGGGACCCATTTAAATCATTTGCAATGCTTCAAAAACATAAGGCAGCCAATGGAAACTAATGGGTATTGGTCTGGGTTTAAGCAGAGATGCTTTCTGTACATGAAGAGTTATGCACAGTCCTCATGTGAAAAGTGTGTCTACATTGGACTCCCTGTGCTGTCTGCCCCACACTCAGGTACCAGAAGGAGTACAGCGAGTTCAAGCGGCAGCAGCTGGAGCTGGACGACGAGCTGAAGAGCGCCGACAACCAGATGCGCTATGCTCAGATCCAGCTTGACCGACTAAAGAAGACCAACGTCTTCAACGCCACCTTCCACATCTGGTAGCCTGACGACCTCCGTTCACCTCCAAATGGGTGTAGATTCAATATGTGACAATTTAGTGCTGTCTGATGTCACGTTCCCATCCGGGACCTGGAGGGTAATGGGTGGTTAGTGGTCCCAGTCCCAGGAGGGCCTGGCCATTTTACCCTCAAGCCCCTGCCCTAAAACCCTACATTACCATGCCCAGTCATGCAAATGAGGAAAAAACAAACCTGAAGCTGTGTAATCACATACAAGTGCTTGCTCAGCAACTGTAACGACTAATGAATAAATACATATGCTGCTCTAAATCAGCTCCAAAAATGGAACACATTTATTTATGCACAATAATCAGATTAACAGCTGGAGGCGTTCATAATTAAAAATATAAATAATTCAGCAAAACTATGATTATACAGTTAGAAAATTAGAAATGAGATAAGGGATGGAGGAAGTGCATTGGCATTAATAGGCAAGGTTCTGTAGAGGAGAAATTCAAATGAGACTCTGTTCATTGAGTACTGAGTGCCAGCTGTTGCTGTTTGAATGGGCTGGGCTCTTCCTGTTGCCCTGGAGTGCCTTTAAGAAGTCAAATGTAGGGATAATTTAGAGGGAAGTGGAGTGGTACAAACTAAGGGGGGTATAGGAAGGTACCACTAGGGGGCTGGGGGTGGTGGTGATGTGCTGATGTTATACATGCAGACCACTCTGGGTGTGGTTATAGATCGCATGAATAGGACATTCTGATCATAAATCATGCTTCTCTTCCCCCTCAAATATCCCTGTCTGTTGTTAGGCATAGTGGTCAGTTTGGGACAATCAACAACTTCCGTCTGGGCCGCCTGCCCAGCGTGCCGGTGGAGTGGAACGAGATCAATGCGGCCTGGGGGCAAACGGTGCTGCTCCTGCATGCACTGGCCAACAAGATGGGGCTGCGTTTTCAGAGGTGAGACATACTGATTCATTGTGCCCAGTGGCGGGTTGCTGGTAAAGCACCTGGGTTTTTGAACAGAGACAGATATTTTTCTTCAAATAAGGAGTTACTGCTATTCTACTCTTGAATAATGTCGGGGAAGTTACTGGAAAAAGTAATCCGTAACAGATTGTCTCAAATTGTTACTGGATTACTTTACTGATTATTTCCAGAAAATGTGATCACATTACTAATGACTTTACTTTTAACTTGCTCTCTAAAACTCCTATGAATCAACAAAAAAATGAATCGAACCATCAGTTTCATATTTTTTTCCATGTATTCTTATATACCTGCAACCAAAAATTTGGTGTAGTTGCTGAGTTTCCTTCTAATGTTATGATTTTTTTTCAAATAATGAGCTGTCAAATTCAACCAAAACACAGATGTTGCATAGTTCTGTTTCAGAGTTGCCTGATATATTTTTTTTTCCATAAAAAGAGCATCGTACCACTTCATAAATTCATAAAAACAGTGAAAATAAACAATGGTGTTTTGTTAGACAGTTTTATTTATTTATTAAAGTTAGCCCTTTTCACAGAGTTTCAAAGCTGTCTGTGCCATATCAAAGGAGCTATGAATGTTGGAGGGTGGACCAAAACGCTGAGTCAGCAAAATGCGTAAAATTATTTAAAATTTCAAAACT
>JAODJW010000094.1:29090225-29107840 GCA_026777045.1 Hyperopisus bebe
AATGACCAGAAGGTGGAATGTCACCTTTGATCTTGCAGTCCTGTGTAATGACGTTTAGCTTGAATTTAAATGTAATAAAAATACAAATAACTCATACTTTTACTGTTGTATGTACTCATTAGTGTCACTATATTTATTACATTTTTAAAAATTTCTAACCCAAACCAATGGAAAAACCTCAGCGCCGATTCCCTCCAATTGTAGGCTATGTTACCATGCCAATTTTTCCCACTGAATAATACTGTCCCCGATGGCCCAGAACAGACACATTGGGTAGATGCTGCGTACAGAATGTAACAATAAAATGGTGACTATGAATGAATTGATACAAAGAGTCACAGACAATCTACAGATTGTCATAGAATCAATGGTGTCGCGAACTGCAGATGAGGCTACAGTTACTCAACTTACTCTGCAGAGTGTTCAGGGGGATCACCAGGACTGGACTGAAATATGCACTACTAAATAGTTACTTCAAAAGGCACACATTCTATATACCTCAATATATATAAACCATTTCTATGTAAAATTAAATACTGATCCTCCTGCATTATCCCCACCGAGGTTTTGCTGAGCCTTTCCGTGGCATTTTATAGAAAAAAAAAAACATCAGGAAACCAACCTTGTCAGATAAAGTCAAACATTAACCCACATCACCATGTGTTCCCTGGGTTTTGTGGCATGTTGAGCTGCCCAGCAGAAATGTGCGGAATCATTATATGTTTAACAGACAGTGCAGCTTCTACTGGCTGTGCATCTTCATGCTTTATTACAAATTTATGTCTTGTGCATTTCGCCTCTAGCCATTTTTTTAGGCGACTATTGCCAGGGGCAATGGGAATAGGGGGTAGACCCCCATCACTCAAAAAAAAACAATAATAAGAATTATTATGAGCGTTTTCCTTACTTTTTATTGTGAATCCACATATTTTTGAGGCCAATTCACTGTGCATGCAGAATGTAAGAACAAAACATATTGCAGTGCCCGCAGGATTAGCGTATCCCTGCATGCTCGTGGGCCGTGTGTATAACACCTGTATATGTCTTATTATAAACAGCTGTCTGTGTTTAGTGTAAATACTCGATAGTTGCATGTGCATTTGCCTGTCATATGTGAACCCTTTCCGATCTTCGAGTGCCTCTAGTCGTTGCATAAAGTACCCGACATGTATGTACTTTACTGTCTGGCGTCCAACATCCCCGCTCTTCCCCATTCTGTACTGGTCCCGGTGCTTGCTGAGTTCCTGTGTCAGTCCTTTGTAGGGTCATAATAAAAGGATGTGTTCTCTCCATAAAAGAGCCTCCTCGTCATTTGCCGCTGCGACACTTTGCTCGGTGCTGCAGTGCGGTCAGAAGTAGGATGTCAGAAGCCACTCCATTGGCAGGGCTAGATCAGGTCTTCCTCAGCATCGAGCAGCAAGTCCAGACTGGCAGACTTGCAGGCAGTGGAGAAGCAGCAGTTTCACGGCGAGGCCAGCCCAGGAGAAGCTCGTCTGCTGCCGCAAGAGGGAACACTGGCTATGCTTTTGCCTGGAAGCAGCCCCAAGCCCGCCAGTGTCCTGAATAGGAGTGACGGAGTGAGAGAGAGACGCTGCCTCGTAATTGTTAGAGGCCTTAAACCTGTGCAGTGCATCCTGTAGATGCCCCTGCCAGCTCGCTGGACCCCCACCCGAGATGCCAGTGATGAGGGAAGGCAAGAGCTCCTGGGGCCTCCGACAGCTCACAGTGAGAGCTCCCAGCCTACCAGCAGCAAGGAACCAATGCGGGACCTCAGCTACAAGTGTGACCGCCAGCAGGTTGAGGCTGCAGAGGCAGCGCTTCTTACTCACGAGGAGGTGTGTTGCACGATGGAGGCCCGGCTTGTTCGAGAGCAACGTGAGCTAGATGAGCAGCGGGCACCGAGCAGGCAGGATACTGAGCGGGCCAGCTGGGAACGCGAGCGTGACTGCCAGTCGGAGGCAGCACTGCACGACTGTAATGAGGCACGTCATGCTTTGGAGGACCAGCTGGCCCAGGAGCACAGCGAGCTGGCGGAACAACAGTGACGGCTGCAGGAGGAGGAGGACAAGTTCTGGAAGTTTTCTTTGGAGGGGCGGGACTGCTTGTGGGAGGAGATGCAGGTGGCGATACGTGAGGAGGTGCAGACCACACTGTGGGAACAGGAGGCCAAGGCCACACTGTGTGACCACAAGGAGGTGTGCCGTGCTCTCAAAGCCCAGCTAGCTGAGGAGCACCGTGAACTGCAGGGTGCGGTTGCGCAAGGCCACCCGATCCTGGGAGCAGGAGGGGCAGCAGGTCCCTTCTAAGCCACATAAGTTGAAGGTTCAGTGGCCAGGGGAACCTGTCATGCCAGTGCTTGAAAGCTCGGGAGCTAACGGCTTCGTCCCTTCATTGGAGACGCACTAGTAGGACTTGTCCCAGAGTTGAGGTGAGGACTAGGGGTGGTGGTCACCAGGACAGCCGACCTCTGAGGAAGGGGCAGTGTAGTACCAGCAGGATTAGCGAATCCCAGCATGGTTACTAGTCATGTATATAACTCTGTGTATGTCTTGTTATAAATAGCTGTCTGTGTTTAGTGTAAATACTCCCGATAGACGCGTGTGTTACATGTGTAATTCGGACATGTTCTAGTACTGTGTGTGAGCCTTCCCCTCCATTATGGGACCTCCCTCTGTTTCCCTGCTATGTGGTTATCAGAGTGATGTTGCTATTTGAGTGCAGTCTGGAGGGCCAGAGTCCTGCACATTTTGGGGTTTCCCTTCATTTAACACACCTGATTCAACTCCTTGCACCTCCTGGTGCTAATTACCACTCAGCCCTTGAGCTGAATAATTTGCGGTGGAACTGGGAACGAGCTAAGCTACACTGGACTCCAGCCCTCTAGGACTACAGTGTGACACTCCTGGACTACAGTAAAGAGCAACTTCATTTGTGTAAAACCATGTTGCTTCCTCTTTTTGCTGCTGCTGTGATGCTTGGGTTTGCCAAGCACTACAATACACCTATGAAAATTTGTAAGCTTGTATCAGACAAACTCAATTTTCATATGGATCAGTTCTTTTTTTAGATGTTTAGTAGAGAAACTGTACCCTGAACAGTATTAGTCTCACTTTAATGAAAACTTTATTACTCTAAAATTATTTTAAAATCTTTCTTACATTGCATCCTTTCATTATATGACTATGGCATGTGTGCCCATTGCACTCGCTCCACCCACAGGGCAAATCTGGTAACCCCCCCCCCCCAATGTCAAAATCCTTCCAACACCACTGACTGTTGCTATTAATTACTGCTGCCTGGCAAGGAAGTGAAATGTATCATTTGAAGCACAACACATAAACATTACTTCACTAAATACTCGATTCTGGTTGGCCAGTAAACATTCTAATATTTCCTTCAGCAATGCAGCTTTGACAATCATGATGTAGCCCTCTCATGCTGTTGCCTGGGAAACAAAACAAGAGGTGACGAACCCAAACACTAAAAATGTGTTTTGGAGATCGTCTTCCTGGAGAAGAGAAGAAGGACTGGACATCGGTCTGTAAAGCCTGAAGGCACCACTGTTAAACCTGAATCCAGAGTGGCAACCTCAGAGAAGAACTTAACTCCTTGACTGTACACCTGCACGTTCAGGCCTTAATTTCCCATTTTAACCTTTTCAACAGTGCAGTTAATGGATACGTACAGTTACACAAGGCTCAGAGTCTTTCATATCAGCTTGTTCACTGCTGTCAATAACAATTTCATCTCACAGTATTATTAAATTTCTGAACAATATAATTGAGAACATCCATCCATCTTCCTTCCCAGGAAAGAGAAAACAAATGGCAGGGGATACTCTGGGCAGGATGCCAGTCCATCACAGGGCACAGGGCAGGGGACACTCTGGGTAGGATGCCAGTCCATCACAGGGCACAGGGCAGGGGACACTCTGGGCATGATGCCAGTCCATCACAGGGCACAGGGCAGGGGACACTCTGGGCAGGATGCCAGTCCCTCACAGGGCACAGGGCAGGGGACACTCTGGGCAGGATGCCAGTCCCTCACAGGGCACACACACACTTGTAGGCTCTTTAAAGACACCATTTAGCCTGACCACATGTTTTTGGATTGTGGAAGGAAACCCACAGAACATGGGGGGAACATGCAAACCCCAAACAGAGACCCAAACTCCTGCAGGTGCCACTTAAACTAAAATTCTCTGCTTAGTAACTGGCACAGGCCATTCCAGAGCCCATTTAGGAGGCTTCGGCCACCTTTCTTGTCTCAGCTCCACTGAAAAATTATTTTTCTAAATTCATTTGATGATTTGTCCATTATTTTTCCACACATTTCTGTACTCACTGAAAGCGAACGTCCAGCCAATCGCTTACCCAGTATAACAGAGGGATGAAATTGAACATATATATTTTGCCAATAATAGAAACTCTCCAGCAGAGTTTTTATTGAGACTTAAAAAGAAACTCGGGAAAGCAGCTTTATCGTGAAAAGAGGTGGAAGGTTCAGGTCCAGATAATACAAATCCAGACCACGATTTTGTTTCAACTCGCTGAGTACTCTGTGAATGTGACTCTTTATGCTCAACTGTTTGGTTCGAACAAAACCTTGTTCTGGATTTGTACTTTCCACCTTTGGAAAATCACACTTTGACAAGTCTGTCCATAGCGCTGCTGACCCCTGTGCCATAAGCCGGTATAAATACATTACAAGAGAAATTTCTAAATAAATCACCAAAGCCACTGATGCTACATAGAAACTCAATAGTCACCCACCATCGCCAAACAGCCAATCAGAGATGTAGTAGCTGTGACATCACCCAGCTGGAATGCCATGTGGCCTACCTGAGCAGAGCTCGCCCTTGTAGCGCAGGCAGTTGAAGTCATCACACTCGCAGAGCTTGCCCCACACCCTGCCAAAGTCACTGCTGTGGCAGACACACTGCCCGCAGACGCAGTCGCCGCGGCCGCTGCAGATGGGCGCATCGGGGCTGGCGTTGCAGTGGTCCTGCTCTGCGGGGCTGTAGTCACCCTCGGCACACTCACAGCGTGGGCCCAGCCTCCCCGGGTGGCACAGACAGATGCCACACTCGTAGGTGCCATTGCCTTGGTTGCACGCCGGGCTGGATTCTTGCGCTTGCGCTTGGCACTTGCAGTCGCACTCGAAGTCCACGGTGATCTGCAGTGCGTCCTTGAAGCCCACCGGCTTTATGGTGAAGGTCTTGCGCATGTCTTTGGGACAGCTACGAGCCCGGGCCTCCACGCTGAACGACACCTGCAGGGATTGGCGGGGGCCGGCCACAAACAAGCATGTGCAGCAGTGGTAAGCGGGCAGTTTGAGTTGAGCAAAACACGACTTCCATGCCCACGCAGTCGGCAAAATATACCGAGGGGGTTGGTGAAATATACCGGACGATTCGGTAGCTCGCCAGAATGTTTTTCTTGTAAATGTAGTGCGCATTGTAAAAAAGACTAGAGACCGCTGATTTACAGTGATATCTGACAGGAAGAGGTGGGTCCTTTTTCTTGCATTTATCGTGTTGGTGGCGAGTGAGTCATGCAGGTGAGTCAGAGAGTCAATGTGCTGAGTTACAGACATGCTTCTGACTGGTGGCAAAAAGTCCCAGCCAGACAGTCATCTGACACCAGCTGAGGTGAGTCAGACAGAGTAGCCCTCTCTGACCTTCCCACCCCCCCGAGAGCTCACATATTACCCAATACAGGCATGTTTTGCAAACCATTATCCCCAGATGCTGTTTTGTCTGCATAATGTACATCAGCGATGTCAGTCAGTTGTGACGTTTCAGCTACCCACTGCACACACTGCACACAGCGCCGCTAAAGCTTAACTAAAGCTAAATCTTCTGCCTCCCATGCTTGTTAGTTGCACTTATCGGCACGTTTGCGATTAAATGAGAAGCGGAGGAAAGGATAAAAGTCTTCACATAACATAGTCTTAACATAATTTTGTTATTTGTCCTTTTTGGAGCCAGCAATGGACAGGTTGGTGGAAAGAAACACGATTGTGACAACGAGAGGAAAAAAAAAATGCGAAAACCATTGCATTTGCTGTGGTGGCACAGGGCCAGGTTTAGGTCGGCCCTTGTATTTCCATAGCAATCAATCACTAGCCCAGTGCTTACATGTAATGCGGTTAATAAAACCCAGATGGTACTGGTTGGACTAATTGCCTTGGGATTTTATAGGGTTAGCTGGGTGGGTTTTCCTGCATTCCCCAATTTTTCGGCGGGTTTTCTTAAAGGGGCCTTGACCTAGTTTTGTGTTGGGCCTCTACCCCTTTAAAAAATTCCTTTTGTTTGACTAACCCTGTTGCCCCACCCTCTGCTGCTTCTATCCGGTCCATGTTGCTGACCTACGGCCCACAGCTCGACCCTGCATTAGCTAATGAGCCGCCAAGCCTGTCGCTTAAAAGTCACCGTTTGGACGTGTGATTGAGTGTGATGGCCGCATGGTCTGACTGATATTAGGGCGACTGTTAGGGGGACTAAGCAGCTTGCTAAGGCGAAAGGCTGCGCAGGTGCTGCTTGTAAAAATATCGTGTTATTTGTGATTATGAATAAAATAAATGGTAGGCGGCTAGCATGAGGTAACAGAGAATAGGGAAAAGAAACTGACGGTGTCTCCGATCTTGAGGCCAGAGCAGGACCTGATCCCTGGGATGACCTCCCCGTTCAGGCAGGTGGCGTTAAAGGACAGGGACAGCTCCTCCGGCACGTCCAGCAGCTCCAACTCCACCTTTGAGCGAATTTTCTATCCCAAAAGATATCGTTACACAATAGAGATCAAGTGGACAGTGGACACTTGTGTTAAGTTTATAGGCATGTTACTATCAGTGCTGGATTTTGGATTATCCATCCATCCATCCATCCATCCATCTATCCATCCTCGCTCCAACGGCTTATTCATGCCAAGATCACAGGGTCATTTAGGATTTTTTAATATGACATTAAATATAACTTATATTATTAAATAAGCATGTATGCAAAGTGGCTTACACAGTGTTACACCATATTCTTTACATAGATAAAGGAATCCCTTTCTAAGGTACAGCAGCACAGTATTTGAACCAACTGCAGTTTGGTGATGGTCCTGCTCCTTGCGGTGCAGTCTGTCACATTCATTAACATAATGGCATTAGCTCTGTTTGCATATGCAATATGTCAGACTGCCATGTGTGATTTGCTGGGTGGTTTGATTTCAGAAGCTCTCACTCTGCAGTTGCCTCTTGCAGTTGCCCCTTTCTGTTCTGCCCCAGCAGCTGAGCTCCACTCACCGCGTACGCATCCAGGATCAGCTGGATCACGTTCCCCGAGTCGTCCGACAGCGTGCCCACCGTGGTTCCTGGAATCAACTCACTGTAGTTCTGAGCAGACAGAAGTGAGAAGAGGTCAAGGACTACGGCGGGTGAGTTTGTGTGGCATGGAAGCTGAGTCACTTGTATAGGACTAAAAAAATGCTATATGATACTCCAGAACCGTGTCTTTGGGGGAGTGGGATATAGTCGGGGATTCCCATCTGGTAAAGGGCTGGGGTCTTGATTAGAAAGAGTAAAGGGATACATTTGGGGGGGGGGGGGGGGGGGGGGCGTGCACACCCACCTGGTAAAGGGGCACCACGTGGTTGGTCACAGCAAATATTAGGTTAATGTTGTTCTCTGACATCTTTTCGGTTATCAAGGCCAAGGAGGGGTAATCCTGCATAGGGGAGACATGGAAACAGCAACGTTAAATGTAGCCGCGTGTCCGTTTAATGTGCCTGGCTTTCGTCCCCATTTGGTCACATGTGCGGGCATCAAAGGGACGCTCACAAGCGTAGTCGACATGTTGTAGTTGTTGTCGTTGCCCATGTGACAGCGCCCGTCATTAGGCTGCACGATTCCTGCCAGGCGGCCGTCCAGCGCCACGTGAGTTTTGGCATCCGTGGTGAACACCAATAAGTGGGAGGCACCCTGACGCCAGCCAATCTTCTCCTGAGTGCAAAAAGAAATGGGAAACATCTCAGACCTTCATGTTTGCTTCATCTGTGGTGTTATTACTATAACAGCACCCATTTACATGACAATTTATTGTGTGTTATAAAGTTTGCAGTCTTACATTTTAATTAAGGTTATGATAGATAGATAGATAGATAGATAGATAGATAGATAGATAGATAGATAGATAGATAGACAGACAGACAGAGACAGATAAACCACCAGAAATTGTTCACATAGATATAAAGAAGGAAATGAGATACTCTGTTCTTTATGTATTGTGTTCCACTGACCTTTTGAACCCTGACTACATGCTAGTAATCACCACTAGCTGACAATAGCGGCTCTACAATGCAGTCGCTCCTAACTGATAACAGGTAACCATGTGACGTGCAAAGAAAACACATGCAAGGAAACGTGAGGGCGAGTGAAAAAGCGGCGGGTATTATGCCCCGGAGCATGTCACCTTGCAGACGGCGGCCTGGATGATGGCATCAAAGCCGCCTTCGGGGGCGTCCCTGTTGCGGGACACACGCTGTTTCTTCACCTCTTCGGTGAAGCGGCTTACTTGCTCCGTCAGTGACAGCACATGCTTGTAGCCGAACTGGGGCAGGCAGGTCGTATGAATGCTGTGGTGACCGTGGGGAGGAAAACAACACGTTTGACAAGTGCTGGGTTAAAGCATCCTGGGGCAGTGTGCTGTCAAATGATAAACAAACAAGAGTCATCTGGTAACAACCAATGTATATCTGTTGCACTGGTTTAAGTTATATCCTGTTCTTACAGCATCACTGAAGAATTTAAGGTTCGATGTGGAGTCTGTGAATAAAAGCCAGTACAGTTTCTTATGTAAGATCTAGTTTTGCTTGTGTACCACTATATCTTCCACCAAGACATTTTGTTTGAACTTTGCAAGCTAAATATTTAGGTGTACAAATGGGATAGGACAATACTGTATTAATTGTACGGTTGTGAAATACTGTTGTACTGTTGTGAAAAGAGACTTAAAACTATTGAATTTTGAAGGTTTTCGAAGATCAGAACAGACTGATATTCTTCCAAGTAAATCCTGGAAAATAGCCCCACTCACTGAGTTCACAATAAAAATGAATATGAGAACTAACAAGGGCCCATACCTGAGGCAGGGGTTCTCTACTGCCTCATTGGGGGAGATGTACATGTAGGGGGACATGGGCTTGTCCACAAAGGCCCCGAATCCCATGCGTAGGTTGCTGGTGGTGCGGCCCATGGCCTGAGCGAGGTCATTGCCCAGTGAGCGCAAGCGGGCCAGGTCATCCTTCATGGAATAGGAAAGGTCCATCAAGTAGTAGAGGTCTACAGGGTAGTCCTCTACCTGTCGGACCTTCACAGTGAAACGCTGCGAGTCACCTGCAAAGGGTTATGGCATTCTGATGAGGCCCGGAAGGTGATTCAAAAGTGTGCAAGTAAACCGGGACAGAGCAGACTACACGGACTCAGATACTTTACTGCGAAGACAGTCATTTGTTGTGTCTGTTGTGACATGATCAATACTTATGTATATATGCACATTTTGAATATAGATAGTTTCACATGCCAGTAGGAATTGGACTCTTGCTTCAAATTGAAATGAAGGGGGAGCCTCCCCCCATTCACAACATGCTTAGTAATACTAAGGCCATCTTGCCTCCTTGGTCTCTTTGCAAAAGTGCATCTGCTTAATCAAGAATTAAAACTGGCTATTGCAGTTTACCCACAGTTACAATAATGTTTTCCGACAAACAGCAGTGAAATCATGAAACAGAAACTGCCATAAAAGTTTTAGCATCAAAACGGATTGTGACTATGTGCCATGCACTATCTATAGATAAAAAAAACACAGAACCTTTTTATAAACATATCTGGTTAGGACATTCGTAGAACCATCAGTTTCGTTTTGAGTCTCGTTGATGCGGACCTTGCTTTCATTTTGTATTTTTTTTTTTTTTTTTTCGAAAATTGCTTGCATGTCTGAATCTGGATCAGAGCTGCTGCTTTTGATTAAAAGCACTTCAACATGCTGCAGGGAAGCCAAAGTGACGTCATTCTGAGCACTTAGCTCTTGAGGAACATACTTGATGTGAACATCTTCCCAAGGGATGACTGCATATAAAAAAATGAGAGAACTGTAGGCGACTAAAGCAAGCTGCAAAGGATAGCAACCTCTGCCAGGCCACCAAAACAGATGCGTGTGACATAAACATTTACACAAGTGTGCAGGATTCAGCTAGCTAAGTGACAAGCTATTTAAACTCCACCACCCTTCATCTTATTTGTATCCATGGCAGTGTTTCCCCATTCTGGATAGCCATTTCTTCAGCATCCATTAGACAAAAAGTGAAGCGAACTAATTTAAATCTTGCACATGAATGGCAACAATTTTAAAGTTAAGATAAGCTTTCGCTGATATGGTATGGGAACGCTGTGCCTGTGATCGGAAAGTTGCTAGTTCAAATCCCAGTGATTTAAGCAAGGCCCATGACCTCCAGTTACTGTCTGACCCTGCTTTGTCAAAAAAAAAATTACACCACTTGAGCTAAAGCATCTGCTACAAAAAAATAGATAAATATACATTAACAGAACCAGGCCACAACACATATGTAATAAAAACCTGTGGTTTTGACATTGTTGGGGGCATTTTTTCGGTCCCCACACAGGGAAATTCAATTTTATAAAAATCTATGACTGCAATCAAAAAACTAAAAATGCCAAAAGACTTGTATTTTATTTGGTTACTTATGGTTATGGTTTGCTGATTAGTTTTCCCCACTGAAATGAAAGGAGAGTCCCCACAAAGATATAATTACAAACCTGTGTGTGTGTGTGTGTGTGTGTGTGTGTGTGTGCATGGTCATGTTTATATTACATTGTGGCAACCAAATGTCCCCACAATGTGATAAATACCAGTTATTTTGACATTGTGCAGACATTTTTCTAGTCTCCACAAGGGGAAAATCGATTTTATAAAAATCTGTGACTGCAATCAGAAAACTGAAATGTCAAAAGTATATTGTTTGGTTATTTAGGGTCATTATTATTATTATTATTATTATTAGTAGTAGTAGTAGTATTAGTATCATTCGTATAATTAATAATATTAATAATAATAATAATACTAATAATAATAATAATAATAATAATAATAGGTTATGTCCATAGACACGAATGGAGAGTCCCCACAAAAATATAGATACCTAATCTATGTGTTTGTATGTGTGCATGGGTGTGTGTGTGTGTGTGTGTGTGTGTGCGCGTGTATGAGCAGCCTCACCTGGCCGCAGGGTGATCTGTAACTTCTGAGGCCGAATTTGTGTGACATCAGCAGCTGCTGCGGAGGCTTTGTCGCTCAGGGGGAAGTCCTCATTCACCTGCAGCCGGCTGGACGGGAATTCCAGGGCGTTTGCTCTGCACCCTGCCGCCACCAGGTTCTCCCTGCGATCACAGCGGGACAAGCTCGCGGTGCCCTGACCGAAGTCCTGCCAAAGTGGAGCAAGGGAAAGTGAGGACTGTCATCAGGGAGGATTCTCACTGACAAGTAAAGAAAAAATTATAAACGACAGACGTCTTGAAAATGTAAGCGTACTAAGAACAAGAAGCATAGATTCTTTTTTCTTTATTTCACCTCAGTGGCAAAGTAATATTTTAGATATAGTAATGTTCTGTTTTTGGGGGGTTTGGGTCATCCTTTTCAGAAAGCTTAGCCAGAGAACATTAGAAAACACTCATCAATCTGCGGTGAGCTCCTTACTCGTCAGAGCCTGCAGTGCACAGTTGGGGAAAAGAGCACAGCATTTTCCCACAGAGACTCTAACTGCACTGTCACACAAAAAATATATCAATGGTAAGAATGTATCGAAAGGCACAAGTGTCCCTGGGAATTCTGAGAACAAGCTTCTCTCAGCAGAAAGCTACGTATTTCTGTTAGGAAAAAAATAAAGAAAAAAAAAGCTGCAAAAAATTCCACTTCTCGGTCATGGCCTCCTAATTGGAAACTTACCGAAAGAAAATTCTCTCTCACCCAAAAAGCTGGACTGGCCTTTGACTTATTAGTTATTACCAAAGTTACAGTACCCAGTGCTCCTGAACTTTACAGCATGGCACCTTTTAAAGCTTCTTAAAAACTTTTTTAAACTGTCATGGTTTTAATACTTCTCGATGCAACCACCAACACCAGCAAAGACCTTTAGACTGCTTTGGGGTGAAACTAAGAGGCTGTGTTTTAAGTCATGGACAAATATTAGTAAAAAAAAATGCAACTCGACAATGTTTTTTTTTTTTTTTTTGCTTGGTTTCTTTATTACGTCTCTCTGGTACAGTTGAAAATACACAAAACTGAGAGAAAAAGTGGATAAATCTGAGAGTCTTTGAGCAACAGTTGAGGATCACCGGCCTGGACAGATTATACATGAAGGGACCACATCCTCTCAGATGAATCTTTACTGCCTTGCAGAATCAAGCTTTCAGTACCACGAATCACTCATTGCAAAGAAGTGAAGTGCTTATACTCTGCCGGCTGTATAATTATACTCAGCCAGCACCTTTGTATATAAGTGCGTGACAGAATTAATAATACTAATTCAACACTCTGAGTGTTAATTCAGCGGTGCCCAGAGTAACACTACGAGTGTTAAATTACCACTGCCGATTTTTATGGAAATCTGTTTTACATGTTTGAAAAAAAGAAAGAAATACAAACAAACCTAGACATCATGTTACACTGTATATTAAAATGCAGTGCTTTTTAAAAATCTGCAGTCACGTAACATGTCAAATGCGAACAGCTTGGGTATAATCTTACACTCAGTCCATGGTTTTATGGGAAACTGTGTGGAGGTATCATTATAATATCTGGGAGAAATGTAAAGGGACAAAGGACAGGAGTGTTACCCACCACGGCCAGAAATGGTGGTTGCATCCTTACCTCCTGGAAGCACCAGGCGCAGCTGGCATGGACAGCCAAGCACTGCTTACAGGTGCTGACCCCTCGAGACGTGCAGATATTGGAGCCTAAGGGAGGATAAGGTTTCAACATAAGCACACAGCTTTGCTCCACCCAAGCCCCTCTGGCAACCCATCATTTCCCAAAGCTAAGTTCATAATTGTGTTTATGTGGTAAGGATCTGTCATAAGAGTCTCTTGTGCAATGCTAATACTGTAAATGTTGTAATTGTGCAGAGACTGAGATGTTGCTGAAAACCCACAAGTAAATGATACACACGCGCTATGAGAAACCTGACATAACAAGTCCAGAATGATCATCGCCTGCTTCTTGCAGTGTTTCACAAACAAGTAATCAAGTAAGCAGGCAATGCATAGGGGAATGAGAGAGGTACTCAACAACCTGGGATGGGGGATGATTCCAAGGGCCCCTGAGTGACAAAGGGCCCTAAGAAATGGAATATATTTGGATTGGTCTGGGTTGGGGGCCTGATATGATATGCCTTCCAAAATCTTGGGTCCAAAATCTTTAGCTGAGACCCTGACATAGTTGACACAAAACTTATAGGTGCTAAGAAACGCTGCATACAGGCTACTTGGCTGGCCTGTTTTATACAGTACATCCATTTAACTGCATGAACCTCCGGCATTTGCCTCGAGCTGCTCTCACAACTTTATTGATAATCATTTAAGCGTTTGCAAAACGTTCTACAAACAGAAGAGGAAAATTCACATTTCAGTTATGCATGTTGACATTCTTCCACTTTAGAACTGCAACCAATCCAAAGCTATACATTATATTGCACTGTCTAACATTTTCTGATCCAAGCTCAAATGATGTAAATGTGATGTAAATATACAACTATATCTAGGACATGAATGAACATTCAGACTAGAAGTTATTTCCTTTTGTCTTTGTCCTTTGTTTTTATATGAACCCCCTCAGTATGTTTAAATAAACACTGCCCATTTCCCTCTCCACTGTCCATATACTCTCCCTACCACTCCATCACACCTCAATTCACTGTGCATGACAACGAAACTGCTGCTCTCCCTCCTCCACATTCCTTAAACGCCATCCCACTCCTGCAATGCATAATCTTCTCCTTGGTTATCGCTACACCAGCCTACATTCTTATTAAGGGTATAAACAAAAATGATAAGAGCCATAAGTAATAAAAAACCTCATGTTCAAAAGTTCATGGAACCAGAATACACAATTCTGCCGTGTGCTCCATGTCTCTTTCATAAAACAGACACTCTAAAGACTTCCCGGTACTCTCTCGTTACTGAATTGTCATTTGTTAGCTTGAGAAAATGAGCTACATAAATTCCTTGAGGCATTCTACATTATATTTAAAAGCACACGTACATTAAGTGAAATGGAAAGTATTATGTCCACACTTTTAAGGACTAACACCTAACATTCGAATAGTATTCCTTTTCAAATTTAACCAACTTACTAATTGTTATGAATGAATTTTAAGGCTTATCGTGCTAATTACAGGGCATTGTGTTTAAATAAACATTTGTATGCATTCTTTTCTATAGCTCTCTTCATATTATTCATTTGCAAGGCAATGAAATGTGAGTGTCTCAGTGTAAAGTATGGGTTCCGTAATGTAGACAAGGGCACAGATTGGGGTATGAACGGTAGCAACGGGTCCCTACTATTATTAGTACCGTGGGTGTTTAGGGGGACGGGGGATTCGGGGCTGATTTGGCCCTTACCAATGTTGAAACCAAACTTACGCCCTAGAATGTAAACAATGACTACTATAGGCGGTTCAAGACCCTATTCAGGGGTGTTTTAGACCCCTTAATTTTTTTTTCTAAACCCATGTAGCGATTCGTCCCGCATTTTCGCATAGCTGTATCTTTCTTAGCCCCAGTTCGGCACACTTAATCATGAAGGGACCCCCGCCCCGGGAATTTTTATCATGGGGGATGACATACCGATTTGTCAAATCCAAGCAAATTATGCCCAAAAAATTACTGCCGTAAGTCCCTCAAACAAAACTGCCGCTGCACATTCGTGGAGTCGATGGAGACATTACGATACAAAACTCCCATTGGCTGCGTGGTTGTTCCACAGTCCACATTTAAACAAATGTAATTATAAAACATTGATTTAGTAAGTGGAAGGGAAAGAAACTGGCTGTCGGAAAAAAGCAATTGTTATAACTTAAGTCCATCACAATTACCAAATAGTAATATTGTACACAACAAAGTTTTTCATTTCTAAACATCCAGCTTAATTCGTGATACAGTCATATTTCCCATACCAGTCACTGCTATTACACGGAAAACAAGCTCATCACGTAGAAAGACTCGACATCCATATAAGGGCTTGTTGCATTTCGCTATCCCAATTAAGAGCTTGCATGCATTCCCACTTCGTGGATTTCCCCATGTCCATTAAATAATACAAGGCGTACATGTACGTGTCATGTCAACGAACCACAGCGTGTACAAATTATTCAAAATATACAAGCCCAAAAAACATTAATATATGTTGTCAAAGCCATGGTAACATAAGAAGCTTAAGATGATTACTGTTAACACAATAGTAGAATTTCAGCGGGTTGACTTACCGAAACCAGGCGATGAAGCAAACAAAACCAGATAAGCTACACAAAAGCTGAGCTGATGTGTGAAAGAGTTCATAGTGAAAGCGATACAGTATGTCAGAGTTCCCTCTGCCCAGTGCCAAGCCGTTAATCAGGACAGTCTCCCGTTCCCTGTCACTCCAAATGACTGCTTCTACATCGGAATCACTGAACAGCAAACATCACCAAGTTTCCCAACGGAAAGTTGAGCCGACCAGAAGGGAGGGACCATCCAGGGGGCTGTGCTAGAAACCTCACCAATGGATTTGATTTAATGATCTAGAAAACTGGCCCAACTTTTTTCCAGCTGTCTTACCTGAAGTTGCTTACCGTCACTCAATGACATTGACGTCGTTTTCTTGGACAATTAACAGTCGAATAATGAGTGATTATAACCATTAAATCATTACCAAAATTAACAACGTCGTGCAATATTGCCTTGATCGGTAGTTGTTTCATTTTTCATGCCGCGGGAAATATATATAAAATTCATTCATAATTAAATGACGAGTGATTAAGTTTTGTGATTTTGTATATTCTGGATTGAAATTACCCATGTTTGTTTTGTAAGGCTTCTTTGGTAGATGGGACTAGTAGTAAATGTTGTTTGTAAACGCAGTTTACCAAATGTCTTCTCTTTAGTAATACACAAACATTTAACATGAAGGGCAATATGTATAGGGCAGGAACTAATACTATTAATATATCTAATGAAACTTACGTACTGTTAAATGTATCTCAACTGTCGTATGTTATAGGATCATTATTTATTTTCGTCCTGAGTAGGAATATAACGCCCTCTAGGGGATAATGATTTCATAGCTCACGTAATGCGTAAACATTATGTTGTGGATCCAGTGGTTGTTAGGTTAATTTGAAACATCAGGATAATTAATAATAATATGTTTGCATACAGTCCTAGTCCATTATAATGCACATGCTTGAGAAGCTACTAAGGTTAAATGTGTCTTCTTACTGACTCCTTTCTTACTGAGTTGTAAGTACTCTGCAAACACTCGCACTACCTGTTATCGATCGCTCACTAAAACTAACAAGCAAGAACAACTTCAGAGGCAAAACATTCTTTAAACAGTTAAAACGAGTGAATTGCAGTCCTTCTTATTGTCCCCCTCATCATTCATAAGATCAAATGCCACCGGGTCATCCCACTACCTAATAACCACTCATTACAAGTCCGTGTTTTCCTTGTAAAATGTTTGTTCCATGTGGATTCTCCCTTCATTTGTTTCATTAACTTGGGAATCATATTGACTTTTGTCTGAAACCGGCGCCTGAACCAAAAATTCTCACAGCTGATTTGATTTGGAACGTTAAATGTCCAGCCCATTCAATTGTATTTTCCCTACAGATACATAAAGACAATGATTATAAATATACAATTTTTCAGTACACATGTATGGTATGTTCAACTGAGACACTTTAGAGTGGTTTGTCCTGCATAACTGTATATTTGTAACCTTATATATAAGCCAATGTATAAATAGAAATTTGATTCGGTTAGGCCATGAAATCCTAATGAGGGAGAGAAAACATGCCCTGACCCATGTAACCACTCGTTACAGCACACCCATTATCTCCTTAATGCAACTTAATGAATAATTAATAAAGACATTATCGTAGTCCGGCACAATGTCTCTCTCCCCAGCAATGCGGTAATGTTGTTTCTGCAATCAGTGAAACGAATGCCTGAAATCTGTCTTGCGACTGTGCACCCACAGTTATAAAGCAGCATCTTGAATTTACCTAGATTGAGCCCTGCAGACATCGCAAGACTGTTATGGTTTTATTGCGATAAATCATCAGTTGTTTCAGCCAGAAGTGCTCATTTTGTTGTGGGGGTCCAGCGGCTGTGAGGCATCTGTTGGTGAAGAAAGATTTACTGATCTTGACGTTGCCGACGATGCTGTGAATTTTGTGGAGTCGATGGAGGCTCTGATCAGGGCTTTTGAGAGACTTAGCGAGGAGTCTGAGTGTCTGGGATTATGAGTGTCCTGGATAAAAACCAAGATCCAGGCCTATAATGACTTCTTAGGCACAGCC
>JAODJW010000094.1:29131901-29142988 GCA_026777045.1 Hyperopisus bebe
TCTGAGTGTGATCTGACTTCCGAGTGTGCTCTGAGTGTGTTCTGACTTCTGAAAGGTGCTCTGAGTGTGTTCTGACATCCGAGTGTGCTCTGAGTGTGTTCTGACTTCTGAAGGGTGTTCTGAGTGTGATCTGACTTCCGAGTGTGCTCTGAGTGTGTTCTGACTTCTGAAAGGTGCTCTGAGTGTGTTCTGACATCCGAGTGTGCTCTGAGTGTGTTCTGACTTCTGAAGGGTGTTCTGAGTGTGATCTGACTTCCGAGTGTGCTCTGAGTGTGTTCTGACTTCTGAAAGGTGCTCTGAGTGTGTTCTGACATCCGAGTGTGCTCTGAGTTTGTTCTGACTTCTGAAGGGTGCTCTGAGTGTGTTCCCTGTGTGTTCTGCGGCAGCTCCATAAGCTCTCACCTTCGTCCCTCCAGCTGGCAGACGTGCTGCAGGTATGGCGCCCAGTCAAAGTCGTCCTCCTCGCCTGCCAACCACCGCCGCAGCTCCCGCCGGTTCACATCCAGGAAGTCCGTCAGAACCACGCGGCTGAAAACCTCGCAGCCACTCAGAACCTGATACAGAGTGGGACCAGATCCAATGTCCACCAGCGTCTCTCCCTGTATGTCGCCTGTAGGATATGGAGAAGGCAGAAGGACAGAAGGATAACAGAGGAGGCAGAGGAGAGGAGACAATATGCCTACAGATTTAGGAAGTGAGAAAATATAACAGAAAGGAGGAACAGACGGGTTAGGGTGAAGGGCAGGCATCATGCTTCTGGAAAAAACCTTCAAAGGAGAGACAGGAAAAGAGGCTTCCCATTACAGCCCGAAAACATGCAGTTAGGTACACAGGTTTCTCTAAATTGCCCATTCTGTGTGACGGTATGAGCTTGTCTGCGAGTCCTTTGATGGACTGAAATTCTATCCCAGGTGTCCTCTGTCTCATGCCCTGTGTTTACTGGGATAGGCTCTAGACCAGGGGTGGGCAATCTTATCCAGAAAGGTATACAGGTTTTCGCTGCAACTCCCTACTGTAATTAGATTATTAAAGATTGGCTGAAGAGTCCTCACACCTGAGTTTGGACAGCTGACCTAAATGTTAGCCCAAAAACCTGCATACACACCGGCCCTTTGCCGATAAGATTGCCCACCCCTGGTCTACACTCAGTGGGCTAAGTGTCTGGGAACAGAAGTTTGATGGTTCAAGCCTCAGCAGAATGGTCACTTGTCCGTGGACCCTTGGGCAAGGCCCCTAATCTTCAGCTCCTGGGGCACTGCACACTGCACACTGCACACTGGTTGATCCGGCACTGTGACCCTCAGGCTTGCTCTCACCTGCACATGAGTCTGTGCGTCCCACGGAGTGCAAGACATGCAAGAATATGCAAAGAGAAGCAGTACAATGTACCTGTACTCATGCAAATAAAGGATTTAAGCTCAATCACTGCGATCCTGAGCGGTAGAGGTATGGAAGATGGATGTAAAAAAAAGCACCTGATCCATGTCTCAGTTTTGAGGTTGCGTATTACAATTCAGAATAATAGAGGTGTGTACTGTGCATGCACACACACGCTCCAGCTCACCTTCTGTGAAGGCTCGGTGCAGGCAGCCTAGTTTCCAGCACATGATGCTGTCGGCGCGGCTGAAGTCAGCCCGGGGAGGCGTGTAATTATACTGCAGGTACGCGGCTGGGTCGAAGCCCTGGTAGTGACGCGCCATTGCGGCCACGCCAGATGCACCACCCCCATCTTCCCTGTCCAGTTCGCCCCGGCCCATCTCCTGGCTTGTCTTACCCTTCCTGTCCTGCATGTCTGCGTTTGACAGCTCAGGGCCTCCTCCTTTGGCATACATCAGCTCATGGAACTTATGAGCGTCCGCAAAGTCTCCCTACGCGTATGCCAATGCCCCTCTGACTCGCCGAGGTTTATATCTAAGTGCATGAGGCCAGTTAGTGGGACTGTGTGTGATTAATCACACCCCACCTCCTCTGCCTGCCTCCCCTTTATCAACCGAGATCCCATCTCCGGCTGTGCGGCTACCTAACTCCGGCTAAGCTCTCTACCCTTGAGCTCTGATGCCATCTAAACCAGGTCCTTCTTGATATGAATGTCCAGTGCTGCAGCTTCCTGTGTCCCCCTAACCTGCCCTCCAGGTCCTACCTCCACTGACCCCTCTATCCATCCATCTACAGGGACATGAAGCACTCAGTGTGTAGCTGCTAGTGTCTGGTTAAGAATCCACTGTCAAGGACAACATGGTCTGAGAACTAGTTTTGTGAGGATTATTTTGCTTAGAGATACTCTGAATTTTTGACTTCATCTTTAGATATTGATTCGTAAGGTTTTACAGAGAGGCAGTGGGAACAAGAACGGTGGATGTGGAGGTCACCAACTCAGGGATCTTCATTACTGTACTTATTGTAAATTTTTGCTGCGTTAATTGACACCAAGCCGCTGAAAATGGCTCCTGCTTAGGTTAAAGCACTGTCTCCCAATCCAGGACCCACACCAGTCCACATTTCTGCTCCCACTGTGCTCCCTGCTAGACAGTCCACATTTTTGCTGCCTGGAGCTGGGAGGGAGCAAAAATGTGGACTGTTGTGAATCCCAGAGGACCGGATTGGGAAACACTTGGCTAAAGGAGCTACTCTCACCGGACCGGCTGGCACCTCCCAGCACGCGCTGCAGTTGTTTCTACGGCGGTTTACAGAACCACATGCTGTGAACAGTGCAGGTTAGTCAAACAGATACCATGGTGCTCGCACTTTACTGCCTGTCGATGCGTCACACAACTGTGTGATTCATGACATCATATGCTGGACCCAAATGTTCATTATGTGCTGTAAACCAAACAGAGTTAGAACTAAGGACAAGTAGATTATCCTACAAATCTGGATCGAAACTCTAATCCCCATGATAATGACATGTAGCATGAACCACCTCAGTGTTTCAATATATCTGTTAAAGTCAGACAGAGACTGACACCTCTGTTAGCACCTAAACTCCCCCAGTGCAGTTCTAATACAATCAGTCGCCACTGAGCGGGGTCCAAACACACCCCAGGTCCTCTCTATCTGATCTCAGTCCAAATTGCCTGTGATCTTGTTACTTTCTCAATCCCTCTCTATCTCCAAGCCTCCTTCTCCAGTCCCTGCCAGAATCGACTGGCATAACGATTAGCACCTGAGGCATGCTGATATGACCGGATGAAAGCCGGCCTCGTGGAACAAAGAGAGGAAATATGACCTGCAGCCACCTCTGCTAATATTAAGATTACCTCAGGCATTGGGCTGCAGTTGCATGATCCTGAAAAGTCATGCTGATAAAAATAAAAAGGAGAGAGCCGAGGGGGGTGTGCGAGTCGATTGAGATACAGGAAATGATGTAACTTCTGTGCTCAAGCACCTGTGTGTTTGTGGGTCACATGTTGACCCTGTCTCAGTTGCTACGTTCAGAGCCCATTCTGGGTACTTAGGGGGCCCTAGGCGAAAAACTTCATGGGGCCCCAACGCCCCCCCCCCCCCCGACATGGTAAAATGGATTGCCTTTATTTTACTGTGAAGTGTAAATGTACAGAATCAACAAAGAGAATTTAATAAGCACAATACCTTTATTTTCACTTTTGTGAAAAGCAGAATACACAAATAAAGCAGATTTGTCCTTGTAATGTACTATGTAATCGGCCGCTCCTTGGGGGCCCCCTCCCAACTCAGGGGCCCCCTCCCAGCCTGCGGCCCCAGACCATCGTCTGCCCCGCCTGTCCTGTCGTTGTTCCTCTGGGTACATTACAACTGGAATGCTGGAATGGAAGACTAAGAGAAGAGGATGAAAAGGTCCAGGTTCACACAAATGTCAAGCATTCAATCTCAATGTCCACATTACATGGAAACCTATTTGATTTATTTAAAATGCACCTTCCGCACTCAACAGAGTGTGTGTGCTTGCTACGTTTTTGGGACAAATTTTGGTATTGGCACAAAATTATAAATACGATACTGTGAGAATCCCCAGAACATAACCATGTCTAAAAAAAGTAACTGTTTTTTATTTATTTAGCAGTTTCCATCTGTTTTTCACTTTTGGTTGCTTGGAGACAGGGATTGTCAGTCATGTTATAATGGAAATCCATACTTGATGCGTATGATGTGTAAATTATGCAAAACTCTCAGGTCATCCATTGGGAGCCATAGTGGTGTACGGGGCGCATAGTTTGCTACGATTTTCCTCGGCAGTAACCTAATGCCATCCACAGTAGGTGCTGATCCTGAATAAGTCTGGCTGGGCCTCGCAAAGAGGAGGGAAGCTTGTGACAAATGTGGCACCAGGCTGGCCAGGAAAATCTCTGGGGGCTGATTCGATTAAGGCCGGAGAAAGTGCGCAGAAGGGGGGTTACAGTGATACCATGGGGTAGACAGATCAACCTCCACTTAATGCCAGGGGCCTCTGGAGCCCTATTTATAGGCTTTAATTACAATTATAAGCCAGGAGCCTGAAGACTTTTGCATTTCAGGTAGGAGTGGATGTCAGGGCACAGGCAAAGAATGATTCACAGTAAGAACAAACACAGATTTTTTTTTTCATTCTAAAGACATTAAACACACTATATAGCCATTTTAATTCATCATGCCCTCAGCTTAATGCCTGCTTACCTGATGCCTGCCTGTCTGATGCCTGCTTACCTGATGCCCGCCTGTCTGATGCCTGCTTACCTGATGCCCGCCTGTCTGATGCCTGCTTACCTGATGCCTGCCTGTCTGATGCTTGCTTACCTGATGCCTGCCTGTCTGATGGCTGCTTACCTGATGCCTGCCTGTCTGATGCCTGCTTGCCTGATGCCTGCTTGCCTGATGCCTGCCTGTCTGATGCCTGCTTGCCTGATGCCTGCTTACCTGATGCCTGCTTGCCTGATGCCTGCTTGCCCGATGCCTGCATGCCCTCAGCCTGATGCCTGCCTGCCTAATGCCTGCTTACCTGATGTCTGCTTGCCTGATGCCTGCTTGCCTGATGCCTGCCTGCCTAATGCCTGTTTACCTGATGCTTGCCTGCCCTTGGCTTTCCTGGCAAGATTTGGTAAACGGCACAACGACACTGATGTAGCTTTCACTTTTAAAAATATAAATACATTTACATATTTACATCATCAATAATGTTGATATCTGTATTATTTGCTCCAAATAGTTCATCTTTAATATCCTGAATAAATATATAGTACTTCCCAAATGCCTGACATAATGACTGTAATCATCATGAGTTCTTTTTTATAAATAAATATTACAATGAGCAAGCAGTAAGCAACTGACTGCTACAGAAAGAGAGAAAATGTGCACTCCTGACCTGTCAGAAACTAAATATAACTCAGGTGTTACTGTCCATATTTTACTCATTTCATAACCAGAGCATGCAAGTCCAACTACAAAAAACTCGTAAATGATGAGAACCTTTGATTATACTGTATGTGTTATTGTACTTTTTTCCTTGTTTGCATGACATAATAAAAATCCTGAGAGTGATTTCCGGTACCTGTACCCCCATCGTACAACATGCACAAGACCATCTGTGCACAGGAAAGAAAATCACCCTGCAGAATGCATGCAAACATCACCATTATTCGTATGACCAACAGATTAATATGTTAAATCGGCCATATGTCAAAGGCTTATGTGTTCTTTATGTGCAACTACAGAGGGTGCTGTTCCTGTATGTATAAAAAAACGTATTTTGGCAATTATACTTTTCTGAATGTTAGATTGTTGGATGGGGTGCGTCATGCTATCATTTAAACAAGTAATGTAGCAAATATTTCATCATTGCACTAGTTGCTGAACGTTTGGAGCATTTTATTCTTCTTTGCAATGAGGTCAGCTTTGTTCTCATATGTGTGCTTACTTTGTTGTCACTACGGGACATAAAAATGCTGCAGAAAGCATTATGAGGTGCTCAGGGGTCTCTTTAAGGCGAGCTGCTTTTGGCAGTAGAACCAGCATAGATGTTCAGGTTACACCACAGTAAAGACTGTCATGCTTCTTCAGCAGCTCAGTGACCGACTGCAGCTAGTTCTCATATCACACTAACCACTTATTTTCATGTTCATGGAATCCCAATCAGGGGCCTCTTGGCAGGCTTGCCAGCTCTCAGTAGCTCCTGATGAAAATTCACATTTTTGCTCTGTCTGTGTGACTGTGTTTGTGCGTCAGTGTGAGAGAACTAGACGCTTTGCTTGCTTGATGCCTGGAGCCCGTCTCCCCGTCCAACATACCCCTCAAAATGAGTGTGCAGGCCACCCTAAGGATTATAGCCCTTGCAGTCAGAGACAGCGTTTACCACCACTCAGACCATGCATTTTCATGGGACGCCAAAGGCTTGGTGGCTGTCTATTGGCCACTAACAGTCACTGGATTGTATATGAAATAAATGTGGTCCTTATTTACAAAATGCTGAGGCAGCATGTGCTGCTAATCAGCTATCCATCTTCTGACTCTACTCACTAACTATTAATTTAAATTTTGAAGTATCTGAAGGGGTTGGGGGCGCGGCCCGGAAGTAACTTTTTCAGTGGGGTGCCAGAAACAACAAACCCAACCCTCCTACTGCACAATTTCAGCACACTTAAATGCACCACACTCACCCCCGCCATTGTACAAGGTTAATTATTGTTGGAGTGGAATATTTATTGTTGCCTCAATTCCCAGTTATCCTTTCTCATAATCACTGAAGGATCAACAACCATGGTGATCTAGTAATATGTACAAATAAAACCTCAAGACACGTTTAAGCGTAATTTCAATCGCAGCGAAAGTTGTGTTATCTTACCACTATATACCACGAGATGGCAGTGTAGTATTTTTCTTCAAGACGTGCAACGTAACTTACTTGGATAACGCTGCCAGCTCCTGTCTTCTATTCCAAACTGCTGTTCGCAAGCGGTAGAGCACAGTTTTCGTTTTCAACGTTTGTTTAGCTTCAGGTGACTTAAATTAGTAGTAGCTATACATATAACCTTCTCCAACGAATACAACAACTATATAATTAACTACAGCGAAATACCCTAGCAGTTGTAAAGATAAGAATTAACGAATAGTCAGAGGAATGAATGAAAATGTACTTGTAAGATGACGCCTCACGGCTAAAATCGTATGAAAACTTGGAATTCAAATTGTTTAATTCTGCTCAATGATTGCCTTGGTTAATATCGCCATATATTCACAACTTTCATGGGAAGAGACTTACTGCGCTTGAAATCCTTGCAATCAAACAAAAACCGGATTTTATTTAAATTAACCATCGTAAACCTTTATAGTACAACATTATTCTTATATTAATACAAACGCTTAACAATTTAACGAATTTCATTTCCAAACACCAAATATCCAGAAATGAAGTGCAGATCGATTTCCACAGCACACGATACAGTTGCAAATAGGGCTATCACGGTCATGAAATTTTAGTTGACGTTTAATTGTCATACAAAATTATTATCAATGATATGTTTTACGCCTCAAGACAAACTGTAGTTCTAATTGTTGTCACCACCTGATCTGACCCACACACCCGATTTTAACTCGTCCGTCATCACCGCCCGATCCGTTCATCCTGCCATTTTACGGCAAACCGTATTGACATTTACAGCAAACTAATTAAGCCAGATAACTTATTGCAATTAAGGTAGTCTGGGGAAAATATAAGTGAACGAAGTGAATGAATTCCATTTAAACTGGGGCACTTTAAATCTGACACGTTATCCGGCTAAGCAAGAAATCTGGCTTCGTGAAACATGATAAGCTATATACAGACCCCCAGTGTTAATGATTTAAATGATTTCACTTAAAAACAACCCATTTTCTTTGCTTGTCAGTTTAAGTGTTCACCCGGATCAACTCTGGATCAACACTATTACCTTTAAATATCCCATATCTGAAATGTTACTTTATATTTCCATCAGTTGAAATTGCTGCTATTTACTGCATTTTAGCCTTTATACCGCGAAAGAAGTACAAATGACAGGTGCTGTGCATAACATTTATTAAACACACAGAGGACACAGGGAATCCAAAATCGTAATATCTGCTGAATATCCCATTCTGAGCAGGTGGAGATCGCTGATAATCAGCCCATAAAATGAATCTGCTGCAGTGAAAAGAAATATTAATGGGATCAGGTTGGGTCGTGACGGGTGCACCGTCGTAAAATTTGCCTTTAAGTATAATGGTACACATAAGCATGCGCAGACGTGTAAGGTACGAATAGGGCAATTGGTTCGAGGGCCAGTCAAACATTGCAAGGTAGAAAAACACGCGGAAATAGTGATAGATATATGACGGTATGATCCAGCTATTTTTATACAGATGAATGGAGCCGACTCTAGCAGTTATGCAAAAATAATCAGGGTCAGCTCAAATAATCACCATCAGTCGATTGTGACAGGCCTAGTTGCAATCATGCCATGTTATTTCCTTTGAAACAAATATGAAACTGTAGAAACTAATTAGACAACAGGCTACTATCAAGTGATACATCATCTTGTTCATCATGGGCTTAATGTGCTTGGAGACAGAGCTGTAGGGCTGCTTTTGAGTGACGTTTATTTTCATCTGTCAGGATCAGTGCCCATTTGACCCTATCCCATGTGTCTTGTCCCCATTTGGCCAGCAAGTGTCAATGACTACCCTGTTCTCCCCTCTGTCTTGTAGCCTCTCTGTCCCTAATGTGTTTCCCTACTCCCCAAGCCAACATGTGGCTTAACAGGCTGAGCTGTCATCCATCGTTAATTCCCTTTGGGTTGTTATTTCATGCTTGTTGTTTTGTGTTCTCTTGATTTAACATATGTTCTGTTACATGTTTCTGTTACAGTCCATTCTGTTTGCTCCCTGCTTGTATTATGTTCAGTTGTCCTTGTTTTAGTTTCCTTTGGTGTTTTTACCTGTTGTATCCATTAATTGTCCTCATCTGTTCCTTGTTACCCTTAGTTCCTTTTAAATTTAGGCTTGGGTTAGGAATAGGCTTGGGGGTGATGTTATGACGAGGCATGGCAAGGAAAGACGGGCGATCCATGAAGCAGCTCACCACAAACCAAAAGAATTAACTAAACTTTTAAAAAAGAATACAAAGGGGATAACCAGAAAATAAAGGTACGTACTGTACAACAAGGGGTCAAAACCAGAACTGCTAATGCAAGAAACTAAGTTAATCACAAAGAAAATGAACACTAATCAGGGAACCAGAGCAAAATTTGGAGCAGGACTGGGAGACAAACACACAGTAACTACTCCAATGACTGACTGAGGAAACAAACAAAGGCAGACACTTAAATACACAGATAACAAGGACTAGCAAAGCGCAGGTGTGGGTTCACCCTTCTCTAACCTTAACCTCTTTTTTCATCCCTATTCTTTGTCCTTCCTTATGAACTCAGCTTTGTTGACTTTCAAGATTAAATTCAAAATTACAAAATAAATGGAATCTGCATTTATTTACCTTGCCACTGATTTGAAAAGACGCTGCTGTTGCCACTGAATGGAATATTAACAACATAATGGCGAAAGGCCTTAAAAAGTTTAAAATTAACTTGTATGATTTGAAGAGGAATACATAAAAATAGGAATCAGAAAAAAAAGGGAATAAGTAAAAATAATGTAGCCAGTGCAACATAAGCACAAAATAGTGTGAGCTCGGGTGTGTGGTTCAATCCCAGCTAACTGTGCCGACTCTGTAATGCTCTTTCCTAGCTATGCCTTTGAAGTCTGTTATCCCTGCAAAGTCAGTTTTCAGGGCTAACTGTGTTAAATCTGCTACACCTAATTGCTATCTGCTAGCACCGCTGTAATAAAAATATTACAGGAATATGATGTGATGTGAGAGGTATTGTTTTCCATTACTAGATTTCTGTAACCAAATTTTGAATTTGAAATAGATGTTTGTCACACTTCTGATAAGGACTAAATGATTATTTGTTTGCACTAAACCTTGCACCTTATACCTGTACAATGGGTTACCCATGTGTGTATATTTCAAATTTTATTTCTTGTATAGTGTCATTTATTGTTTGTGTACTAGGGAGTCTCAAGCAGCCGGGAGCAAATTCCATGTGTCTCCCAGCACACTTGGCGAATAAAGCTGATTCTGATTCTTCATGTCACAGTCATAAGTTATAGTATTTGATATATAATCCCTAAAAATAATTACAAAAAAATAAAAAGTCAAATACCCGTACAGTCTCTTTTCAGATTCATCCCAATAAACCCATTGTATCAGGTCATGGCTTGAATCGTGGAATGTCCAAACTACATACAGTTACACACAAGACAAAATAGCTACCCCCCTGAACCACCAGGCCATCTGTTTTACAGCTGATGTTGACAGTATATTTTTCAGCAGAAACAGAACATTCAATACAACCCTTTATATCTCTTGAATTTGCAAATTTCACTTGACTTAACAAAAGAAAATATGAACTCAATATATCCTTAAAAGAAACTCTATACAAGTTGTATAACTTGCGAGTACAATACTGTATGTTCATGTTAGGGTAGTAGCAGAATTTCACCACAAGATGGCCCCATAACCCCATGCATTTCTGTCACGGTTGCTGGTAGATAACGTTGCTTTAGTAGGTAGACTTAGTATTGCTAATACTTTAGTGTTATGTCAGGTGACGGTTTCAGTGGTATTGCAGTAGAACATAGTATCTGAGGCTTTTTTCCCCCCCCCCCCCCCCCATTTCCTTGGCCATCACAGGAAGTGAAGACACCGACAGGCTATAGTGAGGACTGCTCTCTGTCCACTTCGACCTGCAGATCTGGAGCTCGAGGACCCTGATGAGGGTCATCAGTGGTGATTGGTGTGTGACTTCTGCCATGCCCCAAAAATCTCTTTTGTTTTATTGATAGTCAGGGTGAGGTTTTTGTTATGGTGCTATTTCCACCAGAGTCATGCGTCAAGAGGGAGTATGACCCAGGGAGTATGACCCAGGGCTCATGCAGCACCCCTGCAGAAGTTTGAGTTTTTTTCTTAGAAATATCTTTATTGAAATGACCTCATCATGTACTCATACACAAACATATGAGATCAAACAAGAAAAAGAGCATTATTAATCCCACCCCCCCCCCACCCC
>JAODJW010000094.1:29143088-29158033 GCA_026777045.1 Hyperopisus bebe
CCCACCCCCCCCCCCCCCACTCTGCCATCATAGGGAAAAAAAGCCTGACATTTAGATTTACAACAATTTACTGGTATTTTATTATTTTATACTGATTTACATTGATATTAATTGGATTGTTGGCATGCATCTTCCACAACTTGGTTATCTGGTTACAAATTATAAAAATGGCTTTTGTACAGCCTGCTATAAGCCTGATTCCCTCTGATTATTGGTGTCAGTTTTTCTACATCTTACATCTTTCCCTTTTATGGCAATCACGCGTTTGGCTTACTGTATTATAATACTTCTGTTATTAATGGAGTTGGTTTGAGTTGGACAACATGCCTTTTCCCAGTTGTCTCTAGTTATCTCAGTGCAAAGATCATTTTTTTCTCACCCAGATAGGTACAAAAAGGAATTTTCTTTAAATCCAGTTAGCAGGACATTATAGAGTAAGCATACACTTCCCCTGTCATTCAAGTGTTTTAGAGTGACTATTGTAGATAGTAATATGTTTTAATTTTGGAAGAAACTGTTATTAAATGATAAAAATGTTATTAAATGATTAAAATAGTATGTAAATGTTGGGGTCAGCCACTTCAGATTCACCCACATAGACGACACAATGTATCGTGATAATGTGTCTCATTATCCATGTGTGTGGGAGTGATTAGCTACACTCAGTAAGAAATCTTAAGGATATCAAGACCAGCATTAATTTCCAGCAAGCTTACAGTATGTCGCTGGTTCTGTAGGGGTCTGTGTCCCTCAGAGGAAGTCTTCTGCCTCTTGGACTGATTTAAAGAAGGTGTGCTGGCCAGCATTCCTGATTATCAGGTGGGCGGGGGGCAACGTGCCATAGTGGATATCCAATGCCCGGAAACTACCTCTGACACTTAGATGTCTCGGTGGAGAAGTCAGGGAAGAGAGGAGTTTGATGGTCTTCATACCATGCTTCTTTAAGACGCCTTGCTACTCTCAGTGTGCTTTCACAGTCTTTGTCATTAAGAAACTTCCTCACTGTTGTTCTAAGATGGAGAGGTGATTTGGATTAAGTTGTCCCACACAATGAGTTTGCCTTATAAGGGGGACAGACGTGAATACATCGCCCAGTTTTGCAGGAAAGCACACATATCTGCTCCCCCTGCTTTTTCAAGCACACCAGCTATCCACAGATTGGAGCGTCTCCCTCGATCTCCCATATTTTGCATCCTGCCGTTTAATGTTTCCACTGTATTCTGAAGTCTCTAAACTTTTTGCTGGAGGGCCAAGACGTGCTCCTCTGCTTGTGTGATTCTATCATCCCCTTCCCCAATCCTCATCGAGTTTAAATTAACTTAGTTTTAATGCCATTTAGTGCCTCCATTACAACTGTAGACTGTTTAGCAGAATCTTCCTTCACTTGAGTGGATAGCATTAATGATATCGCTGTTTGTTAGTATATTAACATCAGCCTTGCTTTGCTTGCTGGTGTCTGTTTGCCTAGCATGGCTTTGCTGTCCAACATGGTTTGTCCAGGTGTCTTCAACTGCTGTCTGCTTTTTGCTAGTTTTGCTAACATACCGTTAACACACCGTTACAATGTCTTTGAAGTTCCATTTCTAAATCCCCTGCAATCTGTTTATCAGGAAGCCCAGGGCCCAAATGAAATTGATGATACAGAAGCTGAGTTCCCTGAATTTCTCTCCTAACTGGTCTAGTATGATACTGGGCTAAAGTTGCTAAGCAGAGTAGGTGTTCCTTCTGCCCAGGTGTTCGAGGGTGGTGTGAGGAGCAAATCAGAGAAAGTGACATCCTTTGACCTCCAGTACACAAACTGTAGTGGGTCCACTGAGGATAGTGCCACTTGTCAGAAGTTATTCAAACGTTAAACCTTTTCTGCAGTGCAACAATTACTATCCTTTTGATAGCTGGACAGGGACAAAAAGATGCTGTAGATGAGGGTAGATGATAGAGGCCAGTGATGTCAGTGAAGGCTCCATAAGACTGTGTGCACTCACCCTTGCTGTACTCTGTACACAAATGACTGTACGTCATAAAGGGAATTTGTGAAAGGTCTTAAATTTTCAGGTGATCCTATTCTGCTTGGATTTAATCACAAACTGTGACAAGTCCACTTACTGGGAGGAAGCTGATTGGTGGTGTTGAGTTAATGATGCTCATGATCTCCACTAGGAATTCAGTGCAGCAGAGTAAGCAGAGCAGGTCATTCAGACTCCCGGATGTCACTTCACAGGACCTCAAGTGGGACAGCAGTATCGCCCAAAATCACTGTTACCTCCTGAATCAGGTGAAGAAATTTGCTTATGGGCACAGCATCCAAACTAACCTCAACATCCATCTCCAATTGGTTCCACTCTGTAGCTTCACACCCTAAGTGGAAACTGTAGTGCATTTTGCATTATGCTGAGAAAATCATTGGTGGCAGCCTCCCCTAATGACCCACATTGGTCATGGATGATGAAGTGGGCAAATGTCTCACCCTCACATCTTGGACACCTCCTCTTCCAGCATATTTCTGCTCCACGGTGGGTGAGGGCCCTAAAAACAAGAATTAGGCATCATCCGTACGGCTTTTTTGGTGCAAATCATACTGTTCCTAGATATGGGCTCTTGCACCATCCATCCCCATTGACACTTGCACTTAGTTGAGACTTATATTAATAATTATTCAGTATGTCACCCACTGGACATGCAATACATGCTTACTGTAACTTTACCAGCTATTTTCACGTGCTTCTGACTTATTTATAAGCCATACTCTATTATTGACAGCTTGCATCATACCTTATTTGGAGAGGGCAGGGTTAAATTATTTTTGTTCTGCGTAATCACCTGTACCGAGACAAATTGCACAACAGTTAGTGCTGGATAATGGCACAGATACCCCGATTCGATTTGATTCTGATTCACGAGCAAACAATTCAATTCAGTCTAATTTAATTCAATTCTAATTCGATATCAATCCAACAGGGATTATATACGAAATATTATGTAGCAGCTTTCCATGTCTGAAAAGATGTTTAAACAGCCTTTAATGGAACATAAATTTGCAAATGCAGAATCACCGGAATTGTGAAAACCACTAAAGAAAAGGCAAAAGGCTTGTATAACAAAATCACTTTATCTATGGGTGTCCTTAAAAACAAAGGCAGTTCCTTAAAAACAAAACCCACCTGTCTCTTTCGAAGCACAAAAAATGACTTCTGACTGAACAGAATAGCTGAAAATAAAAATGGGCAAGTCTAAAACTCACATGCAGTGTCTCAGAAGGATTTTATCTTAAAGATATATGCCAAAACATAAATTATGGTCTTGTTCGAGGAACATACGGGTATTGTGCCGGAATCAGTCATGATTCGCTTCACAAGTCCCCGACTGGATTACATTTTGACTCTAATCAATTTACATTTAAGACACATTCACTAATGTGCGATCAAATGTAAAAACAACAGACACGGCACTGTAGTGTTAACATCGCGAAGCAACGTCGTTACATGACTAAAATAAGATAACGAAAAACTGTATAATAATAAGTATGAAATTTATTCTTGTACTTACCTATTAAAACACCAAAATATTTCGCCGACAAGTTACCTGTATACTTTGTCGCTTTCATTTGTTTCACTCTTACCCACGACATTTGAAAGCCAGATAACAATATTCTCATAACTGACAGCAGGTCACATCCAATGATATCTGTTTATTCTTTACATAGTTTGTTTTTATTTCGTTTAATTTATTTTGCTTTTATATAACGATATTTTGTGTCACCGTGAAAAGTGTACTGAAAATGATTGGTGTGAGAATAAAGTACCTATTTAATTTCTTCCTTATATTCACGTGCTTGGAAAAGACATAATGAAATAGATCGATCTTGGGATTTTGTGAATCGATGTCGAATTGCCAAAACCAGGATTGCGGTTAATTATTAAATCGATATTTCCCCCCTGCCTTACTAACAATAAAACACTAGTGAATAATATAACACGAAATATAACATTTTTGCTGAAAAATCAAAAATGAAAACATAACACTTTACCAAGTTTAGCTTGTATAAATACAACATTTAAAATCTTCATACAATTTTATTGTATAGAACCGTTGCTACAGTACCGTAAACCTAAGCATATTCATAATTGTAAAGGGATTAAAACTGATCGAATTCTTTGCTACAGTGTAAATATTTATTTACGCCTGAAGTAAGCTTTAGCCTGCTTGCTAGTAGAATGTACCACGCACATCTCAGGTCTCTGGTTATCAATTATTTATACAGTAAGTTTTCACCATAATGGTACCCAGCCTGTAATGTGTACATGATGGGAATGACAGTTTTCCCCCAGCTATATCGGGCACTGGATGTTTTCAACAGTTCATGTTGACCTCTTGAATTAAAATAGAGCCACTGTGCTTTGGGAGATTATACTACTAATAATAGAGGTAATTACGAGTTTTATATTTTAGTTATATTCTGGTGTTATTGTGCTGACTGAGATCAGTAACTAAAGGGAAAGATGTTGGACAAAAACTGCTGACATGTTTAACAGAGAAAACTTGACGGAATCTTGGTTGTCTCTGGTTGGGTTTCCATAACTAAGAATTTACATCAGATTAAAAGAATGACTTTTTATTATTAAGATATTAAGTATCATCCAATGCTTCCATTAAATAGGGAGTGTTAATGGTCCTTATTACTCAGTGAGGTAACACGTGTCACACAAAGCAAGCAAGCATGATGTGTCCCAGACTACTGCGTACATTAGGTTACATGCAATATAACATTCATGGAACAGGCTGAGATAATTAGCTTAGTAACTAAGTCACACATTCATAGGTGGTGCTGTATCACTTAGACATAAAATGTCAGAAACACCTGGGGAACTCCTTTGATTACTCACATACTACAGAAACTGAGCCCAAAGAAAAGGATCCAGGAAGTGACCTTATCATCTGACATCAACAACAGGGAACAAAAACCACAAGGAACTATAATCAACCAACTGTAAGCAATGCTCAGAGGAGCGGAAGAGGAATTCCCGGCAGCAGACATCTGGATCCTTCTTATTTACTACTCCCAGGCCCTGGAATAACCTGGAAGAGAAAAGCAGGTGTCTCAGAAGAAATATACTCTAATTGCTGTAGCTGTAGGGCTTTGATATGATCGTGCTGATGATGCACTGAACTCCGCACACTGTCAGGATGATTCCCGACCAGGTGGTGAACTTGATAGGTGAAGAAGACTATTATCATGCTGACCACCAAATTCAATCTGATAGAGCAGCATTTCTCAGTACAGGCTGGCATGGGAACTACAGAAAACAAATGGAGAGATGAAAAAGAAAATCAAGAAAGAATTTCAACCTGGGAACCAGGAGGTAAAGAAAGTAGATCTGAGAGGTAAAGAAAATACTTCAACTTTTACTGAAATTCATCAGGATCCAAACGCTGGACGATTCCTTACGGAATTTGAGCTGGGTAGTCCATCATGTCATTGTCTGCTTCCTAAACTTTCCACAAAGTTAAATTTACATATGATTTTGTGGAAGAAAAATAAGAACACCACAGTAGTTGAAACATTTTCTTCACAATAGACATTGACAGGGTGTACACAAACATACAAACAACAGTGGGATTAAAAGCTGTTTGAAAATCGACAAATAGGTACGTTGACAGCAACAGAATAGACAATGAGCTGATCCAGTTACTGGTGATTAGCCTAACAAGAATGACCTTGGATTCAATGGTCAGATCTGGTAATATTAGGGCATAGCAATGGGGAAGAAGTTTTCACCTTCTTATGCAAATATCTACATGGCTAACTGGAAAGGGAGGATATTTGAGACGTGTAAAGAAAAACCAGCATATTATATTGATAAATACTCAGATGACACTTAGGGCACACAGACTCACAACCTGAAAGAATTAAAACACACACACACACACACACACACACACACACACACACATATATATGCATATATATACACACACACAAAGATACACACGCACATCTGAAACACATGCCTCCATTTAATCACAGTAAAATTTACACACCCATAGACTTCTTAGATATGACCACTTAAAAATACCCACTTTCCATTGTACAAGTTTCAAATACACAAAAGTATTTTTAAGACACAGGCATATAGGCAATATAAGGCACAGGCAATATAAGTTTTTCACAGAAAAAGTCTCCACCCCAAGCACCAATCCAAATGGCTGAAAAAAGAAAAAATCAGAGCTGCACAGAATGTGCACAGAATATGGAGACATTAAGAACTTTATTGAAAGATCTGGCCACAAAGGGATTCTCCAGATCTTCCCGGAGGAACAGACAGAAGACCCTCCAATACCAAAACAAAAAAACAAGGAAATGATTGACACTGCAATGGCATAGTATGTCTAGCAGCAAATGTAAAAATGAAAATTGTGGGGAGGGAGAAGGTGACTTGAATGAGAGCATTTTTATTATTCTTTATTGAAATGTTCAGCCTGTGATGCGTTGATGCAGTGACATCCATTCAGGTGCAGCTGGCAGAGTTGTGGGCAGCACCTCTGGAGGTGACAGGGCTTAAAGACTCCACCCTTCCCCCATTCTCAAGTCCCCAACCATTCCTCTTCACATGTCAGCATCTCAGGCATTATTAGCAAGAGCCAAGACGCCTCCTCTTCTCCTCTGTACCCCCGTCCGCCGATGCCCAGCTCTGTAATTACCCCCCTACTCACTCGGTCCACAGCATCACCCCCAACCACTTCCCCGAAGGATGTTACCAACATATAATTCTGTCTGCAAAATGACATGAAATGCAATCACTCTGCACCTTGAAACTAGAAGGATAAGGAGACAGCTGGTTGGAAGAAGTGCAACACAAGAGATAAATGTGAGAAAATGTGAGAAAATATGATGTTAAAGAGAAATTTCCGAAAGATCCCCGATTGAGGCTTAGTTAATGACCATAAACATATGCATTAGTGCAGGTGTCTAACCCGAGGGTGAATGTGTGAGTGTGTATGTGTAGGCCAGGTATACCTTACCTTGTGGGGACCAGTTTCCTGGTCCATATTTGAGAAAATAATTATTTTATAAAAATCCTTGACTACAATGAAAAAACTAAAAATGCAAAAACTCTTGTATTATGGTTAGGGCTGGGTAGGGGTTAAGGTTGTCATAGTTAGCATTAGCATTTTCCCCATGGAAATGAATGAACGGTCCCCAAGAAGATGTGATTACATGACTGTGTGTGTGTGTGTGTGTGTGTGAGGGTGATTTAGATTACTGTAAACTACAACACAGAAATGTTGTGGCTAAATCAATGAAAACCTAAACACATTGTCTGGTCCTAAAGAATTTTCTTCCTTAAAAGAAAGCATTAATTCACATGCATATATCAGCTACCACTAAAAGCGCAATAGCCCTTGGCCATGTTTTGTGCACTGAGAAAGGCAATAACATGGACGTCCTTAATGCTTCCCTGCTTTAACATGAGAAGCTGCTGCATGACCCCAGCTGTACATGTTTTCCCCCTTGATCCTCCTGACAGCATCAGGATGCCACACAGACGTCCCAAGGGACACCTGTACAACTGCAGAAGCTCCATTAATTTCCTCCTGCCTGCAACCTCAGTAAAACAATTTGAAGTAAACTCTCACTGAACACTGACCCAATAATCATGGGGCAGTTAAATAATAATAATAATAAAAATAATAATAATAATAATAATAGCTTTTCTTGTTGCTGTAAAATGTTGTGGAATTGTTTCATAGTGTATGCAAAGCAGAAGCTCGGTCTGACAAGAGCTCTTAGGACTACAGTAGTACTGCATCGGGAGCATAAATATTTGAAATGACAAATGATAAATTCAGAGTTTCTTAACTGTACATTTGTTTGTTCGAGGCATGACTGTACCTAAAGGCGTATGACCACGATGGAGGTTTAAATTAGTTACACTGCACGTGGATGTTGGCAAATATGTCTAGTAATTATCACGGCTGAACACACTCATGAGCCCTGATCATCCATTTTGTACCGAGACAAACATGCTATCATCCGCAGATGCACAAACATGTCTCTCTGTGCTTCTCCACTGCACTACCGTGTTCTGCCCCAAAGCCCAGAGGAGACCTTTCGCATCCCCAGTACTCCAGCGTCCAATTAGGCTTCCTGAAACCTGGCACAACAGCGTAAGGTGCACTTTTCCACCGCTGCAGTAATTCCCCCTCCCCGCAGTGATGCAGTGATTTAACACCCAGCCCAGACAGAGGGCAGCCCGGCTGGTCCTGTGGGGGGAGGGGGGGCTTCTATGCCGCAGTAAACCATGACACTCCACCTTCTGCAATGGTGATTCCAGAGGTTTAGGCCTGGATCTGATTGATTGCCGCCCCACTGCCAGGATGTCTGTAGGGCTGCTTGCTGTTAACTGGGTTTGTAGGTCATGCAGACTGTTAGCATGTCAAAGGGACCAACAAGTTACTAAAGACTGAAGGAGCACGTTTGCATGTAAACAAGGCGGTGCATGCGAGCGTGTGTCTGTGCCCGACATCCCTAGTCATCTAACAGAATCCACCAGCATGCCGGCTGATCTGGGAGAAACAAAGTGAGTCATGAATACTGAAGCGCTGTCAGGTGGTATGGCTGCCCCACATGCCCCCCTCCCCAGGACATACAGAGCTCCACCCAGCCCCTCATGGTAAGATGGCAGATGTGTGCAGAGGAGAGTGCCTGCCAGGATCAGGTGAGGTCCCAGGTGGATTGAGCTGCCTCTTAATTAACCCCCAGTGAGCGTGTGTGGCCCCCCCCTCCGCGGCTGGCGCTCCTGCCCGCGGCCCCCGGGGCCCAGTGAGGTGTTCCCATTCACACGTTATGTCCACCTGCAGCTGCCTGGCCACTGAAAACCAGTCTTTTCAGCTCACAACTGCTAAATAATTAATCATTTATTAATTCATGTTAATATAAACAAAATTCCTGTTACAGACAGTAAGTGTTCAGGCAGCAGAACATTTTACCTATGCCAAAATGATACGTTCATTATAAAAAAGAAATGTTTTTGGATTTGGTAAATATATCATGTTTCATTTGCACAAATAGAACATTGATTATTAAATATTGTAAAACACAAAAAAACAGCCCCTGTAAACTAACTGCCCCCATTCTTCATTGTAAAATAGGTCATTATAAAGAGATATAGCTAATTATGGGCTATTCATGGTGTTTTATATATATACAGGCCACAATGTCTGTTTAGTATTATTTTTACATATAAACCATATGGACCACATCCTCAATCAAGCTACTTTTGAGCATGCATTATCAGCAATATGACTAATTTATTTCTTGTGTGAAACATGACATCTAATGCATGCTTGTGATTTTTAAAATTAAAGAAGGAATGAGTTTTACACATAGGAAAAGATTCTTTCCAGTGTGACATGACAAAGGTGCCTGGTAACAAGCAAAGGGCTACAGCATTTAGGAATCAAGAACAGTTACAACCTAATACAATAATACATTGAGTTAGGATGCAAAGAAAAGAACTAAACATGGGTGAAAACAGTAAAGGTTCACAAATAAATATGCAAAAACCATGTTAGAAATACAGTGTTGAATCCGGTTGCACAGGAGCTAAGGAAAAGACGTAAACCCAAAGTCATGAGCACAGCTGCACTTCATGCACATGACATATTGCTCTGCATGCATCTCTCTGAGCAACAAGAGGTTCTTTGTTATGCAGAGTTCTTCCCACTCAGAAAGCATGAGAGCTGCGAAAATCATGATAACAGGCACAACTTCTGTGCATCATTGAAATTCCCTAAGGCTGAAGTAACACATTTTTAACTTTGATGTGCAGGAAAAAGCCTTTGGTGACTGTTTTACAAAATATGCAATACGTGCCACATTTCCCTTGCATTTTGACATTTTCTTTGCTTCTGATATATGTTCTCATCATTGCATACCCACAAAGTCATGTTGTCTTCACTGTATATACTGTATATATTAAATGACATGGTCGGTACTATTTCTGGGTATATACTGTATATATTAAATGACATGGTCGGTACTATTTCTGGGTATATACTGTATATATTAAATGACATGGTCGGTACTATTTCTGGGTATATACTGTATTCCAGCAGGCTGGGTTATGTGTTACAATTTTTTTTCTTCATTTTTCAGCCTTATAACAATTGTTCCAGCTGTGTGTTCAATGTCTACAGGCTACAATCTTAGAATAATTACACAGAACAACGACGCCTTGGATAAATGGATAGATGAAATGAGAAAATACATGTAAGCAGGTGTGTCCACATCTGAGCTCATCTCCACAGATAACACTGATCACTTTCTTGGCTTAAAAATGTTTCATTACGGGGAGCCGTTGGAAGCTGTGGCAGCATTTATTCTGACTGCATAAAAAAGAGGAATAAATGACTCCTGATAAATAAGCTCTCATTATGTTTCAGCCTGGCGTTTCTCTGTCTGAGGGCTTGTAACAACCAGGAATAGAGTGTTTCAGTATTTCTGTTCTCTATCGTGTAGAAGGTCTGATTAGACGTAGAATGTGCAGATGCAGTGGGATACGATACACACATACAAAAGCAAAATAATTTAACTTCAAAATGGCACATGGAAAGAAATGCAAAAAGATTCATAGCTTTAATACTGGAGTTTTGCAGGAAGGAATCAAGCTGACATAAAGGATGAGAGTGCAAGGCGCTTATGGGAGTCTTACAAAAAAATGTTCTGAGGGTAGAAGGAAAACTGACTGGTTCAGAGAGATAACCAATCCAGTTGTAGAGGAGGTGGGTCTAAGCAACTAGAGAAGGTGGGATGAACCAATAAGAAGTCTTGGTCCTGCCTCCTCTAGTTGCTTAGTCCCACCTTCTCCACAGTCTGATTGGGAATCCCTGTGAACCGATCATTTTTCCTTCTGTCCTCAGAATATTTTTGTGTAAGTAAAATGAGCGTGCAACGCTGTAACAGTGGCAGAAGCTGCACCCTTTTATGCGTTTGCAGAGGTTGTGTGCCTCAAGTCCCCTCTGTCTGTTTGCCTTACCCCACTCCCAAACAGCAGCGTGTGAGGTTCAGTCTCAGAAATTCCAGCGTCATGCTCACCCCGACCTGGCGACTTCACTCATGAGGTCATTTGGTCTTTTTGAATTGTTTCTGAATCCCTAAATGGTTTCATATTGTTATGATGAAGTTTTTGTAGATTAAAATGGGAATAAATACACTAGTGGCCAAAAGTGTGGAAACACTTCCAGTTTTTAGAGATTGCAGAACTTTATCATACTATTGCTCCAGATATTTGTTTAATCATCCAATGTATGATATTTATAACATTATTTGATTGTTTATAAACTGTGTAGTAATTTTTAAAGTGTAATGCCAAAAATGCTAGGTGTTCCCACAATTTTGGCCACTAGTGTAGTGGCTAACCTTCCCATGATTTTTGTAGTGTGTATAACAAGCGCAGAATTAATGCTTTTCCTCTGTTTAGTTTGTGTAAGGCAGCATACGGTGGCAAGAAATGGCCTTTATTAAATGTCTCCTCTGATCAAAGAAGAAATAAATGTATTGGACAGAATTAACTGGACAGGTTCATAAACTAATATCTTCCTTTGTCTGCAGCCACAGAATCTAATCAATGGGCCTTTTTCAATTAGACCCTTTCTATCATGTGCTCTGAGGTAACCTGCTAGAGTAGCAGCCTGTGTGGAACAAGCCAGATCATCCTTCCATTATGTTTCATGTCGGTGATTTACATACAGTACATGAGAACCTTTAGAGCAAGGGTGGGGAACCTGATCCATGGAGAGCCGGTGCGGGTTTTTGGGAGGGCCTCTAAGTCAGCCAGTAAGAAAGCAGGATTCTCAACTCCAGTCCTGGGGTCCCGCTGTTATTGGCTGATTGAGAGGCCATCCGAAAAACCCGCAATGGCTCTCCATGGATCAGGTTCCCCACTCCTGCTTTACAGGATGTGCAGCCCAGCATTTTTCATCAAATGTCTGTTGGCACCACATCCCTCAAAACAAAGTCCACATTAATGGCATTAGTTAGTCTTTGAATGATGGATCTTACCAGAGCTATGCTCATCATCACTTTCACCTACATGGCCTATGTCATCTTTTTTGACAGCTTGCACCTACAGATGGTTTAGAATGGCTTTTATTGTCATTGCACAAATGTACAACTAAATTAGGTGTGTCCCTGAAACAGATTCAACACAACACTGGCACAGCTACACACACAGACAAAGTAAAACCACAAGCAATTTAGATCTAGTTTGTAAAATGAAAGTGCCAATTCATGTAGTTCCTATATATACACATAATTTTGATCAAACAGCAGAAGGGATTAATACAAATTGACTTCGCTGTGATTAATAATGTAGTTATTTGTATGTGTTTGTGCATCTGTGTGTGTGCATGTGTGTTTATGGAAAATGGAAAGATAATAGCATAATGAGAAAAGCGTACTACCTAGAAATGCCATACAGTAGGCTGAGCAAAATATAATGTATTCAGTTTTAAAATTATTTTTTTTTATAGAACTGGGGCACAAATATTACACTTGCTGTCTCTGGATTTTTATTATAATGTAGTGGTGCTGTTAATATAATGACCACAAATGATACTAAATTGTGCAAGAAAGTGAATGTTGCTGCTGTTTTCAGCTTTAATGGTGAAATAATGTTATATCACAAGAAATAAAGGTGCTGTGGGCAGTGTAGCATTGGAGGGAGCACGAGACTCCAAGAGGGCCTCCAAGTTTACCTGCCTAATGGTTACGTGGTCAGCTTGAATGAAACTTCCCTTGTTTACACTGATTAATCTGTCATTTCACTTGAGTAAAAGAACCAGTAAGGTATTTCTTTGCTTCTTAGAGATGTGTGCATCAGCTGTGGTTATGTGAACAAATAGGGGCAATAGCAAAGACCAGGTGATGGGTAAAACTGATCACTCGCATCTCCATAGCAATTGATCACTAGCCCGGAGCCAAGGAGCTCTTCAGGAAATGAAGCCCAGCTGACCCTAATTAGGCTAACCCCCATCCCCACCCTCCATCTTTGTTAAGCTTTACATAGGGTGGGGATTTCAGGAGAGCTGGTATGAAGTACTTTTCTAGTGAGCGTGTCTTGCTGACAGGTATTTTGACAGAAGCTTGATGAAGTGCTCAGCTTGCTCAGCGTCGGGTTTTTGTTAGGCTCCGGCTGACGCCTTTCATTAAAGGACCTTGTCACCTTTTTTAATCCTTGTGTCCAGCTCCCCATTCTGTCTCTGTGACAGATCTCTGCCCAAATCGCTACCACAGCCGTGTATGTATGTAGCAATGTGATTTTTTTTGCAATATAATCAATAATACAATAAGAATCTTTGTCCTCCATCCTAAAAGAAATGTCATCTCCTTTCCATTCCGTAGAGAAATTAACAGTGAGACCTTAAACACAACTGTATGCGAGAGATCTTTCCGTGGTCTTGGCATATGGGGATTTTTGTGTGTCTGTGTGTCCAATTAAATGCAATTATACCATTAAAATATATATTGACCAAATGCATTGGGCCCTCTGATATTTGAGCTCTAATGTTAATCTTGGCATTACATTTGCAAGGAAGTCCTGAAGCTCCTTCCAGAATGCCACATTTGTTGATCAAAACAAACTAAGCATACTATTTATGATACTTAAATGGCTTAAATTAAGTTAAATAATGCATGGGCTAATATTTAATTATCTGCTTATCCAGTACTATTTTAGGCAGCATAAGGCAGGGCAACACCCTGGATAGGATGGTCATCCAAAACAGGGGCCACATACACTATGGGCAATTTACTGACAACATTTTGCCTATTTGTATGTTTTGGACTGCAGTAAGAAACTGGTGTTCCCAGAGGAAACATAGGGAGAAAATGGAAACTCTACACAGATGGGGTAGGATTTCAACCCCAAACCCTTGCAATAGGAAGCAACAGTGCCATCTGACCCCTGTTACATTGAATTTTCTTATTATGATGTTCTTGCATTGTTAGAAGATGTTTAGCTCTTGCTTCAGCACTGCTTACACATGTATCTAGGCCTAGCTGTACATATGTCTGACTTGTACATCACTTTGGACAAAAGTATCTGCTAAAGAAACCAGCTGTAACGAACTGTCGACCAGTATTCTATTTATTTCTGTTCAATCTTCAGCTAATAGCAGACATTCCTATTTTCTTGGGAATCATTCCATTTTTATATAACATTTCAGGAAAAGCATGTTAAAATTTGACTGAGGATGTACACTGATCAGCCATAACATTAAAACCCCCTGCCTAAAATTGTGTAGGTCACCCTCGTGCCACCGAAAGAGTTCTGACCTGTCAAGGCATGGACTTCAAAAGACCTCTGATAGTGTCCTGTGGTATCTGGCACCAAGACATTACCAGCAGATCCTTTAAAATTTAAGTTGTGAGGTGGGGCCTCCATTGATCGGACATGTTTGTCGAACACGTCCCACAGATGCTTGATCAGATTGAGATATGGGGAATTTGGAGACCAAGTCAATACCTTGAACCCTTTTTCACGCTCTTCAAACCGTTCCTAAACAGTTTTGGCAGTGTGGCAGTGTGCATTATCTTGCTGAAAGAGGCCACTGCCAACAGGGAATACTGCTGCCGTGAAGGGATGTACTTGGTCCTCAACAATGTTTATATGCCAGGACCCAAGGTTCCCCAGCAGAACATTGCCCAGAGCATCGCACTGCCTCTGGCTTGCCTTCTTCCCACAATGCATCCTGGTGCCATCTCGTAGGTAAATGACTTGCACACACCCGGCCTTCCACATGATGTAACAGAAAACGTAACTCATCAGACCAGGCCACCTTCTTCCATTGCTCCATGGTCCAGTTCTGATGCTCACGTGCCCATTGTTGGCACTTTTGGTGGAGGACAGAGGTCAGCATGGGCCCTCTGAACAGTCTGCAGCTACGCA
>JAODJW010000094.1:29190115-29210708 GCA_026777045.1 Hyperopisus bebe
ACTCTGTGACTGTGACTCTTTATATTCAACTGGCTGGTTGAAAGAAAATCCTGGTTTGGATTTTTACTTTCTGGACCTGAAATGTCCACCTCTGGGGTGCACTCATTTATGCTGGACACTGTACCTGAAAAACTGTTTTCCACTTTTAAATTCTGGTTGCCCAATCAGAGGATGGAAAACGGCCAAACAGCTGTACCTTGGTCTCTTGGTTGTTCTTGTTCTCAATCCCATAGATCTCCTGTAACAGGTAGCTGACTCGATCCACCTGGGCAGAGACATCGCAAAAAAGCAGAAGCTAGCTGTACGCTGTCTATCACAGGGAACCTGCAAACAAGCTCATTACTTGCTCTAACTGGTTTTTCCCACACATGGCGCCCCCATAATATTGGTAGATATGTCACTGTCGTCCAAACCCAAATCTACACTGCTGGTTTGAGCGCAGACTGTTGACACAAAAAGGTTTATCTGTTCTTGTCTGAATAAAATGCACATTATTAGACATCAGTGTGGGTTAAAGAAACCAGCTTATAGCTACCCAGCTTTGAGATGACATCAAAAGGCCATTAGGAGCTAAAACAGTCATTTTCTCTTCAGAAAGGAAATTTTCCTTGCACGGTGATGGTCTCCTCCATGTGACCGATATTTACATATTCTCTCTTTTTAGACACTGTGAAATCTAATATCTTTTTGGAACAGGATCCTTCCACAGTTCAGTCTTTCCACACAGTTACCTCTCTGTTCCTATCTGTAGGGCAGAATCCCAAGCAAACTTGGGTTGATGTTTAACTCTGGTTGGATGCATGGAATTGGATTTAGAATTAAACAGTCAATGGAAAACCTAGTTATTTCATTATTGATACTATTTTTGGAATATCCAACAAATCCGTTATGTAATAACGAGAAAGACTTCAAAACAAAACCCTGGGTCTGTACAAAACATGCAGTGTCCACACACACGGGAGTATTTACTCACGATCTGCTTCTGCTTCAGTGGCTTCACAGAGAAACTGCCGTCTACATGCTGACAAGAGAAGAATTGTTTTACTTTCCAATTAAGTTATACTTGTTCCTGGAATTAAGTACCTTTTCCATTGGCCGCATGCTGCCCCATAGCATCTGTGCCATGTAATGTCAAGCCCAGCATCTTTGTTAAAAAGATAATTGTTATTATATGTCTTTTTCAGCTAAACTCTTTCATAAGTGCTAATGGCTTTTCCTGGTGGTGAGCCCAGCAAAGCCAGCCCTGGGTAAAATCAAACAAAACAGCATGCTGCTTTTTGTCTGGGAGTACAAACACATCATTTTTCTTTTTTTAATTCCTAACTCTTTTTTAATCCAAACAACAAAGTCAACCAAAAATATAGTGCTATTAAAAAATAAAGCTAATGCAGATGATGCACCAAGAACCACTTTCACTCCACTGCGGTTTTCTGCAAAAGTAATCTGGAGTTACTGCAACGCATTAGGGTTTAATGTAAAATGCCATGCAGAAAAATTAGCCCTAAACCCAACGGGAACTTTGAAAATGATACTTACTCTTTCAAAGGCAGCCAGCAGCACATGTGCATGTCCAGAAACTTCTATAAAAGGAGAAGAACATTAATAATAAAAGATGAATGGTGTGGTGAATGAGGTCACTTGTTGATGACATGGCAGAGTCGTGCCTTTAACTAGCAGAGAGCGCAGTGGACACAGATACATTCTCTGCCTCCAGCTGCATGTGCAGAATGCTCTGAAAAGCACTTACCGTCGCCATCATCCACCACGGCCTGAATCACCATTGGAAAGACTCCTCTGTCCAAATCAAAGCTGAGCTAGAGAGGGGAGTGGGGGAGTCATATTTCCAATAACACTCAGAGAAACTTACACACAAGCAGGACTGTGACTAGCAAAAATGTTCCGAATAGATGGGAAATCTCTCTGCCCTAAAAAAATATATTCAGGTCTATAAAGCCACTCAGGGGCACTTGTGTTTACAATGGGACTTTAAAGGCTGTCAGTTCTCTGTATTCTCCAGTTGTGTTGCACTAATCAATTTTTCCTTTTTCCATCACCAGTCACCATAAAAAAAAACAACACAACAACACACAATAATAAGTGTGGTGGAAAATGATATTGCAATTACACAGGAGATAACGATGTCAGGGGTAAAATGGGCCTCCGTCACATCTACAGATGATATGCAACACTAGACCACTGAGGAAAAGATGCAATTCCAAGTCGTTCTTTGGTTTGGCTGCTGAAGCTTTTCAGCAGCAGAGGTCATTAGGCTTATTCAAGATTGAATATTTTATTTGTCAAATGCACAGTTATGCTGGTAGTTTGCAGTGAAATTAAAATCTGGCTTTCTCCTGCGACTGCACCAAAAGAATGAAGATAAAGTCCATGTTGAGAAGCCTGATAGCCTGAGGGTATAAGCTCCTAAGTTTAGTTTGGCAGGGAAGGGTAGGGGGAAGTGCTGCCCCCTTGCTAGGCCTAAGAAGCCTTTGAGGGACACTAACCTCTTCCTCTTTCCACTCGGTGAAATCGATTTTGAAAGACGGGAGGGAGAACTGCTGGCTCACTCCTCGTTTGTAGTGTACCGTTTCTGACACCATCATCGGATTCTTGGGAGTATAACTTCAAAGAAAGTAAGGAAATTTCCATTCTCAGGCCTTAACAGTAGACAACGAAAATGTTGCTCCAGTCAACGGTGACGTGAGATCATCAATAATGCATGGTGATGGCGTGGATACAAGTTCCCAGAGCAGGAGAACTCAAGTAAATACCTGCGTTTGACACACCAAAAATGCTGAGGGGAAAAAAACCGGCCACTGACAAATCCTACAGATATGCACAGTTACTACATAAAATGCTAAAGGCTAAAAGCAGCCTTAAGTGAAAGTTCAACATGACTCTGCTGGTTTTAATGGTCCGGTCTGCTGTCTTACATGGCCATGCCGTTGGTGAATTCCTCAAAGGCCTGGCAGTACAAGGTGATGGCCACCCGAGCATCCGCATCAAAGGTAAACTCCACGCTATATACCACTCGGGGCCTCCCCCCGTCCTCCGTAGGACTGTCCGAATCATCCTTATACCTGCCAAAAGGCAACAACAACCTTCATAAACCCTCCTCGTTCTACCAAAGAAAACACTTCTAATGCAGAAAATGCACAATTCTGCACATACAAATATTACAGGATTTAACTGCCATAGTTACCCTACAAATATTACACTCTGCTAATGGTACAAGCAGGTCTATGTCACAGAGGACTGCAAGACAGATATAGGGCACTATGATGCGAGGTTTCTAGCTGTGGCCTGGTGGATCCATGGCATCACCTGACGAGTCGTAGAGAGTCCTTCCTGATGTTCACCAGGCTTCTCAATGTCTTCACAGCTTCATGTGGAGCTGGGGTCACATAAGGAAACTGGGCAGCAAGAAGAGATACCAGTTAACGTGTTCCTACGCCTTAAGCTCCATTAAATACCCCTTTCCACATCATTTAGGCAGCATTAAAAACAAAGGAAACAGAAGCGTCGGCTGGTGAATGAATTAATATTTATTTTTAAATATCCTTTGCGAGATCAGCCCTCTGAACTGCTGCATTCTTATCAGTGGGTGTACCTTCCTGTGAAATCACAAATAAGAGGCCAGTCTGAGAGTTCCCCAGACAACTGCACAATAAGAAACATGACCTAAATCGTTAAGAACCTTTATAATGATTAACTGTTGTAGATGTAGTCAGCGCTATGCGAGTGAAACCCAATATAGTGTCAGCACTATGGTGGTTTTACCTAAAAAGTTCCATATACTATGGACGTATAAACACCACAATGACTGCCAGTCCATTGCCAGATTGGCCAGGCATCACAACAATGAGTAAAGGATACATCTAAAAGCAATAGGGGATAGTGCAGCACTGTGCTCTTCTGTAAACTTCAGAAAACAAGACTATTTTCCTTTCAGACTCTGTCCCTTTGCCAGTTGGGGCTGCTAGGGCTGGGAAACTTTAAATTTGTATAGTATAACAGATTTATCATTCAAATAAATTCTAGTATTAATTACAATTATACTACAAATCCAACCCCTCACTGCACAGAAGCCTAAGCCAATTGTGTGCAACCAACCGTGAAAGGTGAAACTTGCAATGCTAGTCTACTATTGTCTTAAGAGAGGAAAATGACGGGACAATAACATATAACACGTATATTTTTTATTTGCCTCAGGGTCTGTATGATAAAAACTGCAGGTAAAACCCAAAGTTTCCAGACTGCACTTTTCAGGTTTTTGGGAAGTACTGTACCGGCAAGTTTTTCTGATTCACACATTATTTCACTAGTTTCTGTGCTGGCTAGTTTCAACCATTTTGGGTAGAACAATTAATATGGCAGTCAGCCCCTAAAAGCAAATCAAGTATTCTGCTTAAGCGACAAGGGCAAACAAAAATGTGGAAATGTGTTAGATGACTTAATGGTTGCTCACATACAACTTAAAAAATTTGAATGTGAAAATATTTTTTAATTACAAATTATATTATTCAAAGAAGATTAACTGGCATAAATGAATCTCATTAGAATAACAATGTTTGACTCCTAGCCCTATTACCTGCACAGGTCTGTTGCCAAGGAAGTTCAGGTCCATGTTTTCCCCAAACAGGTATCCCTCAGGATGCGGGGTGTCGAACTTCTCCCCACCCATAAAAAAGTGACTGGCAAAATAGTTTCCTTGAGGAAAAGAAAAGATGATAAACTGTCAAAAAAAGAATTTCCCAGAATACTCCATGTGAAACATCAGCTGGGATGCTGCATGTCACACTGGAAGACACAAACACACTGCTCCCAAACTGCACTGCTGTCCCTCAGTGGCAGATGGTATCTTCTGCATCAGCTTGTTTTAAAGCAGGATGCCACCTGAATCAGAACAGCAAATCGAGCATGCCTTGACATAATGACACGATACCTTGAGTAATGAATAAGAAGAGAGATCTGTACAGCATTCTTGTCATTTTTGTTTCGGCTGCAGAATGAGTAACACAACCCACAGAAGCTTTCTAGCACTGGAACCATAAAGAGAACTACTACATACAAGTGACAACATGATTAATCTCAGATCGCAACTTTGCCCGTTTTAGCACCAGACATAAACTGCAAATTAATCCAGAGTCATTCCAAAGCATAATGATTTTATCTTCCAATATCCTGCATGACACGACACCTACAGAAAGCCAACGGCCTCGGTCTGGGTTACACTTGGACTTAAATGAATTCAAAAGCATATGGGACCATCGGATTTGAATACACATCTACTGAACATGCAGTACACTGACTATTCCGATCACCTTTCGATTGACATTCAAAGTTTGCAGTAGAAATTACAAATTCTAACTGCACTTAAGATGAACCCCTCCCTCAATTTAGATACTCATAGGCTATGACCTATTAAGTGATTTTAAGGTGAATCACTGTTCAATAAAACCAAGAGTAGCTGCGTACATCACGAGCCCACAAACATAAAGCCCCCCCCCCCCCCCCCATGAAGTTAAGCTTCATGCTTAACTTCATGCACTGAAGGTGTCCTCGAAGCTTTCAGGCTAATCTGTCCACTAAACTTTTAACTTGTATTGGGTTAGCCCATCACCTTGGAAACCAGGAAACTACTCCTAGACTGACAAATCCTAAAAAAAAAAAACTTCAAAGACAATCTGTTTTAGAGAAATGTAAATAATTTTATATGAGGATATAAGCCAAACTCAGGCTCTTCTAAAACATCCCTCTTGGTGGACAAAATGCAAACATGAGACTCTGCATGCGTCATCATCGGTCTACCGCTCTAAGCAATGATTATCTTTTCGGGTTTCACAGCCCCTTACCAACAGCTGAAACATGCTAAGGTAAAATGTTTAAAAGGTTACACAACCAGGAGAAAGGTTAGTTTTTAAACATTCCGCAATTTATTTTTAACTTGGGAGCAGTTTGTATAGAAGTGAGATTCATGGTTACTGCTTAAGGAACGGACCCATGAAAATTTTTCAGTCAAATATGCCAGGGCACTCCAATATTGCATTCATTTTGACTTTCGTTTCTGATCAAGTTGTCTTGTTCAGTATTACTTTGGTAAGTATTACACATCAGGTGAAGACTGATACTGATCTTTGGTTTACAAACAAATTTACTAACTTTTAAAAATGTATTTCATCACATAACGTTAAATCAGTAGTATCGGGTGCAAACTTGATTCTAATGTAGAGCAGTTTCTTCAAAATCAGAAAGCAAGCAAGTCCCTTCAATTACAGATAAGTTATAAATAATTCATTCAGCTCCATGGGTTGGCTAACAAAAAGCTTTCGTTGTCTTAAATATAACTAATTTTATTCCAAGGGGAAACATAGTCTCCGTGGACATCAACTAGTCTGCTCAATAGGCCAGTACATTTACTGGGAGGCCTTTTCCATGAAGGACTGATACAAAAAGTTCGGTAGTCCGAAACACCAATAAATATGTTTCGATTGTGCCTCTGTTCCTTTCAGGGGTTGAAATAACAAAATCGAATGAGGTGAAATCACTTTACAGCTACTTACCAGATTTTGGAGGGTATCTGTAGGCTGAATTTGCTTGAATATCGATGTCCTCAACGCCAGCAATTCTTCGGCTGAGAATGGATCCCATCTTTACAACAGATTAAAGCGTACACCTAAGCGAAAACAACAGCTCTCACGAAAGGTCGCGCTTTCAGTATTTTTTCTCAACACAAGTACATCGTGTAAATGCAAGCCTAACGTTATATCAGTTTAACCCTAACTCCTGCCTGGTCCACCTACGTCGATGTTTTCCAGGGTAACAAGTCTGAGTAGCTGATCTAGTTACAGAGACAATTTTCTATGTTGCCTTCGCCAATAACGGTTTTAAAGAACGTTTCCTAATGCCCAAGTGTATTAAGCTATAATAAATACCATTGTCGTTAGTTACGGAACATTTACGAAAAAAAAATAAAGAAAAGGAAAACAAAACAAAAAACAAACACAACACGGGATGGTTTTTTTCACCCTCGTTTCTAGCACTTCGCGCGATGAGTGGAAGTATGTGGGAAGGATTGTGGGAAGTGTGGTTCAAAAAGTAGCACTGTCCGCCGTGCGTTATGCGGGGTCAATTGCATTTCAAAATTTTACTTTTTTATGTGTTTCTAGAATGAAACTAAGATCTTTTTTTTCACCCGGACAGGCATCTTCGAGCGGGTGGTTCGAGTTAGGATGCTGTGACTATGATCAGAAGCTGGCTGGTTCAAATCCCTGATTCAAAAAAGTAATTTTGTTGTTAGGGCCCTTAGAAAAACCCTTGATCCCTAATTTTTCCCTAGTACAGCTCTCTTTCAAAAAATGTATGCTGCTTTGGATTAGAACTGTCTGCTAGATAAATAAAATTACATATAAATATTTGGGGAAAATACTATAACTTTAATTCACTTGTATGTCACCTAGCCATTAATATCAATTTTGAATGTCAGTAACATTTCAGTCTATCTGTAATGTTAATCCTTACACTCAAAGGACACCCCATCTGACTCCCATGTTTCTTGCATGTGGTCCATCCACAAGATGGCTCCACGTAGCCATTTTGGGAGGAGCCCGCCTGGGTTACTGGGCTGCTCACTGGTGAACATCACCCCCAGGTCTGCCTCCAAAGGTATGTCCTTGCAGGGGCTGGTGTGTTGTTTCTAGGGCTCCACTCAAAAAGCCACTTTGGGGTGCCCCCTAGTGTAGTGACTGTTTGTGACTAACAGAGGTCCCCAGACCCCAGCCGCTCCATGCATATATATGGGTTGAGTGGTGATACACATTGCAGCTGGGTCCTTGTAAACCTATTCCTGACTGTTTACCATGGTTTTTCTTGGTAGTTTTCATCTAGGCTTTTTATTGGCTCATATTTCATCCAGCCACTCCCTACAGACCTGTTTGGTAAGAGAGGGCTTCAGAGGGGATGTCTAGGAGAGGACTTGGCAATGTCTAAGGATCCCCCAGTATGACTTAGAGTCTGTGGCCATGGAAAAAGGAGTCTGGTCTTGTCTGGTCTGACCTGTTCAGCGTGCATCTACAGCAATCCCCACCGGAAGAGGTAGGAAAATAAGATGGGTAATATTTCAGGCAACAGGCAACTCCATAGCACATACCCAACCATCTTTTAATTGGGATTATTCTCTGAAAATGCTGCAGATGTAAGTGTTGCCGCTCGTTGATTCTTTTATTGTGGAATCCAGTTAATGTATGTTAGCTGAGTAGCAGCTCACGTGAAATGACCAGCCGTCTGGCATTTACAAATATTCAAAAAAATGATTCAAAGACAGTGAAGTGTCTTAGTGGGTGGCACTACTGCCTCATGGAGCAGGCCATGTGAATCCCATATGATTTACCCTGCCCTGGGACATTCATTTAACAGGCCCCTTCAGTTTAAACAAAATACAAACATAATCTGTGCTTTCATTGCAACCGTTCAAGTGGAAACAATCACCCACTTGTTCATTGAACACTCACAACATCAAATATGCAGAAACAGTAGTTTAACAGTTTTATTTTCAGTTAAATATTACTCATCTCGTATCACATGCAAATGAGAGAGAAAGATAACATTAATGGAATTCAGCCTCAAGTAAAATATAGCAGTGAATAATAAGCTGGTGCACACGCAGTAGTAAGTTCACATAACAAAAGCATAATAACCAGAACTAATTGCAAGAGAGAGATTTAATGCATGCCTGTCGTGAATATATTTTGGGTAAACAAAATGATAGACAGGTTGCTCACGTTTAAGTAACAGAATTTCGGGGTTCTGATCCAGATTACCTCATACCAGGAAGAAGACACTTATGACCTGTCCAGTCTGTCCAGAGTACAGTTTGTATGACCTCGTTTAACAACTAATCCGGTAAAAATTTCCCATTCTTCAGAATCCAGCTGGAATTTATCCCCAAGTGACTCAGAGACAGGGCATAATGCACTTTACCATGGATATCCGAAATGGAAAACTGAGTAACACCCGTTCATTGAAACACAAAACAAAAGAGAACACAATGATAGGTAGTAAAAACAAACAAACAAACAAATAACTAAATAACAATAGCAAGCTGCACCATAAAAAGAAATGTACTTTTTAGGATTTCATATGTACATATTGGATAACATGGGTAGTGAAGAGATATTAAAGTTATAATTATAGATTATCGCATATTTATATATTGTCAATTATAACTTATAAGCAAAGACGTGTAAATGTATATTTAAATAAATGTAAATATATAGATATATTTTAAATTACACAATATTAATTTATAATTTAACCATAACATCAAATATTAATTTCCATATATGGAACTGTTACATCAATAATGAATAATTGCTGTATTTGCTGTTTTTTATTGAAAAAAAAATCTTAAAAATTAAGAAACACTTCTCATTCCATATGCGTTCAAGCCGTAACCAATGTATAATTTACAAACCACATACTTTTCAGAATTTTGTGGAGTGGTTATCCATTATCTACAAGTATTAAACAATATACAGAAAAAGAAGTATGTTGTAGTTGGAGGCAGCATCCGGATAGCTGTCTCGTTACTTAGGTAAGAATACTCAGACATTTTAAACCTGAATGCGTAAATATGTGACCTATTCACACAAGTCATTCCTCAACGACACACACGCAGACACACAAGACGGCGCCGCCCCGGCTCGATTTTATTGGTGCTTAAACACTTGTTTACCTTATTTGGTAAGCTAGTGACACAGCGCATGGAAACTGGACAGGAGTGGCCGTCATTCACAAATTTTTGCCCTGCTGAATTTTACAAACAAAACGTGTGCTGCCGGGACATGTAGTCCAAAGCCAAGCAAAAACAGAGAAGGCGGCTGAAATAGATATATTATATATATGTACTTATCTATATATGTGGTCATGGTTACAAGTGTTTATTAATATTATTTATTAATAGTAGAGGAAGCTTTCTAAGTCCACATTTTGAACGGATGTTATATATGATATGTTTCTTTGGCAACCTACAACAAACCGTTTCTCAGCAGAACCCTCTGTAGAGGCGGATCCTTTGTATGTCCCCGCCCCACCGATGGCCGTTCGTCTTTTTCATTGGCTGCTCCTACCTGTCAATCCCGTACCGTTCAGTACATTGGCAATGCTCATACAGTAAATATTTGTGTTTGCTCAGCCGGCTGTAATGGTGGATGACTGAGAGAGGAACCGCAGGAAAAAGGGGGAAAAAAACTACAAAGACTGAACCCCAGGCTCAACACTAAATACACGCTTAGAAAATCCGCTCCGGCAAATATGGACGAACTGAAGCACCAAGTAATGATAAACCAGTTTGTCCTGACAGCAGGATGTGCGGCGGACCAGGCGAAGCAGCTTCTACAAGCGGCACATTGGCAGTTCGAGGTAAGGACACTCAGCTAGCTAGCAAGCTACTATATCGTGGATGTAACAGTGTATTCATGACTTAAATCGGATTGCCATGTTGATTGTAGGTTTGTGTCGTGAATTATGTAAAATATTTTATTCTTGCATACATATTATACATATATGTTTTCTTTAGATATTTGATCGTTGCATTACAACAAAAAATTGAACGTGGATAAATAAGCTGTACGTACGACTGTACTTAACTGTAAATAGTATAAAGCGTTTACTTCTAACCCAGCCGGAGATCCCTGCTCAGAAATGAACAGACACGAGTGCAGTTTTGATTGTTGGTTAGTAAGCAAGACTACACAATTAACAGGAGAATAATGTGGACGGCACGTTTTGAAAACAATTTTAATGATTTGTGCGCGTTATCTAAATAATGACCTTATTATCCAAACCCCTGAAGGAAAGGCACAATATAGTGATATTTTGTAACTAGGTAATTTGTTTTCTTTTTGTTTAGACTGCACTTAGTGCCTTTTTCCAAGAAACAAATATCCCATACAGCCACCACCATCAAATGGTGAGTATTGTTGTTATTATTATTATTATTATTATTATTATTATTATTATTATTAATACTACTACTACTACTACTACTACTATTACTATTACTACTAGCACCATTGTGTCATTGTCCGCCATGTTGCGGAGACGCGAGGCAGCCGCAGATAAACACAGTTTGCCACGTTAAAAGCTCCCCGTCTCACATTTCCAGGATGCCGTGAAATGTCCACAATACTTAATTTCACGCAGCACCGTCTGAAATGAGACGTGGCGGCCGGAGCCGGTGCCGCACGGCCGGGAGCCCCTCACCGTCTCAGCGTCAGTGTTTTTATTGCGGCACTGGAAGCGTATCTCACAAGCGTGAGGCGGGTGTTTCCAGGAACATGACCAGCATTGTGCTGCAGTTTTTCCTCCCCTTTTCTTTTCTCTGTTCACATTTGCCTTCATTATACCCTAGGGCATCGTTATTAGTAAATACTGGGCATGCATACTGCCTGTGCTTAAAGACTCTCTACTGCTTGCTTTCTACTTTTATTTATTAATGAATATGGTTGTACAGTCGGACAATGGACAATGAGAAATATTTCAGTCGATGATTACATTACGATGATTATTTATTGTCAGTCTGCTTGGCTAGTTAATGGTGGTTATGGTGTAACTCTGACAGATTATTAAGGTGTTATTCTTTCGTTGAAATGTCCATACATTTCAGGTTGGATTATATCATAGCTATATTTATATAACCTTATGTTTTAAAAAATGATCAGTGTGTGACATCTGCGTATAAACGTAGTGGTCTGGTCACTCGAGGATTTCGGGGTGATTTGTAGAGAAATTCAATATAATAGAGTGTGTCCTGCAATGGACTGCCATACCTTGTGCTTCTTGGGACTGGCTCCAGACTCAGCACACCATTATGCTGGATAAGTGGTTATGGAAGATAGACAGATGTCTATGGAACATTCTTTTCTTTCCAGAAATGTTGCATTTTAGCTTTGTAGAAAACTCCTGTGGGTTCATGTGCCTGCTTTCTTTGTTTGGGTTTGCAAAATCCTTAACTGGGGGTGTGCTGGTGAAAGTGTAAAGCTTAAGCATAATTAAATTAAGGAAACCTGTTTAAAGTAAATTTATGCCAAATTGTGCACAGAAACATTTAAAAAGTAATCATATATGATGCAAGTGAAGCTACTTATATAGAGAAACGTATGCAATCATCTAAGAAGAAATTCAACACTGAAGTACTTCTGAAAGCCAGTATTAACATAGGGGCTGCCTATTAATCTGCAGTACTTCTGAAATTGTTGTGATTGAATACTACATTGGAAATGAACCCAGTTGCAGTTTTTGGCAATTTGGTGATAATTTTTGATGGCATCTCCATTGATGCCATCTTTTGTTTAGTTGAAAGATACATTGGACAGAAGAAGTGCTTTTCTAAACTGTGTTTCCCCCCCACCTTAAGGTTTAATAATGTTACAAGGTGAAACTGTTCTGGACCGTAGAAATCAGCCAATTGCTGCTTAGTAAAACATGACCTGACCTTCGAGGCTGGTTAGGCTTCATGAAATCTCACTTTAAACAGGCTGATGATATGTTGGATGGTGGGGGATGTGTACAGGCAAGCTCTGAGGTTCTGTTCCGGTGTGCTTTAGTCGTCTACAGGGGTGCATAAATTGCACTCCTTGATTGCAGGCGAAACAAAAAGGAATGTCATGCACACTAAAATGCAGAGTGAAACCTGTTGTTGCTTTTTCTCTCATTATGCAATCCAGAATGCCGTTGGTCTATCTCCATGTCAAACTCTTTTAGTCATTTACTACCTGGGTTTCTGGTTTCTTGACTAGTAATCAGATGATCAGAGGTTTCATATGTGGCTCACTCTCACACAGACTTGTATTTACACTTGTGTCATGCAACAAAAACGCCCAGTATTATAACTGCATAGTGTCAGCTAGGATCGCCTTGGAGTGTTCTGGAAATCTGGAAATCAGCGTAAATATTTGTAATTTGGTAATGCTGCATTACTTCAGGCCGGCCCACAGTCTCAGTTTAGGATTCTAGTACTTGATAGGAAACCAAGCTATAGCATAGCGTCAGCTTTAATAGAGTTACCTGAAAACTTCTTGGCTCATGGTAGAACAGTCGTGTAGGTAGAGGTGCATGGCCATGCTGGTGTGGACCAGCTCCCCCTCATGTAGCTTGGTGACTGCAGAGCTTCGCTCTGTGGGCGTCCCTCCTCTCCTTAGGAGTGTGATGCCCCGAGGTCCTTTGGGACAGAGTCGAGCTGCCATGGTGCTGGGGCATGTCTGCTGCCCCGTGTGCTCTTCATGAAATCCCACTGGCCCTGCTTCACTCTCTGACCATTCCCAAGTCCAAGCAGGGCTCCTGCTGCTCTGCTTTTTGAGAAAGAATCTCCTATTTCTCTGAAAGCATTTTAATTGAAGTTGGTATATCTCATAAGAATGCGTTACCTTGATTTAAAGTGTGGCTTACCCCCCGTGAAGCAAGTGGCCAGCCTGTTACGCTGTCTGTAGTTCAGCAGTGAGGTTTCTCTCTGTACCCCCTTTGGCGGAGCTCTTGGTCTATAGGCCGGCTGTCCAATATTTACATGGCCTGTTTGCCAAACAGACACCACTCTCTCGAGGGGCTGGCGAGGCTTAGTTTTATTTTCGCCCCTTTGGCCGGATGGCTTACGGATGTGTTTTTCTAAAGTGAAATTTTTCTGAGGGGGTGGAGTTGAATGTGGACGAGAGTTCAGTTCTTTAATTACCACGCCACCTGCTGACCCTGAACGGCTCAGAATGCCCTGCCGTGTTTGTATTTTGGTCTCCGGTATTTTCCACCCCTCATGCCTCCTTCTCCAATGGCTATCCCTCCTCCAGCCACCAGGAATCGAGCAGCCGGCTTGTATAAACACAAATGTTGCCTCAGCTTGCGCACCAAGAAAACGGCCACTTTCTGTAGTCTGAGGCCAAATGGAGAAAAAAGTTAGCAGAAGGATAGTAGTTTGACTATAGGCCTAAGTGCTGACCTGGGGTCCATTCTGGAGTACTGCATGAGAACATTTACTATTATTATTATTTATTTAGTTAGTTAGTTATTTAAACTGATTGCTGCTGACCACGTTCTGGTTTAAGGCTGTTTCCTCCATGAAAGTACAAAAAAATCCCAATATTACACAATGTCAGTCAAGAGGACCAAGTTTATATACTGTGCTGGTCTGCCTGTTGATGTTTCTCTGTGTGTTCATTGAGTCTCTGGGCACCTTGTTATATCTTGCTTACGAAGATAAGCACAATGGTCACTCATCTGGCGCTTTGGTGTATTGATCTGTAATAGTGAAGAGGTGTTTTGTAACTTAAGAATTGCAATAATATCAAACTGATAATATTTCAGTGTGAAATTAAATTGCCATTATGTGAAATTGCCCCATATATATTGATTCAGTTCATTGAATTTAATATTGATGGAGAGAAGTTGTAGTGTATTGAGTGTACAGGAAGCTATGTATCAGAGTGGTGGTACGTAGGATTTTTAGACAGTCTGTCATCTAGAGAGGTGCTAATTGTGAGCTGTGTTTGGGGAAAAATGTGGTGCTTCTGTGCACCGTGTTGGATTCTCAGCTGGGTTAACACTCCATGGGGTTGTTATTGTGTCATGTCATCCTGGTAAAGGCAAAATTATTGGTCTGTGACTTTTGGTGCCAATGTGTGTGGGCTTCCTCCAAAACCTTCTGAGGGGGGCTTCACTAGGGCCATAACTGTCACTTTTAAAAAGGAGAAGTGTGGGTGACCACTTTCTGTCAGGCCTGTTCCCCAGCCTCTCCTCCACTCTGCTTCCTACTGACTCAGTGTACATTCTGGCATGTGTCCTTAGTGTTGGACACAAAGGGGCTAGAAAAATTCAGAATGAACAATTTTGCGGAGAAGAGCATCCATGCGACTGTGCCAAAAATATGATATGGAAAAATACCTGACAAACAATTAACAATAATAACAATAATAAATATTTAAGGAAGCGCGAGAGTCGTCTTTTGCTAATAAAAGGAGTTTCTCATACTGAAAAGACACCAGGATTCCTAATGCACAAGACTCCAGGTGTTTTGGTGAGCATAACAGAAGTAAGAATGAAATATGCTGATAAGGAGAGTCAAAGTTTAACAGTGTTTTTAGTTCCAGACCTGAGAGCATGACTTTGGCGTGTGGGCTAATTGCTATGGGGAGGGGTGAAGTTTTACAAAGTCAGGTCAAGTTTCCATAGAAGCTGTGTTGTTACTTTCGCCAAGGTCACCGTGTCCTTAGTGTCCTGTGAGTTATGCAACAGCGTTTTTCTGTCCCCTGGATTGTGTTTCTACATGGTCAGTTGCTGGTTCCTCAGATAGAACTGGGATTGTTTTTTCTTTATGATGTTTCCTTGAGTGCTATGACTAGATATAGCTTTTTCTTAGTCCTCTTGATTGTATAGTGGTTGATTGCCAGGCGGACTTATGGATCCTCTATTCTATGTGTGTTGTTTTAAGTGGCGTCTGCTCGGGGCTCCACAGTCCCGTCTGAATGGTACCCCCGCTGCTGAGGTCTGGGCATGGCTCCACAGTCCTGCTCGGTTTCCTGGAGGATCTGTTCCCAGGGTTGAGAAGAGGAGGGTGAGGAGCAGATGTGAGCTGACCGTCTGCTGCTGCTGCTGCTGCTTCATATATGTTTTCCAGCTGCACAGCTGTCTCTCCTCAGGTGTTTTGTGAGTGTGAGAGTGTGGCAAAGGGGGAGATAAATAGCTAAGCTAAACCATGACTTCCTCAGGGGAATAAATATCAGCACTCCTCTTTCTCACGCATAACCCTTGGATATGTGTCAGCGGTGGGACTCTTAGTCCACCTCAGACCTCAACTGGGACAAGAGTATGGATTTTTACCCCTATACAGTAACGGAGGCTTAGGGCTCGTTCACCTATACAGTCTAACGGAAGCTTGGGGCTCGTTCACCTATACAGTCTAACGGAAGCTTGGGGCTCGTTCACCTATACAGTCTAACGGAGGCTTGGGGCTCGTTCACCTATACAGTCTAATGGAGGCTTGGGGCTCGTTCACCTATACAGTCTAATGGAGGCTTGGGGCTCGTTCACCTATACAGTCTAATGGAGGCTTAGGGCCCGTTCCCATAAACCATACGATGCAGGCAAACTTCTTGATTCATAAGTGCATGGACCCCCCATGCAGATAAACCCCCTTTTTTAGGAAACTCTGGCTGTTCTTCATCTTGTATTTTTCCTCCAGTCCTCTTCCTGATAGGCACTCGTGGAGAATTTTACCACCACACTTATTGATGGGAAAACATCACTGCAGTGTCAACAGTCAGTCTGAGGCGGGTTAATGATCAGTCTGCCCTCTCAGTGATAATCCTCCCACAACTAAGGTGCTGGTTGATGCTGGAATCATTTTTTATTAGTGGAAATTCTCGTTTCACGCTGCCTGTTTATCACACTTAGAGTAGAAACGGCTGTACAGACTTGGCTTGGTGGGGGGCGGGTTGCCATGTACTTTATCTTGCAATATCCAGCTGACACCATGAATTGCTTTAATAACTTCCAACTGTCCATCTCTGAACTGTTTTTCCTGGTCAGAGTGGTGCCCATAGACAGTCATGTTTTTGGAACCATGGGGAGGAGAACTCCATGCTATGAGGCGAACTGCACCCCCCCTGAGCTGGGGTATAGGTGCGAGTCTGACGCATCAGCGCTAACCTGAGTGCCACCGAGTTTATGAAGCTGTTAGCTTTTAAAGCTCCGCAGCACCATACATAAGTATGTGGAATAATGAAGCATTTTTTGTGCATTCATTGAGATTTGATAAAAACCTATTTTCTGATATTATTGTTAAGAAAATATTTGGTGCTTATTCCACAGTAGAGATATGCATTCCTAGTGGGCATTTGAGAATTTGACAGAGGATGTTCAGATCTTATCAACAGTGAATCACGTACCGGGCCGAGTGCCGGCTGATTTCTGCACCTAAACCCACAGTAGAGGCCCGGAACTGATCCCAGATGGCATGGAGGGAGGGGGAAAGTTGTAAACGGAGGGCTGAGAGCCTCCGCTGTGCTCAGCAGCACTCCCAGGGACCTGGGAGGGATGGAGAGGCCTATGGATTAACCGGGCCCACAGTGGAGGCCTCTCATCCAGTTTGCTCTTTCACTGGATTAACTGGAGTTACATATCCTTTGTTGCTAGTGCTTTTGAGGCGACCATCCCAGGAACCTTCAGTGTGAAAGTCTGTCGTTAACTTGCTGCCTCTGAGGAGCCAGAGCAGGAGCTTCTCCTCATGATTTATGCTGCCCTAGGAAGTGACAGATGTTACAGGCCCAGAGTTCAATAATGGCGAGAGTATGCTCTGTCTGAAAACCATGTGACCCAGAAGCATGCGGGGGACATGAGAGTCAAGGATAACCTCACACTCAAGTGTTCAGTTTATTTTCAAAAAAATCATAATTAATAATTGGTAATTTGTCTGCGTAAATCACTGTTACTGTTTGTAAAAATCAACACATAAATGAGCCATTTCCCAGGAATGTAGGGATGTACTACACAAAATACACCCTTGTGCAGATTAATTAAACCAAATTCTTCATATCGACATTTCAATATATAATATGGCCTCCTGTTTTTTGGATGTGATTTGGCATAGCATCCAACAATTTTAAGCAGTCTTTGATAATCATGGGGTCCCAGTACTGTACTTGCATTATGGCTGAATAAGCTTATCTTTTGTGGTACCTTCTATTCCAAGAAGGCGTTGCTTACAGATTGGCCATAGATTCTTTATGGGGTTTAAATCCAGAGAGTTTCCGGGCCAGTAAAGAACCTCAATTTTCCTCTCCCCGTTTTTTGCATAAGGCACAGGCTAGATCATGCTGAAAGAGTGATGAAATTTCCTACATATGACGATGAAACCCCAACCCATTAAAAACATGACTCATGAAGGCATATTGTTGGCTTTCTGGAATGAGACTGAAAATCATGTTTCAATTAATTTGCACAAGGGTGTGCAGTTTCATTGTGAATACCCTGAAGAACGCAAGCCAAGCTGGGTTTTAGCTCGTCTAACTGTGGTACAGCAGGACTTCTTTGGGATGCCTGATTGTTCTTCCTTGTTCTTTTGGTGACTTAAATTTGACCAGCATGTCAGCATGGACTCAGCATGCTCACTTTTCCTACCCGCTGATAGACAGCATTTCTGCACCGACTGTTTCTGGCATGCATGCATTGAGTTGCCTTAAAATCAGGGCAGCACTGGGCTTTCTGTATCCTCCATCCTCTGCAAATCCCCTGCCCCCCCTCAGGGGGGCATAGGCAGCATTTTCATGGGGTGTGTTACACTGGGCTCGGATGTCTCTCCCCCGTGCTCTCCGTTACTTGGGCCCCCTGCTTGGCGCAGTGTGCAGGCTTCCGTAACCGGCCGTACATTTATAATGGGCTCCGTTCCGGATTCTCTTATTGCCGATCGATAAGTCCCAGTCAAGGTTGTTCCAGCAAAGACAGGGCTACAGATCTGTGTGAGCTCGCCAGATGTGGATTCAGCGTAAGACAATCTAACAGTATAGCTTAGCTTATCTGGGTAGGCAGAATTGCTCAGTGGCTGTATTTTGTGTGTGTGTGTTTTTTTTTTTTTTTAAAGGCTTTCATCTCCTAGGAGAGAGAATCTGCAGTAATGCTACATTGACGGGCCGACGGATCCACGCCTTCCTCTTGACGTATTGAGCGTTTGGCAGAGGCTCTCCCGGGTTTCAGGGCACACACGCCCCTTTCCGTCGCAGACCGGCTGGGCCGCCGATGCGGGCACCTCCGTGGTCCTTCCTTGTGTCCTGTGCAAGGTTCATTGGCACTTGTGCCCGCAGTAGGACCCCCTGTGGTGATGAGCAGCACTTGTGTAGCCCTGCTAAGGGGGTTCGTCTGCTCCGAAAGGCCAGATGCTTCCTGACACAGGCGCTGGGGAGGCCATCGCTTGTCATTTAGTCTTTGATATCGATCATGTTAAAGGACTTGCTTAATCTGACTCAATATGGTATTAAATTAGCATTAAGACCCCAGAATTTTGATTACAGGGACTCAGTACTGCAATCTCATACCTCCAAGGCTGGGGGTTCGAATCCCACTTCTGCTCTGGTTCTCCAGTCTCCTCTCACAGTCCAAGGACACGCAGGCAAAGGGGCTATAGATGATAACTTTGAGGACCTGTACGTGTTTTGTCAGTACTATTTTAAATTAACAGTACATACAATACTATGTACAGTACCTGTACAGGCAATATTACATACATTTTTGGAAGAAAATTTATTTGGCAAGAACCTATAGGAAGTTAAGCATATCACCCTTAAAATCAAAAACATGCAATCACAGCACAGTAAGTGTAAGTAGATAGATAATCAATATTACAAACTGCACGGCCCAAGACAGTGCGGAATGTTTTTGATACAGCAGACCCACATAAATGGGGTGGAAAAAAAGTATTTTAATAGAGTACATGACTGCTTTTTTAAAATGAAATACTCTTTATTAACAGTCACTATCAGTTTAATAATAGCAGTGGCACTGATAAGGAAACCAACAGTTTACATGACCCTCGCAGTTACACGCTAAAGCAGGGTTCTTCAAATCTGGACCTCGATTCCAGGTCCAGGCCATGTTTTCAGTTCTCCCAGGTAGTTAGTTTAATAATTACTGATTCTGATTGGTCAGAGGCTTCACACCTGACTGACAGGTAAAGGACGGCTGGAAAACCAGCAGTGCTCGGACCTCGAGGAATAACCCTGCGCTAAAGAAATGCACACATTCCCCACCAGACATTATACAAGTATGACATTTACAATTAGCATAAATACACAAATGAATTTACACCATTTAAAGATGAGCGCAGTGTGGTAAAAGCATGCGGACTGCTGACCAACCCCATGGAGTCACGTAATGTCAGCCTATTGTCGCCAGTGGGTGGGATCACCGCTTATACAGTGTCGTATTGCTAAAATGAAGTATGTGGCTACCTTTAGCCAGTAGGTGGATAATTTACAACATCTACTGATGTATAATGAAATTCAAATTCTAGTCCTCGGAAAAAAAAAACTCTATTACTTGTGCCAGTAGACACAGGAAAATGACAGGCATATCATAATTACCGTGGTTCACATGTTCGATAATATACCGTGTACTGTTACACCCCTAGTGTGTGGGCCCTGTGGCCCTGCGATGGACTGGTTCCTGTCCAGGATATCCAGTACCTGGGCTGGGCTTGGCCCACTGTCATTCTGTACCGGACAAGCTGTCATGGACCTGGACTTTAAGCAAACGTAATTCTGTGTCATTTAACAGATTTTTGTGTTAAGCAAATTGGGACTTGCCAAGAATAGCAGGTGAGTCCTGCTGTTCCTGTGCATGCCTTCCGGTTACGGCACGGCCCATATCAGCGTCTAAACGGGCGTTTGCTGTGTCTCTCGGCAGCTGCTGCGCCGCGGTGACGGTCACACCGTGTCCTTGCCCTGACCCATGCGGATGGTGTCCACTGTGGCCGTGTTTTTCTGCACCAGAGGATTGTTGGTGGAGCAGGTGTCACAAGGGGGAGGCAGTCATCCTTGATGGGGGGGGGGGGGGGGATTGTCTG
>JAODJW010000094.1:29216374-29241780 GCA_026777045.1 Hyperopisus bebe
TAAGGCAGTTCTGAAAGCGAAAGGGGGTCAAACACCGTATTAGTATGGTGTTCCTAATAATCCTTTAGGTGAGTGTATTAAAAAGTTCCAAGTGAATCAGAACTTACCCCCCCCCCCAAAAAACAAAGCATTTATATTGATATACCCTCTCTGCCTTCACAGCTGCACTGAGTACAGCTGCAGGGTGAGTGAGAGTGATTTCAGTGACGTGGCTGCTGATTGGTCCTGTGAAACATGCGCTCTGAGTCTCAGCGAGAAGGTAGGGGGGTCAGCGCCTGCTGGAGGTTTCCCACTGCATTCATATGTCCCCCCACCTTCCAAAAGGCTGACTTTGTTCTCTGTGCCGACTCCCTCTTCCATGTGTGCTTGTGCCAGGGCCAGTGTCATATCTGCATGTTGGTGTAAGAATGTGTAATTGGTAAGAAGAGGCCAGGATATTTGGTAATAATGGAACTTTCATGTATCTAATGCCTGAGCTGTCACTTCTGAAGAGCATGTTTCAGCTACCGGTCTTGTGTAAATGATCTCTGTAGGCTATTGTTCCTCAGGCAATAGTAAATGACAATTCAGTGCCTGAATTTAATAATCAATCCTTTATGGTCCTTCATGGGGAAGTTCTTTTTACATCTCCCTCAGCTTGCTCTTTGTAGAGCCACCTGTTGGGGTGCCCATGGAGCTGGGGGATTAAGGACCTTGCTCAAGGACCTGCAGAGGCTAGGTTTGAACCAGTGATCTTGTGATTACAGGCACACAGGCTTAGCCCACTGAGCCACATGCTGCCCCCCTTAGGTGCTGTTTACTGGTTTGTGTATAAGCACTGACATTTTTGGTTATCTATTCACAGGTGTGAGCAGAGAGACTGTGACACTGAGCCAGTCTCCTGTCATTGTATGTGGGACATTATGCTACATCAGAGTTTCTACTGGCATTTATTTTAGCCTTTTATTTTCTTGACATTCCCACAATTATGAAGTCATAATCTGGTGAGTAAATTTGCCTATTTGCACATGTATATTAATCCAAAGTTAAGCTTATGAAATCTTAAACATCAGCGGGAAATATTTAAACTTCAAAATGTGTTTTTTCTAAGAACCTCTGACTTAACACGTCCTAATTCTCCTTTACCTGTCTGTTGATGGAGTCCAACTGCGCCTGTGTAGTTTTTACACTTTCCCGATCAGGCTGTTTTTTTTTTTCCATCTGATGGAAAACGGAGGGACACGGAGCTGATGGTCACATGGGGTGGTCACGCCTGGGTACTGAGATGTGGTAAGGGGGGGGGCACAGAGGAAGCAGCCCTTTGAATCTTTCAAGGCGACGGCGCCACAGAGCAGCGTTTTGTGGCCAGCTGGGATCTTCTCATGTGTTGGGGTTTTGATTCCCTCCTCGTTACTCATAGCGAGGCTCCAGCTGTTCTCCGCAAGCAGGAAGTAGCTGTCAATGTTTTCATTCAGAAAAGACCCAGACAGAAAAGCACATTGTGGCCATACGCAATGGAATTTGCTCAGAAGAATGCAGCGAATGGGAGCTAGACTCTCTCGGGCGTCATTTACCGAGGACTTCATCCTCTATAGCAGGGGTGTCAAATTCCAGTCCTGCACGGGGCTGCAGTCCTGCACAGTTTTTGGTTTCCCCTCATTTAACACACCTGATTCAGCTCCTTGTACTAATTACCACACAGCTCTTGAGTTGAATCATTTATGGTGGAACAGGGAAAGAACTAAGCTACACAGGGCTCCGGCCCCCCAGGACTGGAGTGACACCCCTGTCCTATAGAGAGGGAATGGTAATATTTTATATGCCTATCATTGATTTACAGAGATACCAGATAGCCATGCAGTTATCAGTTTTGTTTATGGGGGTTTGGTGTGTGGCTCTGTGGGTTTGGACTCAACGATTAGAAAGTTGCCGGTTGAAATTCAATGGCTTGCAGAGCGGTTTCAGCACTGGGCAAAGCCTTTACCCCCCAAGGGCTCCAGGGACACTGCCTGCCCCCAGTCTCTTATTCTGGCTGATATTCCACTTCAGACAAAAGCATCTGCTAAATAAACAAATGTAAATGTGCTGTGAATCTGATTGTTCAGGAACAAAGGCACAGGACATAAATAGCTATGAATTATCACTCACAACAAACAGCAGTAATGCCCTCTAACTCAATAACACCCTTTTATTATCATTTTCACTCTGGTTTTCTCTCAGCCAATAACGCCTGCTCATATCTGCCATCTGCTGGTGGAACTGAAACGCTCCAGATAAAGCAAAGAGCCCCATGGCGAGGGTATCAGGGCCATTCCTCTTGGGAACAAGGCAATTCAATTTTCACAATCTCTTCATCCGTCTCCTACCGGAATATCCTGGTCAGGGTGGGGGCGGGGGGGATCCATGGGTGTATGGAGCCATTCCAAGGCTGCACAGTGCAGAAGGCTGAGATACACCGTAGACTGGATGCCAGCCCGTTACAGGGCATACACCCACACCCACACACGCACAGATTAGGTATCTAAATCTTTGTGTGGACTCTCCATTCATTTCTTTGGGCATAACCCCCAACCACTTATAACTATGACAATCTTAACCATAAGTAACCGAGCAGAATACAAGACTTTTGGCATTTTTAGTTTTTTGATTGCATTCAAAGAATTTTATAAAACTGAGTTTCCCCATGTGGGGACCGAAAAATGTACATGACCACAAACGTTTTTAAAGACATACTTTTTAGTACCGAATAGAAGTCTTTTAAAAGACAATATCCTCTAAAAGGACAAGGTCTCATTAGTTCTGTACAAAGCATTAGGTGGGTTTAAAGTATTAAATCCACTGTCACCGGGGGGCAATCAAAGGCCAGCAGTCAGAATGACCAGGTCTTATCGGTGTTTCTTGCAGTCCAGCCTTCATTAAACACGCCACTGTGTTACAGAGTTACGTCCCGCAGACACGCATCGACATCTATTCTTAACTTTGTGAGTCTGCACAGAGACCTCATGAGATCTGTAGGTGTGACTGCGACATTAGCCCCAAGAGCTGAGGCAAGCTGGACTGTAATGCAAAGTACAGCAGTACTTTGCCTTAGAGTGACATCTATCGGTGAATTTATGAAGCAACAACAGACTATGAATGAATGCCTATCCACCAGCAAAATCTCAATATACTGCTCTACCACTCTGGCATGCATTGGACAGAGTAAGAGCTAGTGTTATAAACATAAAAAGATCATTTTTAAAAATAATCGTCATTATAGCTCCATTTCACTGTGAGCACAAGTAATATAACAAAATGCAAATTTTGTTACAAAAATCAAAAATGATTACAGCAAAGATTTGAATATACTGTGATTAAAAGGTAAAACAGGTGATAAGTTCTAGAACACTAAAGGAAAATTTGCTGAAACCTTAGAGGTGGACACAATTTTTATTTAACTTGATAGCCGAAGATTGAAATGATTGATCAAATGATTTTAAATGTAATCAGACTGTTATAATGCTAGAGACTCACACTACTGCCTTAAAATTTATAAATAGATGAAGGGTTCCACGAGCTATTATGGAGGTTAATGAATGGAAGCACCAAAAGCAGTGATTCTCAACCCATAGGTCGTGACCCAAATTCGGGTCACGCCAAGTTCAGAAAGGGTCATGAGGCAGAGTTAGAAAACTAAGCATTTTAAAAGGAGCAAGCTTCTATGCTGATCTATGATCAGATTTACCAGCCCAGTCATAGAATTAACTTATATAAATGGATCTCAGGTCTGCGATTGCTTAGCGCAAAACTAGTGAATGCTCAACCAATCCAAGAAGCCAAAACACAGATGCTTAATTTAAAATTCATTGGCCCATCCAATCAAGTTTCTGCAATAGGCATTTTTTGGCGTAAATTTCAGAGTGTACTGCGTGCTTGATCTAGCGTTAATTTAAACTTAAACTTTACCTAGGTTACTGACTGAGCTGAAATGGTAAAGACTGGGTCGCAGTGCAAAAAGGTTTAGAACCACTAACCTAAAGAGCTTGGGGAGGGGTTAGCCCTAACCATAAACCCGTGAGGGGTTCGGGACGGGGATAACCCTGACCATGCTTTCACCTGTATTAATGAAGCAGTAGATTAAGAAATACTTGATAAACCACAATGCCTGGGTTTTTTTTTTCTTTTCAAAATTCAACATTTTATTAATAATAAATCAATGCAGTTGACATAAGAAAAGCAAATAATTTAATCATGCGTTACTGTAATTTAATCACTTTGGAAATTTATCGTTTTATGTATTTATATTCCATATAAATTCTGAAAAATATAAACGCGCGTAACTCAAAGGTTAACATTTGTCATCAAACTGTTTTATAATGAACAAACCTGTGTCTAAACCTTAAACAGCCGTCGGTGCATTTTCATTAAGATGTTTGTTTATTTATTTATTTATTTTGCATACATTACATAATTCATCCCAAGTCTTATTGATGTTTAAAAATAGCCCAAATAAAGAACCGTTTTAACCTACCACAGGCATATAGTCTCGTGTTGAAAAATGAGAATATTTTACAAAAACATACCAGCATTCTCACTGCACATCACCAGCTTTATTGACAGAAATGAGTGTATTATATATGTACATATATATAAACAAACACACACACTAGACAGTTTATTCATTTCAAATATTTACAAAATAGAGCTCATGAATATGCCACATATAAAAATATGCATTACATCTATATAAATATATACACTGTGTGCAAAACATGGCATACAGACAATAAATGAGACAGCATATGAAAAGACTTTAAAATGATGATCAGATAGATCTTTGATACCTCCTTGGAATAGTTTTCAATAGTTTTATTCCTGCAACAGAAAATACTGAAGACGTGGAAGACTTGGAAAATTCACAAGGAAGGACTGACGAGCAATTACACAGAGAAGGCTGACAGACATATCTCAGTTATACCCAATCAGCTTTCAGTTGAAACTGTCATATTATCCTTAGGTTCTTAAGTTAAAGTGAGCCTCCTTAAAGCTAGAATTACGACATAAGCAGTGTGCTTCAGAATAACTACCCTAAGATTGCCATGGTGTGGTGATGCACTGATTTCTCATCCAGTGCATTGCCGATCCCTGCTGCTCATACGTTCATTCAGACAGTCCTGTCTTTTGACACCCAGATCATAAATGGCTGACTCAGTGTCAGGGGACTGAAACACTGAAACACAGAGATTTTTTCCCCCTTTTTTTTGGCCTATTTGGCTGCCAAGTGGTTCTTACTATAAAATATCCATTTAAAATAAAAAAGTAAATCTATGTACATCTTCACCATCCACTGAAGTACACAAAAATGATTGTTCGCCTCAACAAAACCACAGAAAATAAAGGCAGATAAGGGGCATCGCTAATCTACCACCCTCTTTGGCAAAATGTATGGACTATATGATTAGACTCCCACTGAGTACTGTCCGCCACAGATAAATGGCTCCCCCTATTGCTGGGGGTATTTAACTCAATTACACTAACTCCTACTTTCTTCTTTTACACTCTTACCCTCAGACCTAAAACCAAGTGCCACGTGATTTAGAATGTGTATTATTAATCGGATGAGAATGATTTTCTATATTTGGCACCAATCCTACTACCCAGGGAGATAAGTGTAAATAGAACTTAATGTCATACATGTATCTCTTACACTTTGGAGGGCCATGGCCATGATGACCAGCAGTGCTGCTAGACATGAAGCTCTATGGGGGCACAGGCCCCCCACACTCCCAATACCCATATGATTTTTGAAAGCTGAATGTGAGATTTTACATAAATACTGGGGCATGTGTCCCAGTAAAAGGGGTCTATCGAAGCCCATGATAAATGCAGAGATGCATATAAGCTTCAGAGCAAATAGCTTCACCGTGATCCTCTGGGATGCTACAAAAACATGGCTGCTACAGTCGATACCACATCTCTAGCATTCTGTATTTAGTGACCTCACCAAGCAGTAGGCGTGAGGAGAGCATGAGCCCCAGCATTCAAGGCAGAAAGGAGAGAAACAAGGCAGACCCATTGTGGCAACCATGCTGTCCCTCTACTGTGTTGCCTGCTTTGTTATAAGCACAGGAAAACTGTGCTGTGGGGGAGATGGACAAATGTCATGATAAAATCTCTGGTGTTCGCAAGGCAAGCGGTACTACTGCTTAACAACACTGATTCATGAGTCTGATCCCTTGTGTTTCTCAGTGTACATCTGACTATTTTAAACCTCAAATGAATTACCCCTCCCCCACCCAATAAACACAATCTGATTGACAGTTATCAAACTTGTAGTAATGGTAGAAAGTCTGTGATTCTCATTTAGGTGGGCACTGGTGTTAAGTGCAACAAAGTAATAATCTCTGTAATTTGCATGCCACAACAGCAGATGTCGCCAGTGAGAGGACTTAACAACAAAGCGCTACATTCATCCAAGTGTCCTAATTTGTTTTTCCATCTGCATTTCTATCAAATTTCAGCAAAACATTGTTCTGCAGCATGAATATAAGATGTGCAAAATGTGACATGAAATAAATGGTGCACACCGATGCCTTGTGCAGGTTATTAATCTCATGCATTTTTTTTTGGTAACCCTTACTGGTATCTGTGCCCAAAACAATGAATTGGTCCAGAACCAGCTGTAGAGACACCAATAACAGGTTTACTCTACCATCTTTGAACTCTTGCGCTCACACAGACATATACACAGATAGACAAAACAGGGCAGACAGACATGTGTGTGTGCATGCGGCACACACACACACACACACACACACACACACACACACACACACACACACACACGCACACGCACACACACACACACTGTATCTCATTTCACAGCATCACCAAATTTTACAGAATATGCGACTCTTCCACATCCTAGATGTGCATGTATCCAGTAAAATTCCAGCAAGACTGTACAGCAGTTAAATGTTATAAAAAAATCCCTACTCAAATCACCCTCATCATAATTTACTTATTGAAGTATTTACACAATAGACTGCTTGTTCAATTTACATGTATTTACATGATGGTCAAAGCTTTCGTTTTTTTGTACAAGGACAGATGGTAAAGTAAGTTCCTCCAACAGTGATCTTTTCTCAAACAGCTAACCAGACGTCTGCTAAGTATCGACCATCTCAGGAGCTCAAGAGAGTTCCTTAGACGCCAGGTACAACTCGATAGTGATGTGGTGCAGAAGCGAGGATGGGACCCCAGTATCCTGTAAGGGGAACGCAAAACACAGCCCCCTGACATCCTGCTAAAATGCAGCACCGCGTTTCCCTCTGACCGCCTGAATCGCACATTCATGACCAGATGGAGGCGACATTTGCGGGCCGAGGAAGAAATTAATACACTATGTTTTTTCATATGTGAGATTCTTTCATACCCGACAGACTAATTCAACTCCTCATTCTTGTCTGTTATGTAAAAAAAAAAAAAAATCAAAGAAATCACCTGTTTCCAGTTTCTAAAGGGTGGGAGGAGCTACACTATTGTCTGTGGTCTTAGTGTTGAGCACAGAGATGACAGTAAGCAAGTGGGCTGCCAGCAGCAATCAGTGGGCTGGACCAGGATGAAGGAGCATTCAATGTCAGTCAGATCCCTCTGAGGGGAACAGCGGCAGTGCTCACCCATACTGATGTAGTTAAATGTGCCAAGCTGTTTGCTATAGGGTATGTGGGTAAGAGAAGGACCATTACAGTATGGATAAACAAGAAAGACAGCATAGTGTGATCAACCTGAAGGACCAACAGCTTTTCAAAACACCCTTTTAACTCTCACATTCCAGCTGCATTTTGACCGCTTTCATAGTCATATATAGCAGCCAATGATCCCTTTGTTGCCACAGAATACAAAATTACAATAATAAAATCAAGAAACTCTTTCCAGCTGTTAGAGCACATGATTATGGACAATTTCAGATACCAGCACAACCCTGAAGGACAGCCAGCTTAAAAAAGAACTGAAAAAACACACACAGCAATCAAAATAAAGGTCAGTCAGTGGTGCTTAAGTAAAGAGTGCGTGGAAGAATGAGTCCATCAAAGGATTCCGCCGAATGGGGAAAGTGTGACCTCACAGGGCCTTAGAGTGGGACCCCCATCGTGAGCACATGTGACCAGCCCTCTAACTGCTAGGGATGTGTTTAGCGTCCATCTTGGCTCAGGCAGTAATGGGAGGCGGCCAAACGCTTCGGTTCACTGGGCGTCCTAGAGGTGACGGGGCCTGTTCTGGATCAGTCCCAGTGTAAGTGGAGGTCGTGAGCGTCAAGTATGTCGGAGGATATACCCAGTGGTGTCAGCCCTCCCGGGGGCCCCGGCATGGTCAGGTCCAGCCACTCCATGTTGTCCAGATTAGCATCCTGGAGGTCAAAGGAGGTGGCAGGCACGGCGTCGGCAAACGTCAGTTCCGACGTGTCCATGGGAGAGTGAGGCTGTTCCAACAGCTGGCATTGAAGCTCCTCCACGAGTCCCAGCGTGTGGGGCTCAGGGTCTTCCGACAGAGTGCCGTCCAGAAGAGCTTCCAGCTGGTTGTCCGAGGCCAGCATGGCCAGGCTGGGTGTGGAGTCGAGACTCATGGAGGCGGCTGGGGCCAGCTGCACTTGGGGCGGGGGGCGGGATAGCACGGTGTTGACAGGGAGGGTGGTGACGCTGGCTGTCACGGGCAGCACTTTCCTCACCGAGGGCAGGTCTTGCCGAATGAGGGGGGAGATTTCTGTGCGAGAAGCAGGACAAAACAAACATCATGACAGGCTGTGTAGACCTACATAATATACTTAATATATGTCCTTCTCGGACTACGTGGTGTTTAGGTGGGGCTTGGAGCAGGTGGAAAAAGAGTGATGATCCACAAAGCAACTCACAAAAAGAGTTTATTAAACGGGAGAGAAAGGGACCACAAGGGGTCAAGAACAAAACAGGAAAAATAAGAATTAACTAAAAGAACCACAAATTAATACACTAGGGAACAGAACAGGCACTTAAATAACAGGAATAACAAGGGGCAGGTGCGGACCATAACAAAATCAACCGATAAATTGTGGAATAAATTACAAGTCCAGGAACTAGGGGACACTGACGAACACTGAGGGCTAACACTAGTAAAGACTAGGAACATAAATACAAGCAGAAGAGAATTAAATCAGGTGTAAGCAGGGTAAACCGTAAACAGGGACACAAAGAAAAAAAATGACATGTACTAAGGAACCAGAAAACCAAGAGTTCAGCCCAGGGAGCAGGGAAACACACTAGGGGTTGAAGGGATCCAAGACAGAGAGGGGGGAAAACAGGATGACCAGTGATGCCTGCTGGTCAAAAGGGGACAAGACGCATAGGACAGGGTCAGACGGGCAATGACTCTGACTCATGGCCCAGGACACCGACAGTGGAATAAGAGTGATGTCATTCTCAGTGGGTTTCCAGGGAGACAACATGATGCATCTTGGTAAAAAATTAATCTGTGTTATTGGCAAAGTGATGTAGAGGGCTTCACTGCTGCCTCACACCTGACCGTACGAAAACAGTCAGCTTCTTGATATATACACCCACGTTGTGTGTTTGTCTAGGTGGGTGTTAAGCCCAGTCTTAACCCTGCATGCCAGGTACATTTAACAAGTTTCTTATAACAATTAACCCCATCGTACATGTGGCCATGAAAATAAATAGCTGGAACATTTTGAAGCACTGGTTCATAATAAATCGTACATGCTCAAATCTGAGGCACACAAATATTACTAAAAAGTGTTTTGCTACAGCTGAAAAACAGCACATGCTTACCTCCACTCTCTATCAGGATATCGAACAGGTCATCCATTTGCTGACTGGTGACTGTAGGCGTCTGTAACAGGAGACAGAGCACAGGATGCAGAGTGTAAATGGAGGAAGAATAGGCTTCAGAGTCACCTTGACATTTATAAAGAAAGACTTTGAATGTATAACTCTAAGCTAAGCATTTCCAGGCAGATTTATTTCTCTAATATGACTAACGAGAGCATCGACGGTAATTATTCACTGTTGCAGACAAATGACCAAATACCACAACACAGTTAATCCTTGAATTCTCTTCAGCTGAAAAGTGTAATGAGTTTGCATCTTTTTCCAGCAACAAAATTAAAGACAATAGATCACTTATTTGTTCCAGCTGTCTTGATAACATAAAATATTGTTAGATAGGTTTGAAAACTGGGAAGGTCAAACCATACCTAGAAGGCACTATAGGCAGTTATGAGTAAAAAATATACTATCATAAAGTATGTATATGCTCCCACTTGCCCAACTTCGTAAAGACAGCAAGTTAGCTTATCATGGCTAACTGGATTTATTTAGCTCTGTCGCCAAATGACTGTAGTCCAGTAGATTTATTTAGTCTGTGCCTCAAGAAAATAAATTACTAGATGCAACAGAATTTCCTCCAATTAAACAAATTGGAATAATAATTTTTGGTAACAAAGCTGAAAGACTCAAACTGAATGCTTTTCTGGGCCTTAGGACTTTAAAGACTACAGGTCAGGTTAAAAATCTTGGTATCACAATAGACGAGGACCTAAACTTCACGAACAACATCGACAATATAACTAAGGTGTCATTTTATCATCTTAACAATACATCCAAAATCAGAGGCTGTCTACCTAAACAAGACCTAGAGAAACATATGTGTCCTTTTATCTCCAGTAGACTGGATTACTATAAAAGTTCCTGCTCCCTCGTGGTCGACCCATCTGTGGTACGGCGGCTAGTTTCTGTGCTAGTTGTGCACCTGGCCACTTAAATGGCAGCGAGAATGAGGCATAAGCTGTTAAAGCTCACCTGGGCGACAGTGGGAGCCTGCAGGCTGCGTGTCTGCTTAACAGCCTCCTCATAGCGGGGCGGGTCTTTGCTCTTGGGGGCGTGGCTGGAGAAGGTAGATGGCTGGAGGATGAAAGTGGGAGGAGAGGAGGATGGAGCCTGGAGGGAAGGCAGGGGAGGCTTTTCTTAATGGAACATTCCAGGCGCGACACTGTGGATGATGTCACACATTCGGCATGAGTCGGCGTGCCGAGGACAGAGCAGTACCTTGCTCACGGGACCGTTGGGGAGAACGGTGGGGAGTCTGCTGTCTGGGGAGCTGTTCAGGAAGCACTGGGGTATTTCCTTCAATAGATGGTTCTGGTTGGCGCTGTACTGGAAACCAGTTTCTGGAGTGGTGCATACTGGAAAGGTCTGCAGAGCAATATGAAAAAAGGAAAAGCGGCCTGAAAGTTAGAATGGCCGAAGCGAGGGGGGGCTGGTTCCTGATTCACACAAGAGTGGTGATCTGGAAAAAATGGCATGTTGCAAAAGTGCAAAGGTTGAATGAACAATTTAAGCAGAAAATAAAATAAGAACTGTGTCCCAACTCAGTGAGTGTGCCAACTTATTGTTCTTGATAAGATGAACTTGAGGATATCTATTTTTATTTACCTACTGTAAATAGAAATTAATATAAACATGTATCATACTGTAAATTACCTGTCGTTATTTGAAGTACTTCAATTCACAGCAATGACCATGCCTTAAGTTGCTTTAGGTATTAATAGAGTTCATTTCAGGTAGTCTACAATATACAATGGCGGCTTCCAGGAACAGGCACATTTACCACTGAACTATCTGCATGGCTTTGTTTAGAAATTCCCTTCTGATCATGGGGCTGGGTTGCGGAACAGAAACTAGAGGGCCGGTGGAGTTGGCCTAAAGCCTGATGAAGTCCCAGCAGCCGCCTGCGGGGAGAGACGCTCAGCCCTGTGGGCCGTTTTGCAAGTCGTCACCCAGGGCCCGGAAACACCCACAAGTTTGGGACACGTCCAGCTAGCGCGTATCGGCGAGTGGCGGGTACCCAATGGGCACACCTGCCATCGGCAGCCATTTCACAGGTTGGGAGGACAGTTTAGGGACCAAAGTGCACACACTGCAGTTATATGTGCAGATTTGGGTAAATTTGTTGATACCCTTCCATGACAAATGAAGAGCCCACAATTGTCTCTAAAATAACTGGAAAATGACAAAAGTAATTGGCACCCATTATTGCTCATTCCACATTTAATAAAAATCAGACTTTGCTTGAGATCAAGCAGGATATTTGAAATAACACAAATGAAAATAGCATGGGCAAAAATTATGGGACTCTTAACCTAATATTTAGAAGCCTAATCAACTTTATGGTAATAAGCTACGACGTGGTCTGGCGGCACCCAGTCGGAATGTAGAGATGCTCCGCCAGAGAGTTCCACAGAACACAAGCATGTAAACTTTTGTTCTGACCAAACAGTTTCCAAGCATCATCAGGTATAAACCATGAGACAGAATACATCTCCAAACAGCATTTTTACCCTATAGACACGGTAAAAAATACCTATGTTTAGGCAGTATAAAACTGCACATTAAAAAACCCATATAGACTTGCATTTTTATACTGTGTTTTTTATACTGTGTATAATTGCACGTATTAAGAAGGTCTTTCAGTACAGATATATACCTAATACTTTCTGTTCAAAGGTAAATGTTTCAATCTGTAATGCATTATATTGGTTGCTGTATGATAACATTTGGGCTGTTAGCCATTATTGAGTGCTTTTAGCTGTGTGTTTTGGGTCATTATCCCGTTGGAGTACCCATGACCTGCGACTGAGACTGAGCTCTCTGAAACTGGGCCATATGTTTTGCTCCAGAATGTCTTGATAGTCTTGAGACTTCATTGTGTCCTGCACAGATTCAAGATACTCCAGACACAGCAAAGCAACCCCAAAACATAACTAAGCCCCCTCCATGATTCACAGTGGGTTTGGTGTTCTTTTCTTGTAAACCTTCATTTTTTTTCATCTGTGGACATGGAGATGATGTCACTTGCCAAAAAGCTCCAGTTTTGTCTGACATGTCCAAAGGAGATTCTCCCAGAAGCATTGAGGCTTGTTGCATTTTAGCAAATTTCAGTCTGGCTTTTTCACATTTTCCTTTCCACAGTGGAGTCCGCCAGGGTCTTCTTACATTGAGCCCACTGTCGCTGAAAAAGCGACGGATGGTGTGACCAGACACTGATGGACCTTGACCTTGGAATTCATCTTGTATCTCTTTGGAAGTTGTCTTTGGTTTTTTTGTCCACCATTCTTACTATCGTTCTGCTCAATCTGGGGTCGGTTTTCCTCTTGTGGCCATATCCAAAGAGGTTGGCTACAGTCCCATGGATCTTAAACTTGTTATAGCCTTTGTGCTTAACAAGCGTATCTATAATTTTCCTTATGATTTCTTCAGACAACTCTCTCCATTGCTTTCTCTGGTCCGTGTTCTGTGTAGTACACACAAAGATACCAAACAGCAGAGTGCCCACTTTTCTCCATTTAAACAGGCTGAATGACTGATTACAAGATAGAAGATACACGATGCTAATTAAAGAAAACAGTTTGAGAAATCACTATAATCCACTTATTTATAATCTTTTCTAGGGGTACCAGCAAATCTGACCAGGCCATTTTAAAATTCTACTTTGTAGAATAAGCAATAATTTATCTGTTTTCACATTTTACTCAATGACATATCAAAGGCATAGAGGTATACCTGAGACAATTGCTTTTAATCTAATCACTTTTCAGAAGGCATAAAGCACTATTTTGAATGTGCTGTAAGGGCATCAACAAATTTGTCCATGTCTGTATTTATTTAGCAGTCACGTTTCTCCAGAGCAACATACAAGCACATTACAGACATAATGTTTGCCAGGAGGCTCAGCATGGAAGCAGGCAGGCAGGCAGGCAGGCAGGCAGGTGCTGTGATATGAAGCCTGCTGCTCAGTGATGCACAGCTGCCCAGCTCGTCCTGCGCTCTGCTCAGACTGCAAGGGGGCAGATCTGCTCCAGCTGCTCACATCTCTCATCACTCACTGTCTGCAGGGGCAGTCTGATTTTCACTAAGTACATCTTACACCATAACAGGGCAAACAAATATCACAGTCATTAACTGAAACCTAAAACGTGGCCATTGCAACACCTTTTGTGCATGAATAGCATTTCTTAAGACTGTAAAATACCTTATTCGTTTCATAAGACGGAATGGAAAGACTGAAGATTAACAGCATTCACAAAGAAGTACATCCCCTCAGAGTTACAGTCACTGGAATATTCACAATGTGTTCTAATTAATTACTACTTTGCCGCTGGAATTTTGCTGTATATTTTTGCGATGATATTATAGATGCTATTACTTGAGTGACGTCACAATGGAATCATCCTTGTCATTTATATGATTTAGGTTAAGGCCCTCACAAAACCCTGAAAAGACAAATTATAGCATAACACGCAAAAGCTTGACACAGACACTTAAAAGTCAGACAAATCATGCACCTGACTTGTTTTTCTGCTGTTTAAATTGACCTTTTAACAGGTCCCATCGTGTGTGACTTACCAAGACGGTTTGCAAACCAGATATCTTCCCATTGGTGATTGAAGGTTTCTTTCATCCATAAAGGTTGTTTTCCAGATGAGTGTTGTAATCCTTTCACAGTGATTGCTACAGTAAAACCTCACCTCTTCCTCCCCAAGCTGGGCACTCATTAATTCTGACTCACCTTAGCAATGTGCTGTTCTTGTCTGCTGTATTGGGAGGGTGACGTGTCTGTTCTCGGGGCAGAAGGATGCACGAGACCTTGGCTCTGAACTGGCACAGCAGTCTGGACAACTGGCTGGGTCTAAACAGTCAAGAAAACTACACTTAAACACAGAAAGCACCTGACGTCCTTTTCTCCTTATTTAACACCTACCCTTAATAACACTTTACAACTGAAAGGCTTGGTCCAACCATGATATCACTATAACAAAAATAATACTGGAATATAGTTTAATAAGCATATTAATTAATATTTGAATATATATGACAATCAAAATAAATTATAATAATTTTCAAAAAAGGCAATTGATTAGGTTTACACACAGAGAGATAACCAAGATCAATTCCATGATGTATGCTGCTGTTTCCTAACCCAGCCCTTAGGGCAATTTTGAGGACAATCTCAGCCCAACAAACCAATCCCACCCCGCAGTCTGCATTGTGTTTGGGCAGCAGTGGACACCACCCCCAGGTATGGCCACGGTACCTTGAGGTTTACACTGGCGTTGGGTAGTTGGATGGTGGTGGCGCTGGCAGGAAGAGAGACGGGCACTAGGATTTGGGTTGTGCCAGGCTGGGTGGGGATCAGGGCCTGGGGCTGCCCAAGGACCTGGGGCATGTGCGGGTGGATGAAAAAGGGGGGCAGTGCGACCGGGGGGATGGGGGCTGGAGGAGAGGGTGTGACAGGCTCCTCCTGCTTGACCGTAAGCGAGGCTGGCTGGACGAGGGGGGCCCAGACGGTCGAGCAATTCGGGGGGATGCAGCTCTCCTCCTTCACAACGGCAGCAGGGGCTGGTTCTGCGGCCTGGCAGACCTGCTGGGCCCTCTTCTCCACCTCCAGCTGCATCTTCAGCTCCTCCACCAGCCGCTGCTCCTGTTCTAACTTGCGCATCAGCTCCTCGATCTGTCGCTCCTTCTCGTGGAGGCGCCGGTCCTTCTCCTCAGGGCCCACTTTGTGCGGTGATTTCGAGACTTCTGATGCCAGCACCTCCTCCAGGCTGGCGCTGGAGAGCTCCGAGGGCACGGGCGAAGAGGGGGGAGTGGCGTTCATGCACTCTGTCGCCCCCTGCTGGATAGATGATAAGTGCTGACTGGACAACGAAGTGGTCACTTCCATAGAGGCAGGGGGCACACCGCTGCTGGTGGAGGGGGCCTGCGGGGTGGTGCCGCAGGGGCTCTCCTGGTAAGGCCGAAGCCGCTCTATCAGGTCTGTCTTCGTCCCTGACACGGGCAGGCCTCTCAATTTCAGCTCCATCTTTAGCTCGGCCACCTGCAGAAACATTTTACCAGCCGTTCCAAACACATTTCATCTTCTAGCTTCCAGACATCACTGTTCACCGCTTAAATGGCGCATTACTCATACATCGGCGTCAGTGGAATCCCTGCATCCATCAAATCTCTCACCTTCATCTCCTCCAGGTTTGGCGGCAGTGGGCCAGGCTTGCGATTGGTCAGGGTGTTGCTGGGCCTCATGGGGGCAGCGGTGGGCAAGGACACCACGATTGAGTTGGGCAGAGCATTGTTGCTGTTGAGGGTCATGCCGGCGGTAGCTGCCTGCCCGTCAGCCAGTGGCCTACAGGGGAAGGAAGAGGGGGGTGAGAGGAAGAGTCTGGCTAGACTTCCTGCTGTAGCTCTGCTCGGGAAATAGCGAAACAATGACAGATGGAAATGGCGGCGAGTCACACAGTATTCCCATCAAAATAGAAATGATGGCATGAAGGAGACCTGCATCACCCCCTGGCTGATTTTAATGCTACTGAGTGCAGCTAATCGATCTTTTTCTTTGATTGTGGCTTGGATTATAATTCATACTCATTTTAAATCATCCAAAAGTATTCCACAGTAAGTTACTAAAAATACTGAAACTCAGTGAATGGAATTGAAATAAACACTGTTCTCCATAAGCAGAAATATGGAAATTGCATTTTATTGCCCAGCAAGGGTAAATGTTGTAAATCATTACTGCTACTTCAAATATTCTGTCAACCAACCATTACTCTATAAATGTAACTGTTTAGATGTAGGAGAGATAAAAGATCTTGATCAGTATCTCTCACGCTGTCTGAAGCGTGACTCCAACCATTTCCGCAAAACCCACAGACGCTGGAAAAAAACCCTCTTGGCGACTTCTGGCCCAAGTTCACCCGCTTCTGCTTCCTGATTGGTCACTCCCTTGTGCTTCCTGATTGGTCACTCGGATCTCTGTCAAAAAGCACTCGGGTTTTTGTTTTTTTGCCTGCTGTTCCCTGCATTTTCCTGTTAGGGACCAGTGACTTCCATGTGCCTGTGGTTGCAGGATCTGCTATCAGGTGGACCACGTTCTCCTGGATCAGCTTGGCAGGGCTAGGGGCGTGGCCTACTTCAGAGGGTGGGTATGATGGTCTGGTAGGGTTAGGGTTAGAGTGAAGGTGCCTGGGGAGTGTAAGGTCGGGCTCATGGTGGGTCAAGGAACCTGCTATCTGACAGACCACGTTCCCCCAAATCAATGAGGCGGGGCTGGGGGCGTGGCCTACTTGAGGGGGGCGGGTAGGATGGTCTGGTAGTTGTAGTGCTGCTGCTGCTGCTGGCTCAGAATCTGCAACTGCAGGAAGAGCTGCTGCTGCTGTAGGAGTCGGGCGTAGGAGGAGTCCATGGGGGCCTCACTGGGCTCCACCTTCTGGTCGGGGGGGATGTATTGGTGGTACTTCAGTTTCTTCACCCGGGGTCTGGCCTCCTTGCCCTTCTTGCTGCGACTCTTGTCATTTGCTTGTTTCGGCTGGCTTTGCTACAGTGAGGGAAGGAGAACAGGAGGAAGAAGAAGAGGACGGCTTCATAGAGGGAAGTAAAAGCGAGCCTCCCCATCATGGTTATCAAAAGGCCGGCACCAGGAGCCTCGGGATGGGGGGGGGCGCGCTTGTTTCTAGGAGGAGGAATTTAACCTGAAATGTCTCCATACAAATATCAACAATAAGAACAATAACTGTGTGAGTGTATTACTGAATATTGGCTATGATAAAAAAAGCAAGTGAACTAGAGATGGTTAATCCAAATGGAAATGCTGGTAGTTTAAAAGAAAGCCCTCACTGTCTCTCACTGAAACATCAGCTTTTGTCTGGAAAGACAGGATAAGGAAGTCATGTAGGAACAAGAACATAATTTTATACGGGATGTGACTTTGTTACAGGATACGCCAAATAAATAACCCTAAATAACAGCAGCCATCAAATGTCAAACGAAGACAATGACCTTGTCAGACTGAACAGGAATGCTCCGAAGAGAACAGACACACCGCTTTGAGCACCTGCCCTTCTCTGTTATTCTCAAAATCAGGATTTTACTTGTAACCTGAGATGCAGCTGCACTCAAAACATAAATTCAGTGACCCTAGCCACAGGAAGTGGGAAGTAAAATCCCTTTGTGCGTCCAAAATTGCAAACTTAGACAATACATACTGATTACAATACAACTTAGAAGCCTACTACTAGGCCGTTAATGTAGTAGGTACAGTATGGACTTGGACACACCACGGTAGCCATACTGCATCTTTCCTGACCTCTGTGTTTTCCAATGAAGTAGCTTGACCCCCCTGGAAGTTAAAAACTGATAAAAAGTATCAATGAAACCAGTCAAATTAAGCAATTGGGTATTGTTATCTACTTTAATTTATACAGAGGCAGTACTTCCTCCACCATCTTGACTCGAATTTCTGAGCAAGCGACGTTATTCGTCTCTGGTTGCAGTTCTAGTGGCCTTGTGTGGCCTGCGGGATAGCATAGCATCCATCACTTTCACACTTAGGAATTTCATAGAACGTAGTATGTCATCTGGGTACCATTCACCTGCTGTCTCATCCATACTGAGCATACTGATCACTTTGCATACTATATTTCGACTCCTACATAGTAAACAAGTATGTGATTTCGGATGAACCTCCTGGCAGACAAAGTCAAGCTGAATGATAAAAAACCTGCTCTTGATTTGGCTACATACTAACTGGGAGGATCCACTGAACAGAGAATTGAGAATGATGCTAAATGAGCAGCACATTCATCTGTCAAACTGGAAGGCTTCCTCATGTTTAAACCACACACCAGGCCCTGCATCAGAACATGCTGTGTCGTTGGTTTACCTTGACTAGGGTGGGCCCCGCCTTTGATCCGGAGGCTACGGCTTGACTATTGATCACCACCCGACTGGCTGGCTGCTCGTTGGTGGACACCAGCTTGGGTACGTCAGCCATAGCCTGGGAGGCAGCTCGATAGGTCTGGGTCAGAGAGGAGAGATGAATATAAACAATATGGCCCAAGATGTTGACTATTTATGTTCGGCTGTGTAAGAAAGAAAGAGGAACTCTACCAGGAGACAAAACTACAATTCAGACAACATCTAAACACCTACAGTCTCATACTCACTTCAATCAAACCCACACTTTGCCCAGACTCTACATAACCAAGAACTGCATGCTATTATTGTCACTTCACTAATAATGAGACACTAATACTGGTATAAGCATCTGCTATATGATGCTGATGTGAAACTGATTTACCATTTTTGCTCATAGGGCCAGATGGGCTGTACGGAAGAGACTAAATGACCTGCTGTCTTCCTCAAAGGGGCTCGTCATCCATGACGGATAAGTATGGAGGGACCAAGAGGTGATGTTACCTGTACCTGCAGGCTGGAGCTGGGCAGCAGGAGCACAGTCTCGCTGGGCTTGGCCTCAGGCTCCCCAGGGGAAGCTGCAGATCCCTGGGACTCCTGGCTGGCCGGCTGCTCTGGGGACAGGGCATCACTGCTGTCTTCCTCAAAGGGGCATGAGTCCAGCGTCTTGGGGTAGTTCACCTGGCCCACTTTGGGGCCGGCACAGGGGACAAAGAGGAGCATGGCTTGTCAGAACAAGGTCAGGTGTGTAATGCTGAAAAATATTGTCACAGAAATTACACCAAGGATCTCTTTCATGAGGTATCAGTGGAAGAAATTAAGGAAGTAAGATTCACCCCAACACCATTGTCACCTACAAAAAGCACAGGGAAGTCCCCCCACATCATGTACAACAAACTCCTTTATAATTTTAACACCAAAATAATTATTGTAATTCTTTATACACATATACAGGTAACTACAAAATGATTGAAGCACCAACGTAGCCAAGCAGGTTCCTGTGCTACCCTGAATTCATAGAGCATCTTCAGATAGCCGCCCTGGCAGAGATCAGGCTTGTATGTGGAGCTCTGAGGCAGGAATGAGATGCTATGAGAAGATAAACTGATCTGTTTAGCCTGATTGGTCGACCGCAATGTTTCAGCTGCCACAGGTGCTGCTCCAAAGTCTCTACTAAGTGTTCGGCTGGGTGGAGATCTGGTGACGCAGGTATGTGGTATTTGTGTGGTATTTCATGCTCAAAAAAAAATGCTCAATAGCTACTCCAGAACTGTGGGAGAGGGAATTCCTACCTCAGACGATAGCGTGGGTAATATTATATCTGTAGAATTTTCATTTCATCTTCTACCAGTTTCATTTACTTGCAGGTGATGTCTGGAATCATTGTTCTCTTAATTTTTAGCCATTTATTCAAAAAGTCATTTCCATAACGCTTTCGGATTCTCACCAATGATAGCCTCCTTAACGCTGGAGTCCACAGGCAGGATGTTCTTCTCCACCAGCTCCATGGGCCCCGGCCGCTGTGCGATCTTCTCATTGAGGTCGTCAGCCAGTCGGGCCCTCTTCAGTTTGAGCTGGGTGGCCTGCAGCGAGGGTTCCGCCAGGGTCTCTGACGGCGCCGTGAAGCCCCACAGGTTAGACCCAGCACCACAGTCGAATGCAGCGCTCACCTGTCCCACTTCATGAAAAGCCTTCCCGCTATCCAAACCATATATGTTGATACGACATAATTTCTGTCAGGGTTGCCAGCTCTCACTAATCTGTCGTGACACTCACGCTTCCTGACTCTCAGGCTCATGCAAGCAATTTTACACCAAATCTATATTATCCCATCATAAACCTAAAATTAGTTACGTCAGAACTGTTGGGGTAGTTTGCAAAAAAGTTACAGGGTAATAAAACATGTTACATACCTGTAAATGAGTGTGCAGACTCTCAAATTGAAAATCTCATGTCAACCAGCTGACCAAAGCTGGCAACCCTGTTTCTATATATAATTTGAAAATCTCAGGTCTGTTTGTTTCAGACATAAACATTTGCCGTAAAGTGGCCTTAAAGTTTTCTTTATTATTAAGCAACATGTGGAGGGAGTCTTGCAATAAAACACCACTAGCCTGGGTTTCTCATTAGATTTCCATACAAAGTTTGCCAATGCTTGATGAGGCCCTGGACACCTGGGCCTCGAGTCAGATCCCACTCCACACAGATCCCAAGCAGATGAGCTTGTGAAGTTACGGCCATGCGGCAGGGCTCACCTTGTAGGATGTGCATGCGGACCAGCTCAGAGCGCTCAGGGCGGCTTCGGATCTTGTGCTTAAGGAAGTTCTCGGTCTGCAAAATGGAGGCCATTTTGTCATTTTTTTGGATAGACACTGAAACATGCATTTTTAATCAATACTGGAAATTCTCATCTCAAAGAGATGCTTAAAGAGTTCTGATCTGGTTCCACTGGGCAGGGGCTTCACACCACCCTTTATCGTGGCCTTGCTAGGGTGAAGGGCTAGACTCGGGGGGTGGTCCGGCGGAGACGCAGCAGCATGCAACTTACCCTGGCTCGCTCCAGGCTGCGGATCTGCTCGTGAAAGGCAGCGGGACTCTTCAGAGCTGCAGGGGGGGGGGGGGCATGGAAGGTCACGGCTGAGCGCCGGTCACTTCAAACACACTCGCATCTTTCATTAGCTTACAAGCCATGAATTTCTAATAGTTTCATCCACGGCAGGAGGAGGGAGGGTATCGAGACTATTTCATGCACAATTAAGTCCTGCTTCACTAAGAAGAAAGCAGATCATGGGACTCGGCTAAGCATGAACTGATGTTTGATAGTGCAATAATGACAGTTTCAAGCCACATTTTAAACATGGGGGGAGCAGTGCGGCTCTGCAGGTTAGGCCTCTGTGTCTGTGATCTGTGGTCGCCTGTATGAATCCTCTGATTGGCAGAACAGTCACATGTCCACTGGACCCTTGAGCAAGGGCCTTAACTGCCTGAAAAAAGCCCCAGCAGTGCTGGACAGACAGCTGCTCTGTGCTCAGACCCCAAACTCTCACCTCTGCATGTATGTGTATGGAGAGCAGTATGGAATATGGGAATTTGTGAAAAAAACATTACAGTGTATCTGTACTTATACAGATCATGATAACAAGGAAAACTGGTTTCATTAGATCAGTCCTTTAGGGTTACTTTTATTACTTCCATAGACATTTTAGGGGAATGACCATGTTGATCAGTTACATTTTGGAACAGCACTGACAACCCCCATGAAATCACTAAGAGAGAAACTGTGTGTTATTAGCACTAGAAAACAAATAAAAACAGATCATAATATTATCTGAAAAAGTGAACAATATTAGATGCCTTCCTGCAAAACCTAAAGTTTAATATAATATTTTAATAAATACTACTGTCATACTCATACAGGAAAGACAACTTCTTAGATAAAACAGGAATGTAATGGAAAATGGAAAATTAGATGAGAATGTAGAGCAGGCACAGATGTGAGGTATGGTATATCACTGAGGCTATGGTATATCACTGAAGGTATGGTATGTCACTGAGGTTATGGTATATAACTGAAGTTATGGTATATTACTGAGCCTATGGTATATAACTGAAGTTATGGTATATCACCGAAGGTATGGTATATAACTGAAGTTATGGTATATCACCGAAGGTATGGTATATCACTGAAGTTATGGTATATCACTGAGTCTATGGTATATAACTGAAGTTATGGTATATCACAGAGGGTATGGTATATCACTGAAGGTATGGAATATCACCGAGGCTATGGTATATCACCGAGGCTATGTTCACTCAGTACAGCTGATGTTAACTGCTATGTTCATATACGGTACAAAGTAGGGCTGTGTGATATTACATCGCGATATACTGGTGATTATGTGGTTCGGAATCATCACCAGGGCTTTAGATGACGGACAAAACAACTGTCTGGATGCCAGCTTTTCGGTAATATATGGGCATTTACTTACACCCACAATCTGTGATATCCCGCAGCCCTAGAACAAAGCACATCCTGCTCCTCAGTACGTCACTCTGTTTAACATTGGAGGCGGCTGCATCTGCAGGAACCCATTAGCGCTGTCCAGCAGTGAGCTCCAGCCCAATCCCAGGCCCACGGGTAGAGCACCTAAACTCTGGGAGAACCCCAGCCCTGTCACGGAAAAAAAACACCCCCACCAGGGCACCTCACACTGCAGCCCACAGGCTGTCGTGGCACAGCTGGTAGAAAACACCCATAGGAACAGCACATGGCACAAAAGCCGTCTCCGTCCAGCTGTCCAGGGCCAGTGCTGGGCCTGATTGGTTTACCGGAACATGATGTAATAGAGCTAAGACCTCTTGCAGCTCACATTCACTAGCCTCCTTCCCTCCCCAGTAATACCAGTCCGTGGGGGCGACCCTGCTCTGGAGGGCGTGTGCCAGCACTGAACCAGAGTTCGATGTCTTCAGGGCAGTTTATAAACTGTTCTATAAACATTGCATTCCTGGTTCGCTGCCACAAGCCAAAACGCCATTCCCCACCGAGCCAGAGGATGGCAACGACACCAGGGAGACTTTGGACGTCGAGTTGACGTGCCACAGACAGTCAAGTTTCAATTACTTCTGCTAACATGAGAGGTACTAACAGGTAGGGAGATCCATGTTTTTCACATGATAAACCTTTCACTTTTTAATAAATTGTGACGCTACCTGTAGCGTGAAACATACTCAGTTCTGTAAGGGGGCTGAAGAACCCTGTTCATTGGCATCACAAACACTTGGATGGACGCCTTTTGTTACCACTGGCGGCTTTCTTTACAAACTATGCAATCAGTAAGTATTTGAGCCAAGCCGATAACAAGGGACAGTAACAAGTCGCAGTAAAGTCTTTGCGAGCCACGCCCCTCGCTGAAACATGCCCAGTGCAAAAACCTCAAATGTCCAGCATAAAATGGGAAACGTAACGAGAGAAGTACTCAGGCGCTGGGCTGGCTTACAGAGGCACTACCCCCTGGGTGCTCTGTTCCCATGACCCACGGAGGCGGCGAGCGAGCGGGCAGGGGGCCGTACTCACGAGGCATGATGCCCTGGTCCACCAGCTGCTCCCGGGTGCGTCGCTGCTGCAGTCGGAGCTGAAGGACTGTGGGAGCAACAAAGCAGAGGGTCAGACTCCCTGCCTGCCTGTGGGCTCCTCAGGGCAGGATGTGCTGTTCCATTCAGAAGGCACTGTTATGTAATACGTATATATACACACACACACACACACACACACACGTGTGTGTGTGCGTGCGTGTGTGTGAGTGTTTCTATGGGAAAAACCCTAATCCCAACAATAACAGCCTTAACCCCTACCCAGCCCTAACCATAACCATAAGTAACCAAACAAAATACGAGACTTTTGGCATTTTTAGTTTTTTGATCGCAGTCACAGATTTTTATATAAAATCCCCATGACATCTAAATAATAGGTTTTTATCACATTGTTATCCCCCGGCGCACACACACATACACACACACACACACAGATATGCACAGATGTGCAGACGCACTTGTATTTCTCTCTTCGTTAAGTCCTCCCAGTGAATTAAACTCTTGATTTATTGCATGGTTCCTAAAAGAATAAAAAGTGCATAAAACAGTTTTATGAGGATGTGTTTAGAAGGTCTGAAGGTCTGCTCTCTTTGTGAGGACCATGCTGAGAAAACTGCCACCATGAAAAGCCAAAATGCACACGCATCGCTGCCTGAGCGCCACAAACATCCTATGCATTTCCTCTCCATCACGCACCAGCAAATGACTCTGCCAGACTGCAGAGCAGCTACCGTCTCTACGCTCCCAAAAGACACAGCAGTGTGGAATGAAAACACAGAACCTCATTCTAAAATGTATAGTCAGCTGCTTCTTAATACTCTTCTGAAACATAAACTTACATAAAGTTTAGTGACTTAAAAATACTGAAGAAAAATATGGAGAGATCGGGCACGCTAAACATATTCATCTGGATACATAAAATTATCAAGTATTTCTAAACACAAACTTCAGGGTGCTGTTTATACAAAACAATACCGCTGGGTATACAGAACTGGTGACATGTTACGCGGAGCAAGCCCTGACCCACGAGACACTGTGACTCTCAGGCGAGCGACTCGAGCTGGCATCCCGTAAGAGATATCGCTCCATCCGACAAAAACACTGACTCACAGCGGCAAAAATAAACGCAGCAGCTGTGAGAGGCAGGCTCGGGGGATCACTGAAGCCCCGTTCTGGGCCAGCTCGGAGTTACGAGTTACGAGAGGCTTCCCCGACAGTCCTGAAGGATGGTTTCTGCTTCAGATATTTCTGGTAATGGTGCCCAGTGTGCTCAGCAGCACATCCTGCCATTTCTGCTGTCAGTCTGACCGTTAATGCAGAAGGAGATCTTGTAACAGGTGCTGTAACAGGTGACAGTGCCCTGAGAGCATGTCTGTAAACAAAAGGAGAACATTCTGACTTCCATGTGTTGAAGGTCTTTGCAAAACTTCCCTCATTAAGTGCATAACCTTCATTATTGTACTGCAGGCCAGGGCCATAGTTAGAGATGAATGGTTGGGGGGCTGAGTCTTTACTGGGGGGGGGGGGGCAGGGCAAACATAAAAAAAAAAAAGTTTTTCG
>JAODJW010000094.1:29241880-29343396 GCA_026777045.1 Hyperopisus bebe
GGGGGGGGGGGCATGGCAAACATATAAAACAAAAAGTTATTCGTGACTTAAGCCAATCAACACACAATTATTTGGGGGGGCTAAAACATTTTAGTGCGGCTAATGACACCCATACTGCAGGCTAACTTCTGTTAAGATAAGAAACATTTCCATTGTTCCATTGTTGGAAATTGGTGAAACACACAAGAAACGGCTCTTTACCAACAGAGATAAAAATCGTGAGCCAAATATGCAGAACTGATCAGACTGATTAGACAGCAGAATTACTGAAATCAGATTCAGACCCCTAAACGAGGAATATCTGTGACTAAGTGGTTATATGCAATTCTACATGCCAGAAAACATAACCAATATATCAAAATAAATAAATACCATATAGTGACGAGGTGGGTACCTGGAAAAAAAAATCCACCAATATGACAAGGCCACCACAAAATCTTTTTGTTTTTGAAGTACTGAAGTCAATCTGCAGATCTTAATGGTTTGTTATTCAAAAAAAATCATCCAGCTGTCAGTGAAATTGCAGCTTCACCACAACTAAGCTCAATATAAAGACATAAGCCAACAACACTCAACCATAAAAATCTACTTCAAAAGATCATCAGGCAAAAGGAAATAAATGCAGGAAACAGGTACGATCAGCCCTAATCACCGTAAATACCAATACAGAGTGAGCAGGAGGTCTTTGATTACCATGATTACATCATTAGCACAGCGAAAGCCATGCTTTTAAACAAAGCCAGGACTGCCTTTAAAGCCTTTGTTTTACTGAAAAACACAAATCCAGCAGCACACTGTTAAGCAGCTGATTTCTGCCTGGAGCCTGGGTGATGTCACCAGGGGAAAGGAAACAGACAGGCACACCTGCATTAAATTACACCCCCCCCCCCCGCTCCACAACGACGCTGAGGGTGGACGCTGTTCGGACTCGTTGGTGCTGGTCCAAATAAAGTAGGACAAAGAGGTGGGAAGAGCCCCCGACTGGGACATTTTGGAGTGCTATCTCAACCCCTTTTATCCCACCCCCTCTCTTGCATTTCCACCAATGAGAGCCAGCAAGATTGAGCTTTCACCAATGAGAGGCCAGTGCTATGCCTTCGCTGGTGTCAGACACATTGCTCACAACCACACAAAACAAAAAGCTAAAAACATGTCAATCAGCCACGTAGCATTGTGTCAGACACTAGTAGAAATTTTCATTGCTGTGATTGCTCAATTAATGGACATGTCGTAAAGGGTCAAGTTTTCTATTAGAAAGTTAAACCTTCTGTGGTCTACAGTTGTGAATCAGAGAAATGCTCAAAACAACATTCACATTTGTTTCTAAGCAAGAATTTTAGTCAACACTAGGAAATGCATATCTTCTCTCTCACATAAAAAATAAAAATAATGTTAATAAAAGTTGCTGACGGATGGGTTAGGCTACCTGTAAGGCAGTCTCCATGGATTGTTACACCTCAACTCAAGAAGAAATGAGAACACAGACAGACATCTCACAAGGGGGGGACAGAACAGTGCCCAAACTGTTAATGGGTGAAGGAAATGGCAAGGTCAAGTCAGACGTCAGCTAAGGTGTGATTTTCAGGCACCGTCAAAGTGAGGTGACCTCAGCTGAGGCCTCTGTCAGAGCTGGTTCTCGAAATGACCTGCAAACAGGTCAGGGCAGGAGGCAGCTGACCATCACAGAACATTAGTGCAGCTCTTCCTGCCTCACGGGTGTATTCCAGCATTCGGCCAGAATGACGACAAATAACCTCAACAAATCCAATTTTCTACCTGCCTTTTGTGACAAGACCACCCTCTTTCCCTTTTCTTACATACTCCCCACCACACAAAACCTGTTCTGCATACAGAAAAAGTTACATTGGCAAAGATTATTTTGAGATACAATAAATGCCTTAATGATTTTAACAGACATTTTATTTTGATATGTAAAAGCTCACACAGCAGTTTCCACATGACCCTGCCATATTCCACTTTTAGAACAACCTTCCTAATTAGCGCATGGATGATAGCTGATTTCTGAAAAAGTGTACTCTGTGCATACAGCATCAGCTTGGCGTTTTCCATATTTCATAGGAGTGAGACTCTATCATGCTTCAGACTGCTCTACATAGGAGTGGGATCATGTCATGCTTCAGACTGCTCTACATAGGAGTGGGATCGTATCATGCTTCAGACTGCTCTACATAGGAGTGGGATCATGTCATGCTTCAGACTGCTCTACATAGGAGTGGGATCATGTCATGCTTCAGACTGCTCCACATAGGAGTGGGATCATGTCACGCTTCAGACTGCTCTACATAGGAGTGGGATCATGTCATGCTTCAGACTGCTCTACATAGGCGTAGGATCATGTCATGCTTCAGACTGCTGTACATAGGAGCGGGCTCATGTCATGCTTCAGACTGCTCTACATAGGAGTGGGATCATGTCATGCTTCAGACCGCTCTACATAGGCGTAGGATCATGTCATGCTTCAGACTGCTCTACATAGGAGTGGGATCATGTAACGCTTCAGACTGCTTTACATAGGAGTGGGATCATGTTATGCTTCAGACTGCTTTACATAGGAGTGGGATCATGTCATGCTTCAGACTGTTCTACATAGGCATGGGACCATGTCATACTTCAGACTGCTCTACATAGAAGTGGGATCATGTCATGCTTCAGACTGCTCTACATAGGCGTAGGATCATGTCATGCTTCAGACTGCTCTACACAGGCATGGGACCATGTCATACTTCAGACTGCTCTACATAGGAGTGGGATCATGTCATGCTTCAAACTGCTCTACATAACAGACCAGTAAATGTGACATCAGTGGGAATAGAACAAAAAGGGGAACTTAATAAGTAAGATCTGCCACTGTATTAACCTACTTTATGGAAACAATCATTGAAAAGTCATCTGCAATCAGCCTGAAGGCACAAATACCCCATTCACGGTTCACAGCTTAGAGTTGGGTAGTCAATCATTTCGAAAGGTGGTATTTCAAGCCTTCCTGGACCAAAGGTCACTGAACCTGGGTCACTGCAAACCAATTCAATGCCCCTGATTTCGAAAAACATGCCCCCCCTCCGCCCTTGCTCTCATGAATCAGTTTAAGGAATTCTGTCAGCAAACAGCGCAAAGTTTCAACAGGAAGTTAAAAATAATAAAGTGAACACTTTCCAGAAGGTAATAAATACAATCTAAAATATTTAAGATAAAAAAAATATTTAATTAATTAATGAAGATAAACAGATTTCAGAAACCCATTTAATTTTGATTATAAAGTGCATTCCAACATAGTTCCCACCAAATTTCCCAGCGTATACGGGGATAAATTACGAGTGTTTCTAATGGCTAAGGAACCCTATAATTCCTGTCTAATAAAGCATACTGAGACTGCAAAGTCAGGTCTAAGATATGCTGTGACACTCGAGCTTCATGGAGGCCAGACATCAGACGCCTGAAGGCCACATACAGCCACTACTTACCATTCTTGCGTTCGTTGAGGGTTGGCAGGTTCTGAGTGGACTGCAGCGACAGTTCCTCCAGCTCGTGGGTCACCGTCTCACTCTGTGGACTGGGAACCAGCAGCCCCAGCATCCCTGCATCACCCTCTACATCCAGCAGCCCCTGAGGCTCCATCTCTCCTGTGGGAAGGAGTCAGGGGTCTACCAGCAAGAACTGAGCCTCAGACCCTCAGTGCTTCCCACGTACTACCTGGAAATCGAAGAGAATTTATTTAGGTTCAGTGCATATCCATAGTGAATATAGCCTAAGTATCCTATGAACTAGAAGGTCTGATTTACAGTATCACTGTGTAGCATAAACTAGGTGCAGTTGCTAGCATGTTATACAGTAAGCATACACATATGTTACATTACATATGTAAGCAGTGTTGGGGAAGTTATTCACAAAGATAATCCATTAGAGCAGGGTTCTTCAAATGTGGACCTCGATTCCAAATCCAGGTCTTGTTTTCAGTTCTCCCAGATAGTTAGTTAAATAATTACTGATTCTGAATGGTCAGAGGCTTCACACCTGACTGACAGGTTGGAAAACCAGCAGGGCTCGGACCTCGAGGACCGTGATTTGAATAACCCTGCAGTAGAGAAAGAGGTGGACAGTTCCCGACTAGAACGTACAAATCCAGACCAAGGTTTTGTTTCAACCAACCAGTGGAGCATAAAGAGTCACAGTCACAGAGTATTCAGTTGGTTGGTTGAAACAAAACCTTGGTCTGGATTTGTACTTTCTGGAATGAAATTTTCCACCTCTGTCTGTAATGGATTACTTTTGTAAGTAACTTCCCCAGCACGAGCTACAAAGTTTGGAAGTATCCCACCCAATTTATCATAACTTTTTTCGGCCCAATATCAATCCAGTTCTTTTCATCCATCCATCTACCTGACAAATAATCACAATTCGAGTGCTACACTACACCACATATTTTTTTTTAATAATTCTTACTCAAAAACAGAAGTCTTATGGTGGACAAATCAAAATTTTCAAATTTCAGTTGCATAAAATAACCATGACAGAAAATATTCAGCTCTAAACAGGCCATATAAGAGATGGAGCCTGTTCATAAAGCCGAAAGATCTGATACCCTGTTGGCCCCCTAAGAAATGGCAGGTGGATATGATCTGTTTATAAAAAGAATTTGACATACATCAGACTCAAAAGTTGGATATGTAGCATACCTACAATTTTCATTAATAGACACTGATATTCAAAGCATTCCCATAGTAAACATACATAAAGTACATGCACTGCATATCAAGAAAATATTTATCACCTAAAATATACACTACAAGTCCTTCCGTTAAGGACAGTGCTTTATTTACTACCATAGGACACCCTAACAAAATGGAAACACATACACCACATTGGAAATGATGAAACTAGGACCGTCAATTTGGTGAGCATCAGAGAAATTTAAAGTTCTGGTGAGTAAACAAACAGTGCAGTAACCATGGATCCAAAACAGGCCCAGCCGCAATGATAAACTGCTTCGTAATTGGTTTCATATTCAGATTGTGTTCACTCACTCTGTAAATAGTGCCTTGAGCAGCATTTCATCAGCTTCCAACTGTTCTATACTTATAACATTATCAGTGGGATAGTCCTGCAGCATCTTCAACATTGATACTAATATTTCTGGGGAAAAGTCTTGAATCACTATGCATTAGACACGTCGTCCACACTGAAATGAGGGCATGATCCAGGTCTTCTGGAACTAATCACAGAAGCCAAGACAGCAAAAGGCTCCAGGATGTTGAAAAATGACTCTTATTCAAAGCAGGAAAACAAAAAAAATAATAATAAATTACACTGAAAAGTTGCAAACGTAAAATCTTTCCAAAAGTTTGGTGATGTTTTAAGAGATTAAGGAAGATTGTCGGTAATCAAAACAAATCAAACCCTTTGGCCAAAAGAAGGAGCCATGCAGAGCTTTTCTCCTAAAAAGGAGGTCTTTCACCCTGGAACAAAAATTCTGAGAGGGTTACTAATGACACGACGCAGCTATAAAGATCGCTCAGTTTCGGAAGTACCACCTCACTGCACCACTGCCACTTGTAACATGAACCCAATGCTAGGTCCCTAGTTTCCGGAAGATAGCTTTTGTGTAGCAGACTACATTAGCCTATTTTTGGGGGACTTCTGGGATATAGAGCAAACTGCTGACCTACCAGAGTGTTTGCAGAGGTTCGGGAGCCCGATTTAAACTAGTTTTCATTTGGAAAAAGTAACCCTCACTCCTTGAAAGATCTGCATTTCAGTCTAATGAGCTAGCAGTGCTTAGCAGGCTTTGGTGAGCTCCAACGGCTATCAAGCGAATCTCAGTCATGCTGTGGTGAAAGATCTGTGGGTTTAACAATACTTACTCGGCTTATTCGTCATGAGGGAGAATGGCAGTGTCTCTGCCGAAGAACAAAACTCAGTACGCCATTTTACTTGGAATATACAACCAACAACTAGATCTATAACACACAATGAAGGCACTATTTAGCCAGTTCTCCCAGCAACCGGCATGTTAAGTAGGTGTGACTGCTATGGAAGCCTGGATGACAACGTTCTCTTCCTGTTATCAAGGTATGCCCAAGCAGGCAGGAAAGGAATTACCCAGCATATCCTGGAGAGCAATTTTAGAGCTGCAAAGTGTTCTGATTACCCACTGGAAGGAAACACATTTCATTCCCCCACTTTTTAATCTTTACTCACTCCAAAATAAACGGCTAAAAGGATAATGAGATAAAAGCTAAGAAGATGAGATGGCTGAAAAGGAAAATGAGAGCATTCCAGGACTGATTCTCGAACACCATGCAAGAATTTGCCGGAAGTCCCCATTTTCACTGGTAAACCCACTGGCAAAATGTCACCTGGGGCCCCCTCACCTAATAAAAGTCAGAATTTTATGCATTCGAGGGCCCAAGTAAAGTGCTGGGGGCCCCATATTCTGTCAGGGTCTTCATACGCCAACCGCAACCCTGCCTACAATGATGGCCATGTAAACATCGATGTCCATCGAGGAGTAAGAGCCAGCAGTGTTGTCAAAGTGCGGTTTGGACACAAACATGTAAAACCGTCTCACAGGCACATGCGGATGTTAAAACCACAGCATCCCGTAGCCAGACCTGATCTCATCATCCCTGGATCCTGCCTCATATTTAATCCCCACCCAGTCCTGCAGACTCTGGTTTTCCTGTAAATGGTACAAAAAACTTCAAAACCCCCAGACCGCCACGGCATTCCACAGAAGTGGTACTGTTAAGAGGCCTTTCCAGGAGACCTGACCCCGCTTTAGCTATGCACAGTGGTATCTGTGGGCCGGTGTGTGGCTTAGCGACTGAAGTCTCTGTTACTCTTATCAGAAGGTTGCCAGTTCGAATCCCATCCTTGGCACAATAGTTACATCCCTGTTGGTGACTTCAGCAGGCTATTGATTCTAAATCACGATGAAACATTTTTTTGCATTTAATTCTCAAAGAAATTTTTTTTTTCTTTCTAAAAAAGTAAACCACCGCATTTCATAAATACTCCAGGTTCTCCGGTCATGGCCATAAGAATAAATAGACTTTTTTCATATTATTTCAGGTCAAGGACTGGCTTGAACACATGTTCATGTCAGATTTTAATACCATCACCAACCTGAGAATACAGATGTAATAACGATTATAAATAATTCCAGGTGTGTATAAATTAAGAGGTCTGAGTCATTTTGGATAGACTTAGTATGACGAGCAATTAGGATGTTCTATGGTGGGTGATGAAAGTCATTATGAGAGAATCATCTATTGTATCATTGTGTGGTATCATGACACTGGAGTCTTTCTAATACAGACGTTCTTAGCTGTCAGGCTCCCAGATTTTTTAAAGAAAAAGATAATGTTTTCACATTTAATAAAAGCCAACAAATACATGTACGGAAGATTACCTACAAACAAGAAGAAATACGAATTGGTTGCTATCCACTCAGTTACACAATTAAGCTTGCAACAATGTAACTGATACGACAGAAAATGACTAACAGACCTAGAACACACTTTACGTATGTCACCAAAACAAGTTTTAGAATTTAAACAAACACTGAAAAGCAAAGAGGGCTCATAGGGCATAATCCTTTACAGTGATTTGAATGGATCTCCAGCATCCAATCAAACACCTGTGGCCCCATCTCCAGAACAGCTCCAGAGTTACGGAATGTGTCCTGTACTATGGCAGCTAGGATAGTTGTTAACAAAAGTCAAACTAAGGATATAATAATAGCTGATACATGGACTGGGAGTCATACAATGAGACGAAAAATGAAAGGTGTTTCCCATAAGCAAAAATGGGGTCTGGCAAGAGATCAACCAGCTTTGCTGGGCACATGGGTGGAACTTGCAATATTAATGAAAATCACAAGGAATGGCTGTGGTGACGAGTTCACTCATGCACCTCTTAGTACAGCACGTTCTGTCTGGACATAATCCCATGTGTATGACGCAAGCACCCAAACACCCTGCAAACCAGTAGATTCCTTTAATACCATAATCAAGACATTGGGCCAAACTGCAGCTCCTCAGTATTCAACTACACTGTACTATTATAACTATAATTCCTTAATATATAAATCTTCATGAAATATGTTGATGATGCTCAGAAGCTCATAGGTGGATTTTAAAGAGACAAGAGACATCATCCATACAGCAGTGGGATAAAAACAGATCTGCAGGAGATGGAGGTGGAAGGAAAAGACCTGGTTATGTCCTCTGTAACTACACCATCCATTCCACATGCTCCTCATTGGGAGCCATTGAGCCCGTGACTCCCGCAGATCTCCGCCAAACGCCCACTGCTGCTTGTTCCGCTTGGCAAAGATGCCATGCCTCCATCTTCTTTGTGCCTCCCCAAAGTGAAACATCTACACCCCCGGATCTCCACTGGCAACTCTCACCACATGCCCTCATTAATTTGCTGTTCTACAAAGGAGCAGTAAACTCAGAGCGAAACCATTTCACATAAAGCAGGAACATGAGCTGATTTTTCGTTAGATCCATTAGGTTCAATGCGAAATCTGTCAAACTAATTCAACTTTTTTCCCACCCCGCGACAAATATCAGGGCACAAACAAATGTTCAAAGGCAGATGACAAGGCTGGTTGGCAGGAGTGTAAAAAGAGAATGAACACTGTTTGAACCTAAATCTAAATAGTATATAAAAATTCAGTGACATTGGGTTAAATGTTCACAGCACATTCCCATTAAACCAACCATTCTAATCCTAAAGGAATTAACACAGGGAACTATTTTAGGAATTCCATGTGGCTTTATCATGCAGCTTAGACATCTGAAGTACTGCTTTCACCACAAACCTGCTTTAGCTGAACCCAAGCTGAAACAAAGAGCGCCCCCTGCAGACAAACACTCGGGTTCAAGCAGGTATCAGATCTATCTGCGACCCCTCCCAAACCACAATCCATGTTTGTTCTGTCATGAAGCCCATTTTCCACTACTGTAGGTTTTCAGAGGGACCAGTACAGCAGATTTTCAGCTGTGGTAGATGCAGGGAAATGGTCTGCAGGACGGAACGGCCATCAGCTGCCAGCTGTGGGTGGGGCGACAGTCCAGCCTGGCTACTGAGCCACACCTGTGCGGATAACTGACCCCTTTCCAGCAGAACCACCACCCAGACCTTAATGAACAGAAGCAGAGGCAGCATCTTTCAGACAGGCAGATAAAGATCTTCACATCTTTCTGTAAATTGGATATGCTAGCCAGATGGTTCCCACAGAGGAAAGGCAATGTAATTGGGTATTTCAGACATGGTATGTCAATAAACCAATGGAACCCTAACATGGTATGTCAATAAACCAACAGAACCCTAACATGTTATGCCAATAAACCAATGGAACCTTAACATGGTATGTCAATAAACCAACGGAACCCTAACATGGTATGTCAGTGAACCGATGGGACCTAAACATGATATGTTAATAAACCAACAGAACCCTAACATGGTATGTCAATAAACCGATGGAATCCTAACATGGTTTGTCAATGAACCGATGGAACTTTAATATGGTATGTCAATAAACCAATGGAACCCTAACCATAACCCTAACATGGTGAGACAATACAGACAGTCCTCTACTTACGAACATTAAACTTACAAACTTTCAGACATACAAACTAAGAGGACTGTATGTCCAAATTGTGTTTATTGGGCTCCTGTTTCCTGTCCGCAACATCAATGTGTTTTTTCTGCGCACCAATTCCACCTTGTACGACTTCTGGCCGCTACTCCCGCCACGCAGCAGCGTAGTGTGCGTACTCCCAGCATCCTATTTGATGTTCAATAACGACTTATGAATATTTCAAGTTACGAACGGCCGTTGGAAACGCAACTCATTCATAAGTAGAGGAGCGTCTGTATACCAATGTAATCCAAAAGCTTAGCTTCTCCCTTCCATAAAAAGGAAGTTAAAAGGAACACTGGTCATATTCTTTTCTCACAAACACCTGCACTGCTCCCGGCTCTTTTAAAGAACCTGCCAGCAAAGTTGGGTGGACTCCCATGGGCTGGATCCGTGGCAAGGAGGCAGTCTCCTAGCAGCATGGATCAGATGAAGTCTGCTCTCTGAGAAGCAGCGCAGAAAAACAAGCAGGTCTCCTTAATGTGTGAGAATCATGGATGCAGAGATGACCTCAGGCAAAAGAAAAGATGTCTTACAAATAAGATGTTGTGTCTTTGCCTATTTTAAGATATTAATTATTAAGTGCAGACAAAACTGTTTGTTTAGGAGAACAAAAGACTGAGGCCCACACAATGCAATTCCTTACCATACATCTACTATTGATTGTGTAAAATAAATGTATAAAAAAACATTTTCTTTATCATTTAGACCGATACCCAACTAGTTTCCATTTCTGGTCTGGTGTACTTTGATCAGTACTCAGTTGCTGAGCTAGCCAGGGTGGAATAATCCAATAAAGTGGTATAGGTTCCATGACAACAATTTCAGGTGTAAATTAGACATTAACCCAAGTTTATATTACTGTAACAAAGGATGGCCATATCACAACAAAATTTCTTATGTATCATGGTCGATAGTCTACCTTTGTTGAAAAATGAAACTTTAATGGAAAATGTTACATAAAATACCACCAGGACAGTGTTTTGTTCTGCAGGTTAGGACTCTCTGCTAGTGATCAGAAGGTCACTGGTTCAAATCCCATGGTTGGTAGAGGAATATCATTGTTGGGCCCTTGAGCAAGGTACTTAAGCACAAAGTTGACTAAAAAGCATCAACTAAATAAATGTAAAACATACAGAAATTCATGCAAAAATATAACACCACAAGTGTTACAGCCATTGAAATTCCCTGGTGTAGATTTTAATTAAATGGGATTCTGGTAAAGAATAAATAAGATTGTGCAATTCATGAGTCAGAACAGCCTGCACTATGTAGCTAGTATTTACACAGATACCACTGCACATTTATTAATTTTCTGCAAGTTCCCTTGCAGGTAAATACATGCGTCATTTTACTAACATTCCACGCCTACCCACTAAAGGTCCCGGTCAAAAGCAACAACGCAGACCTTCCAGCTCCACCAGAGAAGAGCACAGACAGGTGGTGAGCCGCCCAAGGAAATGCAAAATTATTCACAATAAGTCAAAGAGGAACAAGGAACTCTTAATGAACTGCAGATGGTCATGAACACAAAGGCATGAAACGAGGGAGACGCAGCAAAGGCGCGGTTCTGCACCTGGGACTCCAGCGGCACCATCACCGCGTTTTAGAGAACGTTCACGAGAGCGCTGACTCCAACCCAGCTTCTCCGAGACGATTCCAGTGCACTCTTTGCTTTTTTGTTTTTTCACTATCCAACATACAAAGGAAAACCTCAGCATTGTTATTTAAAAGAGAAAACAAGCCAGAACCTGAATTCATCCCAGACAGACATAATGAGATGTGGTTACAGGAACCAACAAACGACCTTCAGAATCCTGCAAGCAGGAGTGTCACACCAGCTGTCTGTGGACTCACGCTGCTTATGACGCGGAGAAGAGCAGCGGGGCCTCTTGTGTGGATGGCAGGCTGGCCGACAGCAACTTCGAGTCTGGGTCAGGCGGCCTGCGGGGCGTGAGAGACGGAGCGCAGTTGGGACGGGAGGAGCAGTCAGCCAGGGTCTCCCAGCTGAGCGCTGCAGCAGCGGTCACAGCGCAACAGGCAGCGCTGGGCTTTAGTTTAATTTTGTACAAGTATACAACCCATAGTGAGGGACTGTGTGTAAGCGTGAGCTCAGAAATGCACTGGCATCCCATCCAGGGTGTACCTGGCTTTGAGCCTTGTGATTCCTGGGATCAGTTTCAAGCCCCCCCCCCCAACCCCCCTGAAAATGCATGTTTCTTTGTCTGCACTTTATCTACCTTGGTGCTGTATGCAAAAGAATCAATAAAGCCCATCATATCTTATGCTACTAGATAAGCAGTATGGAAGACAAACGGATGAATAGATGAATATAGTGCTAAATAAAACCAGGAAGCTTCATTGCAATGACTCAAGGCTCACCAAGCTGTCTACTAACATCTGAATGGGTGACAGAAATGCCAGCATCCCGCTGATTAAAGCTTTCCACTTCTCTGTACTCAGACCAATAAAGGGTTTGTTTAAAAAGTGAGCTGAAGCCCAAGGCGTCTGCAGCTGATCCAACCTGTTATGCCTCATGCTGTACCAAAAACAAGCTCGTTCACATCAAGCTACACGCAGGAAACACTACCTCTGTCTTAGAGCAGAGACAGCACTTCAACCTTGAAAATATTCACCAGGGGACACAAGAGAACTCACTTGATACAGTAAAGGGGTGTGCAGGGGTCCTCTAACAAGTTTTGGTTGTATGCTACAAACTTGGTGACAAACCAGATAACTAGTGGCTCTACTTACCTGCAAGGGAAAGTGCCGATCAGCCGTGCAAAGAGCTGCCCTCGCCTGTTCACTACAGGGCACACTAGGCCATTGTGAGCAACCTGTAATAGGGAGAAAGAGCAAAATATGTCATATATGTTCTAGGGCAGGGCTGGCCAATCTTATCCGCAATGGGCTGGTTTGTATGCAGGTTTTCGCTGCAACTTCGTTATTAGATTGCTAATTAGAGGACTGATTGGCTGAAGAGTCTTCACACCTGGGTTTGAACAGCTGACCTACAGGTTATCCCAAAAACCTGCATACACACCGGCCCTTTGCGGATAAGACTGGCCACCCCTGTTCTAGGGAAACAGACAGAAACTGGGCCTTTCTCCAGGTGATCTAGCAAACTTACGAAGGTTCATTCTAGTCCACCATGTTGTTTTCTGGGAAGAAAAAAGCAAACTGTTTTTAAAAGACAAGGCTCATCATAAAAAGATCACAACCCCTTTCAAGTGACAGATGAGAGGATTTATCACATCTATATGTTTAAGGTTTACATCCGTAAAATGTCAAATAGACTGGGATTGGAGTCTGTTTTATTGTCCATCCCCAGTGATCGCTATGGAAACGGAAACTAGTCATAAGAATATGCAACAAGAGCAACAATAGCAGGACAGGATTTTATACATTTAAGTGGCTCTTCAGTAAAGCACCATTTGCATAAGGTTCTGAGAGAACCCCTGCGTGGATGCTTGTGCGTCACTGCCAGAGGCAACGTGCTACCCTCAGATGCCAGTGGAAACAGATATCTGCTAAACATGCTGTTTTTCTCATATCCAGAAATAATTTTGAATTTGCACCACAACTGCATTATCTTCGCACTGGATATGGAGCAGATAAGACTTCCTATGTATCCAAGCTTATTTTTATCTGCACCAATATCTCTGGTTAATATAGTCATACGATTGGCAGGTGATGGGAAAAACTGTCAGCCAGCTTTGTAAAAACATAAAGAACGAAGCATAAATAGAAAATGTATGAGAATACATTTTTTGCTGAAAAAAGAAAAACCTTTGGGAACAAAATGAATTCACTCAGCTTTATGCCATGGGCTGAAGAGAACGGCAATATGAAGCCCCCACCATCCATTCATAGTTTTTCCATAAACACTTTTCCAGTGCGGGAGTGTGGAGAGCCTCAGACGTGTCCCAGGAAACACACAATCGTTTTTTAAACATTTGCTGCATGTCCTGGTGTCGGGATCCTTTCAAGTGAAATGCAGCTACACTTCAGATCATTTGGCTTTAGGCATTTGAACCGTATTTAACGTAGCTACTAGCTAACAGTAGGCATCTGCTGACATCAGGGCAAGTGTAATGTTAGCTAGCGATGGTGCGTGAGGTGGAGTGATGCTTCTGTTGCCCTTGCACCAGAGGGCAAATGCTTCAATTGACGGCTCAGGCATTTAAGTGGCACTGAAACGAGGCACCAAAATCTGCATTGCAATATTGTCCAGTACATAGTGATCATATGGGAACCGATGCCATATTGGCACTGGGTTTTGGTACTGAACCTTACAGGATGCCAGTCCAACACATAATACACACACAAGAGACACTCAGAGACAGAGATCCAGCTAAAACACACACTTTTCTTTAGTGGGATTTAACCGGAGCAACCGTGAGGAGCAGAAACAATGAAGTTGTGAATGTAGCACACAGCCAGACACCCAAGCTAGGCAATCTTCCCATTGAGCAGCAACAAGGCAGGAAGTTTATAAAGTAGAACAGTAATTCTTCATTCATCCATGTGGGGAAATCGTATTCATGTGTCCCACATAGACAGAGGTGCATTTCTATCCTTGCGGCGAATGGGGGGCCCCAGCCAGCAGAATTCAGCCTGTGCATCTCGCACGGTGTCGAGGAGACGCGTGGCAACTTCTGCTTTGACTGCGTGAAATAACATTTCTACAGAAGAGAGCAAAGCCGATACGTCGCTTATTTGACAACAGGACGGGTGAAAATGCCCCAAAATGGGCACCGGCCAACAAGGCAATACAAAAAAGCCCAACAGCCAGTCTGTTCAGCTTTACGTCTGAGGCAAACAGTCATTATTTTATCTGTGAATCTGGCCGTGACGGGAAGCTGTGCCATGTGGGTTGGGAAGTGGCAGGACGCGTTCCTGGGGGCCCCTTCTGGCTGCACAGATTCATGGCCGCCCCACTGCAGAGTCGCAGCAGCTGGACTGGCTTAACGTGCAGTGACATGAAGACTTAACACTGCAAAGCTCTGGGGCCACTTTCACACTCAAAGTCACACCACAAAGGAGTCTGTGCCAACGAGGACGAGCCAGAGTAAAATCCCCCCCCCCCAGTCCCGCCGCTACTGGCAGTACAAAGCCGCAGGTCACCCGCGTAGGGCTTTTGCGAAACTGTAGATGGTCCCTCGACAGAGTAAACACGTGTGGCTGTGAACTGCAAACAGCCCGATCTGACGCCACATAGCCGGGTCCAAATGCTCCATAGCGAGTCAAAAACAGCTGCCCATCAAAAGGAAAAGCTCGCGTGCAAGGAAGGGTGCAGAAGCCAGGGGCCAATTCTCCAGCAAGACACGCTTTCAGCCTTCATGTAAGGTGATTTTAGAAGGGGAAAGTCCAATGGATCAAAACAAGAGGGAGGCAGAATGAGGTGGAATGCGACAGGTAAAGCAGGCATGCATACAGCAAGGGCAGCAGCATCAGGGGCCGCAGTGTAAACATACATATAGAACCTCCTGTCCCTTCTTCTCTGTCACCACCACAAAGCAAATCAGCTGGAAAGCTAAGAATAGCAGCCAGCAGGAAGTAGAGCCACACTGCGTAGTGTGTGTGTTGGTGGGGGGGAGGGTTACGAAAACAGAGGGGGGTAAAAAAAATCACTCTGAAGAAATTCAAGGAGCCTCAACAACAGGCGCAGAAGAGCTTCATCATCCCTTTACATCTGCTAAGAAACTAAACAGATTAAAATAGAAAAGAAGCTTCTTGGTTTTACAGGGACAGCAAAGGTGATGACCCTCGAGTGAAGAACCCAGGCCTCCTCTGATGAAAGACGTCAGCCAAAGAAAGTGCTGCATTGTAGCACAGGTCTCACGCAAAAAGGCGTCCTCAAGGCATGCAGAAGTATGCAAACCTTATGCATATTTTGCACCTTGCAGGGCGCGGATGGTCTGGCTGGAACGACAGGAGACATTTAGCCAGAAGACAAATCTGCTGACAGTGACGAGATTCACGACCAGCCAGGAATAGAAAAACACCTCACACCTCTTTCACCTTAATTCTTTTCTTTGTACTTTTAAACTAAATAATGACTCAGTTGACAGTTTCCCAGGTCTTATTGTGCTTTTGAAAGGCTTATGTGCTGACCAATCCATCTCGTGTTCTAGGTTGGCTTGTACCATCTAGAATACCATATTGTAATTAGTCACCTGGCCGGGTAATTCCTGACAGATTATAGGCTCATTTAAAAGTACAGACCAAAAAAAAAAAGGTTTTCCTTTACAAGTTACTATCAACATTACGTTGAGTTTAACACCAAGCAGTAACTGCTATATATGCAGTTAATGAATGACAGGCATTAGAAGCAGTACAAGAATAAACTCCAACGCAAGAGAGACAGAAAACACAAGCCAGACCTGCAAGGGTTTCCGTAAACATGCAACTATGCTGGAAGACAGAAGCGGCAGGGTACGAGGGCTGCGTACCCTCTGCCAAGCCAGTAAGGGAAAAAGATTGAGGACGTCTATCAGTAGAGGAGACTTTCGGAAAAAGAAGGAGGGCTTCAGCAGAAAGCAATGCTGTATGGATGGTGAAGCAGAGCAGGGCCTGTGGACAGACGGCATTCCTGAGTCTTCTTCAGATCATGGGTCTCCTACTATATTTGGACAGCCGTTGAACTTGAAACCTATATGATGATTTACATTGCAGGTGGGAAGACGGTATAGTAAGGCAAACAAGGTACTGAGCCGAAACCCCTATCGTCCTACGGCTTATCCCGGTCAGGGTCGGCGGAGGGGCTTGGAACCTAACCCAGGCAGAACAGGGGACAAGGCTGGGTTCTATTCTGGATGGGATGCCATCACTGGGCACAAAGTCTGCGGGCAACGTAAAAGACATGCATTCCATTTCAGAAGGAAATCCGCATAATACAAAAACGACAGGCAAACGCCACACACAGAATGGGGGATTCAAACACACAACCCTGGAGGTGTGAGGCAGCAGGCACACAACCTAATATAAAGACATGCATGTATGTGTGTGAATAACGCCACATATACTAAAAAAATAAATATAGACAATAAAAACAAAAGAGCATAGGAGGCACAGAGCATCAGATATGATAGAAAGATCCAGAGAGATCAGCAGAGGGTTCCTCCTGGCCTGGCTAGCAGCAGAGGTGCATTGCTCGTGGGCAGCAGAGCGTGATCTTCTGTGGGCAGGCCAGTCCCACATCCACCAGTATCAGATGCATGCTAATCAGGCGCAGGCGAATGCACGACTGCTCAGACCTGTGCCATGTGCCAGTCGGGTATCAGTATCAGAGCATTACAACGGCAGAAAGCAGGATTTGGTCTCAAAAAGCCCCTGCACTGACATTTTTGGCAGCATTCAAAGCGGTTAATAAATACATATTCAGAAGGAAATTGGAAGCAGAGCTGCTTTTAAATGATCCCATAAAGAGATGATTAAGATGACTGTGCTATCGCGAGCGAGCCAAATGAAGCAGACCCTTCAGAATGCGAGACACTCTCTTTACTAATAATAATCAAGACATACCAACTTCAAAGCTGGATTTACTTTTCTAAAGAAAAAGACCCAGAAAAATGTATAACTAAGAGCATAATGTAGCTGCAATTCATCTCACAGAACCTTCAGTGAGCTCAGTAAGATCGATGATACGATATAGTTTCATGCTTCTCGTCAGTGCGCGTATTTGATACCTGCAAGCACCATCTCACACAGATGAACGAGTCCTTAAATTTGAGCCCATGGTATTTACTCTGAGCTCCATGAGAGCAGCATTCTCTCCTGGATGGAGACGGCTGACACTGAGCAGACGTCCTACTGGAGGACAGCGTTTCGCATACACTGCTGCACCCCAGGAAAACTCCGCAGTAACATTAGTAACACGGCGCTTGCCAAGCCATTCCACACTCGGTACGTTAAGGCTTAGTAGCAAATGGAAAAAGATCTGGGGACTTTCGCAGTCCAGGTGGTCCCCCTGGGATGAATTACAATCCAAAGTCACTTCATCTCTATGGCAAATATTCATATGAGAGTTAAAGAAGGAATTTACACTATTCATACGATTCAACGTGTGCCTTAATTTTACAAGGCTGCTAGGGCTAGTAGAAAACGCGTCAGCAAGTGGCACGAGGTATTATTTTGGAAGGTAACAACATTGCTCTTCCCATTCTGTGAAGATTAGGAGTAAACCTGGAAAATGAAAGAGGTCTCCAATCCCTCCATACACCCAGACCAACCACCTGCAGCTAAAGCTCCTCCGTCGGAGAATGACTGGGACAAAGCAGTGATACGAGGACAGGAAGATCAGCTATTCTTGCCAAATATTAATGTCGGCGTTGGGTTCTTGTCTACAATGGCAGGCGTATTAAATAATCTGTTATCCACCGTCCACAGAGTGTCTCTGCAGACCCCGGATGGTGAGCTCTGATCTGCCCTCCATGTGAGTCAGAGAACATTCATCTGCAGGAGGTCCCTGTGATGGACTTTTGTTAGTCAAGCTGTATGCATAACAGAATGTTAGAAAGCTTGGTGACTGGCTACTACTGTATGTAGATTTCTGCTTGTAAGTGAATGCATGTAAATCAGCAATGGTTTTGGAAAAAAGCCAGATGGTCTTGACATGAATTGTTTGGAACAAATAAGGATGATTCTGAGGTTTGTGCCCCAGATGATACCTGCCATTTTTCTTTTTGTTAGGTTTTTTTCCCACATTTGAAGATTTCTTTTGCATTTTAGCATCAGTTTCGGCTAATCATATGAAACAGATCTGTGTTTCTGGATTTAAAATATTTCATTCAAAAGATTGACCTATGCAGCAGACATGCAGCGCCCAGCTAGCCCCACCCCGGAAGGCAAGAGCCCGACTCAAGGGCCCAGTGGAGAAACAACTATACCAGTCATGGGATTTGAACTGGCAACCTTCCGGTTATGAGCACAGTGCCAAAATCCACAGAGCCACACACCAGCCTATGCATGACTGCTCCCTTACGAATGTTGATCTCACTAAGACATTAAAGGGTAAGTGAAAGAACACAAGTGATTGAATGAGAGATTTTCAGTAAATGTATGAAAACAGAAATACAAACAGGTATTGTGGGCTGAGCCAAGAGCACCAAGACCACTTAGAAGCACAACATTTGGGCTTAAAGGGAATGGTTCAGAACAAAATATTTAATGCATGAGCAAGCATGCATTATTTGAGCCATTAAGTCCATTACAACTTTCGGAAACTAACAATGATTACTACTATTTAAAGACAGATATATATATCTTTAATTTAAATTATAATTGGCTTATTTCCCTGCAAAGCTCAGTCTGATTGCAAATATAGTCTGGACTTGTTACATGGAAATATAGATCTAAATGTGCCAGTTTAAAAAAAAATGAGCCACTGGTTTATAACGAGGCAACTTTGCGGCTTGGGCTCATCAGACAATCTGTTTGATGTGCACCTGCATCACTTCAGATCTCACTTTCATCTCTGGCTTTCCATCTTTCATCTTCTGTATCTTTATTGGTGCTCTCCCAACATTTTTTTAATTTCTGCCTCCAAATTGGGAAACAGCTGTTGCTAAATTGAATGTTTCCCTCTTCTTCTGCAGTGAATGAAGTATTTGCCCCAACGAATAGTGAAAGCCGCCATGGATTTTTGCGACCATTAAAAACATCCTAGAGAACAAGACTACTGACTATGAATGGAGTTCCAAGCAAATCCCACAATTTATTTCCTCCATTCCCTGCAAATCCCCAATGACCATCGTCATCAGATGCTTGTGCAAGTAAATGTTCCCTCTTTTCTTCACACATCCATAATTACTCATTCCTGTTTACCGTAAGACTTTTGGTCCTGTCACCTTAGAAGTATCCGATTTGACCATTCAGATGGGGGGTGATGCCCTCTAAAAGTTAAATCTTCCAAAATCCCTCTCTGTACTTTGTCACACTTCCTGGGTTTAAGGACACCTGAGGGCCCATTGCTCCCAGTGGCACAGCCTGCTTTAATGTCCAGGGATGGATTTTACATCAGCATCTAACACAATCATAACCCTGACCTACTACTGAGAAAACTCTCCGAAATGAGTATTAATCATTTCCTGTGCAAACAGATTCACACATTTTCAGACTAACTGGAGTAAGTCTGAGGAGCAAGCCTTACTCGGCACTAAGTCTGAGGAGCAAGCCTTACTTGACACTAAGTTTGAGGAGCAAGCCTTACTCGGCACTAAGTCTGAGGAGCAAACCTTGCTCAGCACTAAGTCTGAGGAGCAAGCCTTACTCGGCACTAAGTCTGAGGAGCAAGCCTTACTCGGCATTAAGTCTGAGGAGCAAGCCTTACTCGGCATTAAGTCTAAGGAGCAAGTCTTACTCGGCTCTCACAAGCCCCTGTCCGGTTAGCCAGGGCACTACTGTCAATCCGGTGCAATCCTGTAAATTCTCAAGCCAACTCCACCGGAATGAAAATGTCGCTTGCACTATAAAGCAAGCACAGTGGTACATGTGCTTCTTAAGACATCCCAAGACGCTTGGCACTGAACAAATTATTCTCATACAGTTCTACAGAGACATTGTTGAGAGTGTGATAACTTTTTCTATCACCATCTGGTGTGATTCCAGTACCACACAGTCCAAAAACCAATTTCAGTGCATTGTCAAGTATGCTTAGGCGACGACTGGCTCCAACCTTCTGTAGCGGTGCTCTACAAATCAAAAAGAGCCACCAAGATTGCTGCAGATCTCCTGAACCCTGGTCATCTTCTATTTCAAAAGCTTATACCAGCCTTTTTTTATTTTAAAGCAATCAAAGCCAAAATCAGACAGACTATTTCTTTATCAGTGCCATATCCCTGCTTGGCTAGCATCCTTCAACTACACATCTCAGTTGAAAAAATATTGTACCATCAAGGCCAATTGCCCCAAGGGCACTGGACACTGGCTGACCCTGCACTGCGACCCCAAAACTTGCTCTAACCGATCTGTGTGTCTTATAGAGCATAATATAGGATAGGTGAAAAGACAATGTACCCACAAAGATGAACAAAGTACCATTATTATATTGTACAAAACTTGTACATACTGTAACATATGTTTGCATACTTGCATTACTGTGAAATGCATGTATAATGTCTACATTCCACATCGCCAGCACTGTACAGTGACTCTCTCAACATCCGCGCACTGTCCAGTGTAATGTTCCCTTTTGTTAACGATCCTTTTGCTACCATTAGCGCTTCTTTTGGACTAGTGACTAACAGAACTTTTGATTCTAATCAATCATACCCCATCTACCTTGAGGTTCTTCACACTGCACGTCTCTAGCCGACGAACGGCAAACGAAACAGAGTATTGCTAATCTGGTTGACGTGCGCGTTAGGGGGGGTTTTATATTTAATCTACCATCTTTGCTGCCAAGAATAAATATCAGCAGTCAGAAACAGTCCAGTTCGAACTCGCACATACTGCCTGCGACCTGCGCATCACTGCCCCCCCCCCCCAGCCACCCACCTCCTCTGCCTCCTCCTCACGTCTCACAGAGGACCACGCCGGAGAAAAAAAACAGAAGAATATCTCCACAGACATTGAATTGATCCTCCTACTAGCTGCCCTATCTCCCCTCGGAGGGCCACCTGGCTTGATCTTTTCTCCTCCTAATAACTCTGGTCTCTCTGTCATTCATCCTTGGGTGGTTACAGCTCTTTGGAACACACTTAAACTTTCTGTCCATTCCCCAAAAGTGGGTCACATCCACATGCCTATATTCACCATCACTGCTTGCCTATGTGCTTCATTTTATCCTCTGGCTTTTTCAAGTCTAATCTACAACATCCCACATGCTGGAAGACCTCAGCACTGCCACCCTACCATCCAAACCAAATATATTTGTCATTTAAATACAGCAGTCACATTTCAAAGGCTGTTAGTATGCATAACTTGGGATTACCAAACTGTTGTGATCATTAGTATCCTGACTTGCCTGACATTCTTTACATACAGTACATGCATCAGGGATAAAATGTAGAACAAAATGCCAGCGTTATCACAATGTCTTTACCTACTATATTATGTGATATGATAATCTCTTATTTTACATTGAAATTTAATAACAGCAAAATCTTTTACAGAGATTTCTGAATATGGGTAAATTCCAGTGAAGCCATGGCAGTGGTGGCCTAATGGTTAGGGAAGTGCACTTGTAATTGAAAGATTGCAGGTTTGAATCCCTGACCAGTAATGCACCATTGAGGTACAAAGTCCTACTCCCTGGGTGCTGAATTAGATGCCCTCTGCTATGTCATGATGTCATATATGGGTTAAATGCTGAGGACACATTTCATTGTTGTGCACTGTGGTGTGTCATCACTGAATTCCAAAAATTCAATATATAAGAAAGAAAGACCAGTCATCAACATGTTAAGTTGCTCTATACAGTCCAAAAACACACAGTTAGGTCATCTGTGTTTCTAAAGCTCCCCGTCTCTGCATTCTGTGTAATTTGAAAAAAACAACCGTATTGAAAATTAGTATAGTGCCGTTAAACATTTGTTAACATGGTAGGCTTTTATTTCAGACACATTTCACCGTCTTCAGTATTTGTTAACATGGTAGGCTTTTATTTCAGACGTATTTCAGCAGCACTGTCCACTTGGCTACTGAAATGTGTAAGACCCAGTGCAGGCTGCTGGGCTAGAGAATCCTATTCCGGCACATATAACATGACTCAGATCATATCCTGGAGTTTAATAGTAGCTCAAATGTAGACAAATCCCATACACATTTTATGGGTTCCGTTCCGTATTCAGAATACAGCCACAAGCCGCATGACACTGTTTACATGGACACAGTAAAAAAAGACACGGTGACAGCGTTACATGAGAGCGATCGAAGACAGCAGAGTACCGTGACTTTCGTGACTTCATATTTAAGTACTTCAGTAGACTGACCACTAAAAACTCCCAAATGAAAATAATGCCATCAGCAGTGCATGTCACGTTATAACGCAAATGAAAGAACATTGTAAGGAAATCATTCAGGTTAATGTGGGAATGTGGAAATGACTCAGGTAGAACATGCCGACTACAGACCGATATGAGAATATTTTACTCGATCCTGCCGGCTACAGACCAATGTGGGAATATATTAGGAAGAGCACGCTACGGACCACCGCCTCCCATGTGATGAACTTGGAGGATCGGCTGATTAACGTGCCGAAACAGACCACGATGTTTCCCGTAAAATAAAGCAGATCGAGTAGAAGACAACCTGTGTTACGGTATCTATAAGCTCTGCCCTCACACTGATACACTGTCGCTCGGCTGGTTATTACTGCCGCATCTCGGCGAATCCCGTCGGCCGGCTGGCCGCATACACTGATCGGGCGATCGCGGATCTTACCCGGCTTGTCCGACGTCCCGTACGGAAGCACCTTCGGGGCGTTATTTTCGCCCCTCTAGGTCTGCGATTACGCCAAATACCAATAAATAGTCCTTTCCCGTAGAAGTGAAGTTGCTGGTCTTGGAAGAAGATGGCCGCTGCAGCTCAGTTTGGGTTTAACTGGGTGACGTGATGGTGATCTTACCCTTAACTCTTTAAAGTCCCCAAGGCAGGCGGCCGCATTGTGCGCCGAAGAGCTGCACAGGAATAAGTAAAGATCATTTACGCTCTGCAGCCTTTATATGGGACAAATGCGAACAATCGTGAATAAAAAGTACGCCTTCGTGTGTATGCCTACATTAAATTAATGAAATGTCTTACAAATATATAGGCTAATCAAACCCAGGCAAACTGACTTTGCGACTCCTGGGACTCTGAACCGCAGTAAGTCCACCTCCTTAATCACTCCATGATATTCGTATTGATAAGCAGGGGACTAGTTGGACATTCGGGACCCCCTAACAAAATTTATTTTTTTATTTTTTGCCCCCCGCCCTCTTGCATTATATGATGTACACACAACCCTGTTGATAAGTATTTGTTTTATTTTTCCCACTAAAAGTATGCTGCTATAGGCAGTATGGTTGCATTGCTGAGTCTATATAGACCATATTTATTTTGGCTAACAATGGTGGGTTAAGAAATCAAGCCACTAAACATTTTCTCATTCATTTTAAGGAACTGGCCCACATATTTATTCATTTAACCAAGAAATTAGATTTCTAAGTAATTGATTACATCATGGCTTACGAAAGATTTTTTTTTTCAAACCTCTTTTTCCCGCTTTTTTAAATCAATGCATAAAACCATTTACTTATGGGTTATTTCCAGGTTAACTGGACTTGGACCCTACATATGATATTTAACACAAACCTCATTAGCACACCAAGCGGTAAAATCCAGTTTAGTTTTTTTACATTTAAATGCCGTGGTATGACGCGGTACGCCCGGTAACAGAATAGCTGCAAATTCAATCTCCAGTTTATTAATGTCTTTGCATTGTTATAATGGTACTCATTACTTGATTTGGGCTTTGAAATAGGTTATGGGGCCAGCATAATTTAAAGCGAGCCTGCACTGGGCGATTTGCCTCTGTGGAGCTAAATGTATTAATATAAATAAATATAAAATATGGCCTTCAAAACGTAACTGGTTTGTGAACTTGATGGATCTAAAAAAGAAAACGTGATGCAGCATGAACTTATTAAGGGAGGATTAACATGACGGGATGTACGATGATCCTGTCACTTAGATCAGCATGATTTTATCACCTGAGTGTTAAAAGATCATTTTCCGAATTCCCAGCATTGTAGGCTGATGCCTTGTCGGTCAGTGTGGAGCCTTCCTGTAAAAGCACTTCCTGCCTTCAGCAGCTGTAAGGACTCTCAGAAAGGAAACGGGATGTCTTACTTCACACGCTTAACAGCATTTTCCCAAAGTCTCCTTTCCTCCCCAAAGTACCGAAAATAGGAAATAAGCAGCTGTTGATTTCCCACCAAGACCAACAAAGCCTATTAAAGGAAGTACTTGCATTAAGCTATTTCAAAACAAAGTAAACCGTCGCTCAGTATACTTTGGCAAATGGCTGGAAGCATGTCACCACCTGGATACCAAGTCTTCCGAAAGTCAACTATTAACACGAAAGTTTTGTTGGTGCCAGTACAGACAGACAGCAGTACGGATACGTGATCATGGCTTTCAAAGAGCATCTCTGAGAATACTGGTGCATACAGATATTAATGTAGTTTGAGAACATAAATGAATATATGGGTTGTATATGGTGTTATCTAATGTGCAGTGAATTATTTAAGAGCCCTTCATGCTGCTGAAGACTGAGCTTTCAGCTTCCACTTAGGACAAGTATTGTAAGACAGACAGCTGTGCGCATCCCATAACTTCTGTTGGTGGTCGTCTCCTAGGAGACACAGCTTTCAGAAAAACTAGCAGAGAGGCAGTGAAAACTGTGCTTTATGAGATTTTGTATTTAAATATTTTAAAATGGAATGGCAAACAGCATCCACATGTATACATTAAAAATGTATAAAAATAAATAGTTGTCTGTCAGATACCCCAGAATTAGATGGCAGGGTGCAGTCCATAACATGTCAGCTCGCTGTGAATCTAACAGCAGGAGTAGGAGTTCTTGGTCCCATCCGATTTAGACAATGCTGGTCACCTCCTGTCCCAAGACCCTGTCTCCTTTGTGGCCGGCTGATCGTGCATGGAGCCATGGAGGAACTGGTGCAGGAGTCGGGCGTTGATGGTGCTGCCCAGGATTTCTGCCAGCCTATCCTGGCTGAGGGCGACTAGGTCCGCCAGGCTGCTGGCGTTGGTAATGAGGGCACGGAAGTTGTTGGCATTGACGCCGGGCATACGCAGCAGGAAGTCGTACGGGCCAGGGTTGTAGAGGTCTGCGGACTCTGCCACTGTGTCGGATTCGGCGGTGACGGCCTGTGCGGCGGCGGCATCTGGCTCGGTCCGGCCGCGCTTCAGTTCCTGGAAGAGCTCGGCCGTGACGTGGGGGGAGGGACACCAGAGCAGGCGCAGCCGGGGGAAATGTAAGGTGAGCAGGGTGAGCTTGGAGGTGACGTCGCTGGCCGAGATCTCCTGCCGCAGGTCGGAACGTGCCACCAGGGAGAAGGGCTTAGCCGGGTCGAACTCGATGAGGAGGACTGGCCTCCGGTAGAAGCGGGTCATGGAGAGGCACTGCGTGTAGAGCCGGCCGCTCTGCAGCGAGCCGATCAGGTCGCTCACGCTCTTGCGCTCTACGCAGATGTCCGCCGTGAGGATGTAGTCACCCACTTCCAGGGTCACGGGCTCGATGTCCAGGCCCCGCCGGTGCAGCAGGGACGGCAGCTCGCTGCGGAACTCACGCATGTCCACAATGACGCGGGAGGGGGGCGTCGCCGGGTCCTGGCCGCCTAATAAACAGAGACACAGAGCGTCACGCCACACCGCGCAGGGACAGGATACGAGCGGGAAGCCGCGGGGCGGATGGGCGTGGGCTCGCCTGCTTTGCGAGTGCTGGAGCTGCTGTCGGCTCCCTCCTGGCTGCGGAGCAGGTCGAGGTTGGTGTCTCCCCGTCCCTCTCTCTCCTCAGGAACCACCATGCTTGCCTTCTCCCTGCACGCACCCGCAGATTGCCGGTCACTATGCGGCGTAATGACGTGGAAAGTAACAGAGGCCTCCCCTCCATCTCCCGAGAGAAGGTGAAGGGAGAGGCGGCTACACCTCCAGGCTGCTGACCTGATGAGATGTTCAAAGGCCTCCTTCTCTTTGCGCAGGGCAGTCAGGTACCGCTGCTCCTCTGTGGAGCCACCGTATATGAGGAAATAGACCCTGAAGGAGAATTGCCGAATCATGGTAGAGACACAGACATGACACACGGTGGCACTGTTATAACTGTTAGCCTGACTGTGATGTCCACCCACCTCATGGCTCTGCCTGGCCGGCTGGCTTTATAGATCTCCAGCTGCCGCACAAAGGGCAGCTCCGCGTCGTACAGCACAACATATTTGGGCTCCACCTCGTGCAGCATCCGCGTCAGGCTGTAGGGGTCGCTGCAGCCCTTCAGCGGGTGGATCACAGTCAGCGGCTCCTTCAGGATGCCATAGTAGGCATCTCCGGGTAGGTCTAAGAGAGGCTCCTCTTCCTCCTCCTCATCCTCACTGCTGCCCATCTTCTGCACCTCCAGCCCGCCCTCTCTCACCATCTGCGTGAGTGTGAGACGTTCCTTGTTCTGGCTCTTCTTGTCTCTCTTCTGCTTGCCTTTGGATTTCCTCCCTTTCCCGCCCTTCTCAGGCTGCTTCCCGTCCCAAGCTCCACCCCCCGGCTCGCGGGGAGCCTCGCTCCTGCCCAGGGTGCGGGCGTACAGTCGACTGAGCAGGCGCTCGCCACCTCGGCTGATATACTCGCGCAGCTGGGCGCAGGTTCGGTCATCGCTGGCGCAGATCAGCACCCGGCCTGAAAGTCACACACATGTACTTGCATGACCATTTTAGAATGAGTGCATTGACTGATCATTCATTCATTCATTCATTTTAGGTTTTAGTTGAACATTCACCTGCAATTTTAAAGTTTGATTTTTAAATAAATAAATACATAAATAAATGTTTTACAATAATATGCCAAAAACTGTCCTACATTCATGAATCATGTTCTGGTCATGGAAAAGGATTGGATGTCGCATTGAAATGATATATAGACTGAAACTTCAAACACTTTCTTGTTCTTGACCAGACTGCTATTGTGAGGCTTACAATGAGGACTGTGCGACATTTTAAATCTTTTCGAAGAATGCAAATGAAATGACTGGCCCCCCACCGCTCACATTCCTGCCCTCCATCGGGCACAGACAGGGCACCCCTGCCCACTATCCCCACTCGCCCCCACTGCTCACCTGGGTCTTCCTGGCAGCTGCTGTTCTCTCTCTCGATCTCCTCCATCACCTGAGTCAGAGCCTCCCACTTGGGGCTCTTCTCCAGGACGAGCTCCCTCCTCACCTCAGCTGAGGCTGTATGTGGGTGAAGTTTGGGGAAGGGGCGGCTCATTGAAGCAGGGGGATTTGCACACGGAGGCCAGGGGCCAAGCAAGGCCGCATGGCGACCATGACGCGTACAGTTAGCGTCTCTGGGCAGTATGCTGTCTATCCCGTTATGTGTGACTGACTACCAAGCCCCTTTGCCCCCCAGTATACACCTGGCTGAGGGGTGCCAGCTACCTGTGCCGTCCTGCTTCTTCTGAGTGTCGCCCCCTCCCTTCAGTTTCTTGTGCGCCTCCAGCACGCGGTACACACGGGCGCGGGCGTTGACGAACATGGAGGTGCTGGAATCCAAGAACAACCAGCCTGTGGAAAGAGCACGCTGCTAGGAAGGAGGTGAAGGGACAGGCCGGCCGCCACAGCCCTGACTCTCACGCGATTCCCGATCGGGCAGCTCGCAGTCAGGGGAAAAGCAAGGCGAGCATCCCACTCAGAATCTGCACAACCAAGGTCTGAATGCACAGAACTAAAGAGCAGCTCATCAGTGGTTCTGGATCATTAAGATCATCATAGTAAGAAATGGTGTTAAAGTTACAGAAAATTGCAGCATTTGGTCCGATACAGGTGGCCTTAGAGCATTCCAGGCTCCCGGGTCTTTACCTGAGTTGCTTCCGAAGGCTTTCTGACTGGAGCGCAGGGACTCCAGCAGGTTCAGAAACGTAACACAGTCGTATTGGGTCAGGTAGAATAGCAGCGTGCGCAGAACCTTCAAATCGTGAACCAGGGCCTTGGTCTTGGCCCCCAGCTGGTGCCAGAGTGGATCCAGGTAGTGACGGATCGTCTTTGTGGGGAAAAATGCACCGATGAGTCACGGAGACGTTTCACATATGACCACAAGCAAGAAAATGCTGAACGTCCATTAACTGCCCAGTAAAACAGCAAAGAACGAAATACGGGGCAGTTTCTCATTGTATAGCATTCATACGCACAACAAAAGTCAGCATCTTTTAAAGCTGGACCCTTTAAAGAACACGTATTATATTTGATTTTTTTAAAAAAAAGCCCCAATGCGTCAATGAGCTGCTCACTTTCTCGAAGGCGCTGCCCAGCGAGTTCTCCAGGGAGAGGTCCTCCGCCTCCAGCGTGGGGTTGTACCGCTTGAGTTCCTTAAGGCAGGCGTTCATGACATCCAGCACAGAGCTCTGAATGGCCCTCATAGCCGGAGTCAGGGACACGTGGAGCTCCACCACATCCGGCTTGTGTCTGTCCAGCACTGAATTGACAGCAGCGTGGAACCTGCCGGACATTTAGGAGAGGATTTGTGGATTTAACACAGAAAGCCGTCGTCTGATGCACACAGACAGGCACGCAGAAACTGCTTATCTCCCTAATAAACAGACCTTCGTATTTAAGTTGTGCTCCCCAAAATATCAAACTCTTCTACGCCATTGTACATACACCATAGCATGAGCCACAGAATGGGTGGGGGTGTGGGGGGGGCTCGGGATAATCAATAAAATGCAGTGGACACAGTGGAAAAATTACCTACAGATAGTTTTCTCAGTGTGTGTTAAATTATCTAAAAAAGCCTGAATTATATGTTTTTCAAAAGCAGACGCCATGCAGGTCAGCTCTGTGTTTGTACAGCCAAAATGAAGATACTAGCCTGGGCCAGAGAAAGAGCTTCTTGACAAAAAGGTTCCTCATGACCCGCTCAACCTGGCAGAAACCAGATGAGAAAGCAGTCGCCTTGTCTGTGAAAGCCTTGATGAACCCGGTCTTGTTCTTTTGCCGGAAAAGCCTCAGGATGAAGGCTTCCTGACAGGACTCGATGATTTTATGGGCCCGATACACCAAGATCCCTAAAGAAATATGACATTACATTAAAAACATTAAACATTTCCTCCACAGACATCTGGTGCTGGAGATGTTTTTAAACATTCCACAATAAATAAATACAGTGTGAGCCACAAATAAAAGCATAATAGCATAATCAAATGTCTGGACCAGCACGCTTAACACACAGCTGATATTTCACCTGAGATAAGATGTGCTGGGATGCGATCTGTCAGAAAGTCCACCACCAAGATGCGGCTAGTGACGAAGAGGACGCCCCCTTGCGTGTACACGCCGTATCGCTCGCTGCTCTGCACGTCGCTGGTCACGGTGCGCGGAAGGTGGCTCAGCCCCTCTGCTCGCAGCCGTTCAGTGAAGTACTCCTACAAAGTAGTGCAAACATATCTGTTCGCTCAAATTACTTAAAACTGTCGCATTAAATGGGTAAATCGTGAGGCTTGCAGCTCAGTTCTTAGACGGATGACTTCCGCGTTGTACTTTAAGTTCTAAGGACGTTTTCACATAAAACACGCTTGACAGGAATATATAAAGCCGCGCTTAAGAGCGGAACCCACTGTATGGCAAAGTACTTTAATCCGAGATTAACCGAATACTGTATTAAATGTGGCTGCTGAATAATAAATAATTTCTGATTTTCTGCTTTCCGGAGGTTAACCTCAGTGCATCCCATCTAACCTCACTACATACCTTCCTGGTTCGTGCTGATTCCAGGTGCCGGTGTTCTGTCGATATATGCTGTCTTGTCGAAAAATGCTACCGTAGTGTTAATCAATAGGCCTAACCCTAAGTCTTACCCTAAACCCACAAAACCCCTAAAACCTTTACCTCAACCCCTAAAACCTAACCCTAATCCCAAAACGGTGGAACCGCACATGCGCAGAAAGGCTTGATAGCACATCTCTATAGGTAGTATTTTATGACAGAACACCGGATTAGCGAGATGAGGACGCGCTTTGGTCATTCGACTGAACGGATTTATGCTTTCTCCGTCTATGTTTCTGAATGTTAACCCGCCGTAGTGCGAAGAAATGCCCATGTGTGCATCAGACGTAGAGAACACAGACTCACCTCTTCAGGAGTAGTAGTATTTAACAGAAGCACAAGGCTCCCCTCCTCTGAGTATACCCGCAAAAACTGCAGAAGTATACGGTCAATGCCCATTCCCTCTGCTGTTACAAGCAATCCATCCGTCTCGAAAAGACCGAGAAACATCTCAGTCTCAAACTCCACTAAATGCTTGGCCATTGTAACTCCAAATCCTTATATAGACTGAGGTAGACAACTCTCCTAAAAAGCTGTACAGTTACCGTCACATATATCGACACATCGCGGTGATGAAGCTTTCCGCAGATGATTAATAATGGGGAACACAAGGATAACCATTGCAAAAAATGCTATACAAGACATAAAAAAATAAATGTAGCCATAATCCGACACACTGTCACAAACGATCGGCGTGCTCAATAATACTAAAATTTTCTCTAAGGCAAAATTGATGATCAGTGTTAGAAAAGGACTACAAGAGACAGTACAATTTAAGACGCATATACAGCACGCTGATTGCCGTCAGAGTGGAAACGCGAAAAAAAAACTAATTTACGTCTTTCATGACTGATAAAAAGTTTCTATGCTAGATAAATACATACTTCTCACCATTAGATACAGGCTCTTTAAAACACCTGCCCTAAAAATAATCTAACACCGGTTATCAAACTCAACTCCGGAAACATTCCGGCACCATATTTTGAATTTTGATGTCACGTGACTACGTCTCGTTTTGGTTGGGAAGGATACGCAGAAATCAGCACCGCCCTCTAGCGGATCGGAGGACTAACAAAAAGAACTGTCAAAGCAAGACAAATAACACTTATGGTCAGTGAAATTTTCATTTAATCAGCAACTCATTTACAGGTAGACATAACGGAAAGGATATTTGATTTCATTATTATACAACAACAACGACAACAACAACAACAACAACAATAATAATAATAATAATAATAATAATGATGATGATGATGATGATGATGATGATAATAATAATAATAATAATAATACTAATAATAAATGGTCGGCATGGTGGCACAGTGGTTAGCACTGTTGCCTTACACCTGTGAGTGACTGGTGTGTGAGTGTACCCTGCAATAGGTTGGCATCATATCTTGTGTTGTTCTTTGCCTTGTGCCTGTGGCCTTTGGAATAGGCTCCAGACCCCCTGTGACCCTGAATAGGACAAGCAATTACAAAAAAAATGAATGGAAGGATGATTAAACATCAGGTCAGGTTAGGGAGCATGCACTGGTGCAACACATTGTGCACCCACCCCATGACTAAACACCTCGGGTTCCTGGTTGGCGACCCCCCCAAGCAGACACACGGTCCAGTCCCACCATGACCGTCAATCTGCCGCAGCCAGGCGTTACGTGGGCGTCCCCTCAGCCTGGTCCAGCCGCTCGGGTCCTCAGCAATGAGGATCCTGCGAGCCGGATCACCGTCAGGGAAACGCGCCACATGGCTGTAGTGCCGTAACTGATGCTCCCTCACAATGCAGGTAATGTGCCTCATTCGGGACTCCCTGAGCAACTGCTAGTTTGGCACAAAGTCAAACCAGCGGTACCCCAGGAATCTCTGAAGATACAGTACCAAAGGAGTCTAGACACTGGATAGCATTAGTGTCTCACAGCATAATAGTTATTTAATGCTATTATATATGTAACTTTTAACTTCTGTGACACCAGCAGAAATTAAACTGGAAACCATAACAGACTAACTAGAGGGAAATCATTCATTCTTGAGATAAAGCATTTTTAAGAAACAGACATCGCAGTTCCTGGAGATGTGAGTTGCACTGGCTTTGGGTTTTCTCATAACATGGCCAAAATAAAACTTCAGTCCAGTCATTTTTGGTTCAACTGAAGAACTCAGAAGTCCACAGTTGTTTTCCCCTTGCAGTCCATAGTATTCTTAAAAGTCTTCTGTGGCTCCAAATATCGAAGGCATGAAAATCTTCTTGTCCATATTCTTCCTTGTGCAGTATCAGCTCTTTGTGGCATCAGCATGGGTCTGTACCTGATTGTGTAATTGGCACAGGGGTGAAGTGGTGGCTCTGAGGCTAAGGGTCTGTGACCACAATTAGAAGGTTGCTGGTTCAAATCCCATGAATGCCTGGAGTGATTCTACTCCACTGGGCCCTTGAGCAAGACCCATAACTTGCAACTGCTTTGTCCTGGGTATGATGTTAGTCTACATGCAGGTCCTGTAATTTTCAGGGAAAGGTTGGTGGTAGGACTAGGACTCCAGCCACTGGGGGGGAATTAACTCACACTGTACTATCTGGTGCTGAGGTATTGCCTAATGCATGGCTGCACTCAAATTCTCACCCCTGCGGTGGTTTGCTATGAGGTGGGTGCAGCAACACATTGTACTTCTATGGAATTTGATTGGCTGTGTGTGGAATCTGCATGGGTCTGGCCCTGCTATTGGCTTTGTGTGGCTTTTTGAATGTATCTATAAGTGAATCGTGATACCCTGGTAACCTGTCAAGCATCAGCCCTGACAGAAGACAGGAGTCAGGGTAGTAATATATTAGCTGACCCACCATTCAATCTTTTTTTGTCACAGCCGACACAGGCATTGATGATGGTGTGTTTGTAGTGCTAAGTGAGTAATGGAGATTAATAGCCGTCCTTCTTGCCAGAATTGCAGCATTTCCCTCTGGGAAAAAGAACCTGCAATGAGCCAGAAATGCATCACTATGTCAGCTTCTGCGGTTAATGATGCCAGCTGCGAGAAGCTGATTTCTGATGCTTATGTGTTTTGCTAGTTATCACGTTTTTGAAAATATATTTTTACTGCCATTTTAAAATAATGAGCATACATTTGTCAGAAAATATAATCTCTCTCAAGGGCAGATCATGTCTGTCGTGCCTTTACAGTCTGGGTATACAGTAAATCCAATTAAGATTAAAGATTATTGATGTGAAAGCTTAAAGAAACACAGTCAATAAGAAGTGACAGGCTGCATGTGGCAAATAATGATGTAATGTTGTATTCTAGTAGTATTAAGTGGGGCAGTGTTCGGGTCAGCAGTTTAGGAAGCTGTGATCCTGACTGGAAGATTGTTGGTTCAAATCCCCTGACAGGTAGTATGATTTCACCATTAGGCCCTAGAGCAGCGCTATAGCTCAAATTGGTTCAGCAATTGCATGATCCGGTTCTCTAACCGTGTGTCACTTTTTGTCTGCAAAATAAATGTAGGAAGGAGGTGCAGTGATACAACTTACTCTCCGCAGACATGTAAATGAGAGAAACATAAGCAACAATCTGCAGATAATGACTTAATAAAAATAATTACCTGCTTTAGTAGATTGGGATCAGTTTTATCCCCTGTAGCAATCAAATAATGTAATAGATTTCACAATGCGATTATCGCTTATTAAGTTGCTTTGTAATTTACTTCGTGCAAGTACCACTAGAGGGCAGTAGAGTACTGCCTTATTGCAAAAATTGTATTTCATTCATCCCTGACATTTAAGAATCAGTTTACAAAAAAAGAAGAAAACGTGATTAAAGAAAAATAGTACAATTGATGAGAGGTCTTGCCTTCACATAGTGCCCTAAATGAATGCAGAAGAGAACATTTTTGCATTTTAGTCTCTGCAAACACATCAATTTTATCCATTTTCATGCTGCAGCACTGAAGTTTTTGGGTGATTATTCTCCAATGGTCTTTTATTGTACTTCTCAGTAGGGGATAGGATTTGGTCTCTTAAAAAAGATTAAGACAGCATTCCTTGGCTAGTATGGGTACAGATACAGCAGACATTATATTGCAAAGGAAAGACTACAATGTAAAACGTCAGCTTCAGTCCACGTTTAAGTGTTTCTGATAACCATGAATAATTACATATAATGAATGATTCAGTCAGTCAGTCAGTCACATTAATGAAACTAGCATGTGTGTTACATATACTGTGATCTTGGGATTTTCTGTATTTTGGCACTGGTTAGTGCGGTTATCTCATTCTAGCAGGGCAGGGGCTCCCTCTGTGACCTGCCTTTTCCCGCCATGTCTGCCCAGGATTCCTCTGGGTACTTTAATTTCCTCCTGCAGTCTAAGAACACAGTCAGGTGACTTCCTGTTTCTAAGTCACCTACAGTGAGCATGAGCATGCACTGCAATGGACCGGTGCCCTGTGCTTCCTGGGATACGCACGGGGCTCACGGATAAAAAGCTGGAGCATTTTTTAATTTATTGATTTACTATTATGAAAATCAGTAACCTTATCAAGGTTACTGAGGTTAACCATTTTGAGGTTATTGAAGTTGATAGATGAAAGCTTAATTCAGAATAACCAAAGAAAAAGGAGGAAAATCAATCCAACAAGAATATTTCAAATATCAAAAACATTATCTTTCGGTAAGTAGTTAGAAAAGGCATACATAGACTAATGAATGTCCCAAGATGAGTTCCAAACAGAAAGTACATATTTGTTTGGATGTAAGACTGCCCCCCTCAGTCCTGCCTTGCTTAATTTTCCCAGGTTACTGTCCTCAGTACCCTTGTGTGTTTACGCAGATGTTTTGAGAGTTTGGTGTGAACCCACCTGAAATCCTGCACTAAGCAGAGGGAATCAGTGCAGTGGAGGACAAGCGCTTAGCAATCAGAAATACACCTCTCCTCCTCAGCAGTCAATCCTGATCCAAAGTGTGCGTATTTGTACATTAATGTATCACTTTTATACTCATAAAGTATAATATGTAAACTTCTTTGTGGAGCTCAAATAATTCCCAATGCAAGCTACACTGCCTACGTTAAAACATCTGTGGATAGATGGCCATGAGATATGTTGGTGTAAAATTAAATTAGAATAATTTGCAAAGTATCTGCTTAATGCCATAAAAACATAAACTTTGGTGTTGGTTCACCTTCTCCAAATCTCTTATGGATCAGCTGCAGGTCTATTCAGTAGATAATTGTTTAGTATGATATACAGTAATGTTCAAAAGTCTTAAGCTGTTAAAGAAAATGATTAAAACTATTTATTTGGGTAGTAAGTGTATATTTGCTCAGGAAAAAGCATTTAAAGAATTTAATTTGGTTTTTTAAAAAGCACAGATATTTTGCTGGATGGGTAGAAGAACATCGCTTCAGTTATCAAACGTCTCGTCAGCAGATGGCGCACCGAATGGTTCGATAAAATACTGAACCACGATACCGATCCATGTGCACGCAGTGTCATTACACCCCCAATAAAAGGTGAGCTAGTGGTCCAGTCAAAAAATACATGGGAGTATTGGATGGTTGCTGCAGAATACTGGGTGACTTTAAAAGAGGTTTTGAAATGGCTAAGCTGACAGACATAATATCATAATTTTACACCGACATAAATGAGATCATTTAAACATCAATTTCTTTGACTACCTAAGACTTGAGTGCATATATTGAGTAGCTGAGGTCAAACCCTGTCAAAATTAATGGCAAAAAATACTGCATCACATGAACTGTACCTGAGCTGCAGCAACTATGTTCTTAAAGGTAAACACAACCATGATAAACATGATTATTATTGTAGCAACAAGTATACAGTAATCAGGTGTAGTAATCATGTGGGGTGGTGTGATTAAGTTGGGAGTTGCTGCTTCATTTGACACCTGCGTGTGGACTTTGAATGATTTTCCTCTGTTTTCGCCTGTGTTCCTCTGATAGCCCAAGGACTGGCGTTTTATGTAGCCCAGGGGTCACTAACCTTTTTGAAACTGAGAGGTACGTCAAGGGTACTGGGCCATACGAAGGGCTACCAGTTTGAAACACTCTTATCTAAACTTCATGCATAATAAACATGTTTTAAATGCTTTTTTTAGATATTGTCATTTTCAAATCTATATTAATGCAAATGGAATTAAAGAAGAATATTAACAGGATAAAATTTAATTTTAGACGCTGCTCACTGGTGAGTTGTGCTATTTTTAGAAGAGGTCCGTGGGCGACTCATGTGGTCCTTGGGGGCATCCTGGTGCCCACGGGCACCATGTTCGTGACCCCTGATGTAGGGGATATACCCAGGATAACCCAGACTGTGTACCGATGGTTAGAAGAAGGATGGAATGGATTGATTGATTTAGGGAACGAGACTCAACCAGCCATTCAAATCAGAGCGATGTAATGCAAGTTAACATGATTGTTGGAGTTGGACTTTGACAAGGTCTCTTAGGAAATGAAAGAACAAGAATTATATTCTGACACTGATTATCCTGCAAAATCTATACTAGTATGGCCAAGAAAACCTTCAAAATGTGACCATGGTCCAATTAAACTGAAGCAAGTGAGACATGCTGATTCTATATGCTAACATTATAATAAGCAGGCCATCTGTGTGCAGCTTGTTTAACACTTATGAGTCTTTCAGTTATATGGCATTTACTTGGCTGGAAAAGCTCAGTTCGATTATGGCTGCCTTGCATGTTTACTTTTGTGGAGACTGTACTTACATGTGCTGACAATCTGTATATGTGGTTACAGTAAGGGAGCATTCTATATCCACTGGTCTCAACTATAGGTGGAGATTTCAGGTCCAGAGAGTACAAATCCAGACCACGATTTTGTTGCAACCAACCAAGTGAGTACTCTGTGACTGTGACTCTTTATACTCAATACTGGTTGGTTGCAACAAAATCTTCGTCTGGATTTGTACTCTCTGGACCTGAAATCTCCACTTCTGGTCTCAACTTTGTAACTGTATAAGGTTCTCATGCCACATAAGGAAGTGAAGAAAGTAATTTCTTTGGAACATAGAAATATATAGACATTTTTATGGTGATGAAGATGGCAATAACGATGATGATGATGATAATAACAATAATAATAATAATAATAATTATTATTATTATTACTAGTAGTACTGGTAGTAGTTGTAGCAGTAGTAGTAGTAGAAGTAGTAATGGATGTAATGGGTAAAATACATCTGTGTAGATTCAGCAGGGAGCACGCTGTGCATAAACTGACCACAAGGGGGAGACACCTCCAGATCTTTTAGGCCATAATAAACATAACAGCATACATCTTCCCATACTAGTTCATTTTATTGGGAGAATGTCCCTCAGCAGTTCCTCACCAGTATACAGTGTAATGAAAATGCATGTACTGCATGCTACTGGCGATTGTATGGAGGCTTAACTGAAGTCATGTTCCTTCAAAAGATAACACTCCCATGAAAGTTGCTCTTTGACACGACCCGGTATCATGACCTCTGAGCAGCACCCATTCATCACACACTAATGCTGCACAGATCAGTTTTGGATCAATTTGCATTTCTAGCCCTAATCTGCTTCACCGTCAGCTTCCTTGGCAGTTCCCTTTCCAGCCCGATGCAGCTCTAAAACAAACTTAAGGCTAAAGGCAGTGCTGCAGACACAAAGCCTTGATGAGCAGAGAAGCACAGCCCTTCTAAACCTATGAAAAATCATCCACGTGATATTGCAGCCAGGATCCTTGCCTCCATTAGTATTCATTTAGGCTGTTACGGTCTTGCCTGGCTGTACACGTCTGAGGTGAAAAGCATCCTGGCCCATTTGCCAGCTGCTGGCAGTGAGAACGATTGGCGTTTTCACAGGCAAGCTGCTCAGAGGCCCTGTGAAACACAATAAAAAGACCTCCTGACAGCGGGTCTTATTGACTTACCATCCAGCGGATCCCTAAGTGGAAGAGAATTGCTCCTCGTGGGGCTTCTTACACGTTACAATATGGCATCTATAGACAGAAAGTAAAGTATGCCTATTAATAAGTCAATGGGAAAAAAACAATATACCTTTTTGATTAACTCATAAAGCTGTGGTATGAAGTGCAAAGTACATTTTCAGCTTGTCAAGTCTCTTTTAGCAAAACAATTTTACTTAAATAGGAAATGCTATGTATGGGCAAAAAGAGATATTTGTATGAGTTTCAGTAAATACAGAGGAGAGGCTGGCGTCTGAGAAATACAGCAGTGACAGAGCTGTCAGAAGACGAGATGCCAATTCCAGAAAACATGGTCTGCTGTTCCTGGGACTCACTACGTGGGGGGGGAGGGGGGGCATGGATGTGAGTCCAAACACACCATAATTAAATGAACAAAAAGACGTTTTACAGTTACGACAAGCAATCTTAGGGCTAATTATATAATGGTCTACATAAAGACCAACATCTACCCACAGATCAGGACCCAATCTACTCAAAGACTGCAAACCAATCTATCTAAAGACTAGAACCCAATCTATCCAAAGACCAGGACCCAGTCTACCCAAAGACCAAGACCTGATGTACTCAAAGATCAGGACCCAATCTACCCAAAGAACAGGACCTAATCTACCCAAAGAACAGGACCCAGTCTACCCAAAGACCAAGACCCAATACACCCAAAGAACAAGACCCAATCTATCCAAAGATCAACACCCAATCTACCCAAAGAACAGGACCCAGCCTACTCATCAAGAAGCAATCTTGGGTCCTGAGATGTGCTGTGTTGCCCTGTGCAGTATGAATGCTGAACTGCCGCATTGTGCTGCCCTCCCTCAGGCCTATGAATCAGCTTTCACCAGTATAAATAGACAACTTTAAATAGGACAGCTGAAATCAGACCTCGTTTGGTGAAAACCCTAAGTGTACTCATCAGGAGAGAAAGATCTCTAATAAATTCCTCTTGGGCGACTCAGCTCAGTGCAATTTTTCTTCCTAATGAAATAACTTCTTCATTGTTCAAAATTAATTGTTAATTTATGGATGACAGCCTGGATCCTGAGTGAGGGGTTAGGATTTTATAGATGCAAGAACAGTGATGCTGAGCCTACTTACCACATACAACAAATGAGCAGGCGCATTAGTGAAACATGCATCTTTATACGCTCTGTTTGGAAATGCACAAAACAACCTGAAATTCTGCAGCATTCCCAAAGCTGCACAGTGAAGTCTGTATCAATGGGATCTGCACCCCATTTCCATCCAGGAGCCGGAAGCATTACACGTGATGTCATGTAACACCCTGATCCATAGGCTCCGCCTTAATTAAGCAGGGCCATCGTGTTCTATAAAGGAAGCAGCGAATAGAATAGGTAATACACAGAGAGTTGAAAACACTAATAATCTCAGATTATTCATGTGACCAGCAGACTCTAAAATTGGTTTTTAATTCTGGATGGCTTAAAACACTCACACACCAATTACCACACTTTAATGGCTTTTGCAAAATGCTGCTTTATTACTAAAACACCAGGACAGTTTTGTTGCCATTAGTCATTAATTATAATTTACGATTTATGCTTGGGGGGAGCTTTAAACGAAAGGAAAATTGAGAATTTTTGCATTTTAAATGATTTGGGAAGAAGCATGGCGTTGCACTATTGGGAAGTTTGTAAATCACTAAAGAGCTTGCGCCGTACTCTTCGGTGCACGTGGGGTAAACAAAATGCAGAAATATGGTCTTCAGGTGGCCAGTCACGTCACAGCATCAGAACTACCCTGATTCACGCTACAGCAGGCAGGTGACTATTAAACTGGGTCACTAATATCATTTAATGGGGAATCCCTTCCTAACAATGGATTTCATTGTTACAGGATTGCAAGTATTTTATTTAAAGCGCATGAAACATTCAATAACGGTGACAAAGAAAGAAGTATGTTACAGGTAGGTGTAATTGAAATGTTTGCAAAATGACACTAGAGTGGGCAATTGCGTAATTTGTTTTTGTACTTTTTAAATATATACCCATAGAGAGATACACACACATCTTTATGGTATTCTATCTAGTATTGGGTAGGACCCACTTTGTCCCTAGAACCAGTCCTGATGTAGAAAAGTTAAGGTATGTATTTAGAGAAGCTGTTCCTCTAAACACTGCTGTACTGAGCTGTTATTTTCTCACTTTTGTTAGCTTAGCCCATTAGTCTGCTCAGTCTCCTCTGACCTCACTCATTAACAAGGTGTTTTCACCAACAGAGATGCCACTCTTTGGATGCTTTCTGTTCAGCACACCATTCTCTGTAAACTCTAGACCCAGGAAGGTATGACAGTCCCAGTGGGGTGGCTGATTCTTTCAAATGGTTAAAGGGCTTGAATCTATATACTGGACATCTGTGATTAAAAACCATCTAGCTTGCTTTAGTTAAAAGATATTACAACCCCAAAACTGAATATGAGGCTAACTTCATTGTGGTGTAACAAGAATGTCTTTGTAAGACATTTCAAGATTGAAATTGAATTTTAAGAGCTGTGTTTGCCACCCCATGTTCGCATAATTGTGCTCAATACCCCAATTATCCAGTGCACACAATAAAATTTCTTGTACGCTCACTGTAATATATTGTGCGCTCAGCATAATCATCTTATACGCACAAGATAATTATATTGTGCATACAAGTTAATTTATTGTTCGCTCAAGATAATATATTGTGCACACAATATAATTTCTTGTGCGCACAAGATAGAAAATTTTGTGACTTTGGGGTCCAGTATTATTTAGCTTGTCATTATCTAGCCAAGTTTCTCTATTGAGCAGGCCCCTCTAGAGGGTGGTGCCCAGTGCAGCCACTCCAGTTGCACCACCCTAATGGTGCAATGGTTCTTGATTGGACCTAAAACCTCAAACACGCAAACTCCACACCCATGGAACCTGGCAGAGACTCGGACCCTGATCACAGAAGTATGAAGCAACAAGGCTAACCACTGCACCACCATGCCACCCTCTAGATGTCTATTTTGAAGCCAAATTGCTTTGCAGGTTGGTACGGAAGGGGTGAAACAAATTCAATCTTACACCCCTAATTGGCCCTCATCTCCGATTCCCCTGGGTGCTCTGCTCTCCTTTAGTGTTGCACGTTGTTGGTAAGAGGCAGGACGGTACCTCTGTAGTGTGTGCTGCCAGTTATTAGCTCAGTGGTCCCAGGATGGCCATAAGTAGCTGTGGAATCCCTCTTATTCAGGAAATCAATGGGCTTTTAAGCCACAGGGGGCCAGCGCTCTACTAGGGTAGGTGTGTCCATGCTGGTGTTCAAAGTGAAGGTTAAATCAAAAACACTCTGGTGAGCAGGAGGGTTTCTTCACTGTTGGTGATAATGATGTTGAGGGGAAAGACTGAACATCCTTGGTGGGAGAGTGTAAACGTGAAAAAGAGGCGGGGCTGGAGTGGAGGCTCAGGAGAGCTTTACTATGGGAGTAACGGCGAAGAGTAAAGAGCACTGGGGAAGAGTAAAGACCATTGGGAACGTGTACAGAGCACTGGGGCAGAGCAAGAGTATTAATAAAGAGTAAAGAGCACTGGTGAAAGGGTAGGACCATTGACAATAAGTACAGAGCACTGAGGAAAAGCACTGAGTATTGATAAAGAGTAAAGAGCATTGGTGAAAGGGTAGGAGCATTGACAATAAGTACAGAGCACTGAGGAAGAGCACTGAGTATTGATAAAGAGTAAAGAGCATTGGTGAAAGGGTAGGAGCATTGGCAATAAGTACAGAGCACTGAGGAAGAGCACTGAGAATTGATAAAGAGTAAAGAGCATTGGTGAAAGGGTAGGAGCATTGGCAATAAGTACAGAGCACTGAGGAAGAGCACTGAGAATTGATAAAGAGTAAAGAGCACCTGTGAAAGGGTAGGAGCATTGGCAATGAGTACGGAACACTGGGGAAGAGCAAAGAGTATTGATGAAAAGTAGAAGAGTCAACTTTTAAAGCAGACTTGGTCAGTAACACTGACTGACTGACTGTCAGTCAGGGAACAACATGTTTATTCACTCACAGTTTACTTCAAGGCTAAGATATCAAGGGAGACTGAGTGGTAGAATTAGCAAGGTTCCTTCAGGATGGTTTTAACATATTCTGATGACATCAGAAGACAAGCAGCCTGTGATCATGTGACAGATACTGCAGTGAGAGAGCAGAATAGTTAGAGCAAAGATAGAAAGTGATGGAGGTGAATCGGCCCATTGATTCGGTTAAAGATAAGGATAATGTTTGTTTAGTTGGAGACCTTGGCAAATTGTGTTAGGGTTCCAAGGTTGGGTATTTGGTAACTTTTTAGAAAAACACATCTGTAGGTAGAACAGATAAACAAAGTGAAGGGTGAATAGGCAGGAAGAATGTTAGTTCATTGTTGACAAAAAGCAATGCGATCCTCAAGTGTGATCTGAAAATGAGTCTCTTCCCGTTGGCAGCGCTTAGCTTTGTTGGAATGGTACCCCTACAGAAAACAATCATGTATGCAGTTCTGGGGAGTCACATCAGAGCCGTCATCAATAGGTGACATAACATTGGTGCAATATTCATTTAAAATACTCCTTTGTCCTTAATGAGTTGTTGTGTCCCATAACCATTTGTGCTTATTTCCAGTCATTTTTTTTATTCTGCTGTACTTGTGGTGGGAGGGGGCGAATGTTCTGATCTGAGGTACAATCAGGGCACATGGACATTCACTTTACCTGTAAAGAGTTCATATAAAATCGGATGCTGATGCCCCAGTCTTCACCCCAGCTCCCGTTTTGTTCATTTTCTTTCCTGTATGTTACCCTTCTCTGACATCAAAATGTCACACAGTCACATGTTACGCGGTTCTGTTCACCGCCCCACCTGGAACCGAATAAGGACGACACGACGCAGAAACCTGCGAGGAGGAACCTGCGAGGAGAAACCTGTGAGGAGGAACCTGCGAGAAGGAACCGGCGAGGAGGAACCTGCGAGGAGAAACCTGCGAGGAGGAACCTGCAAGGAGGAACCTGCGAGGAGAAACCTGCGAGGAGGCTGCCGGCATGCGTGCTTCCCTAGCATAACAACTCCAGGATGTACACAAGCCCGTTATAGACTGTGACGTCTCCGAAATCATAGGATCAGCCCAAAAGTCTGTTAGCCTTCCCCTGCTGGGGACCTGGGCAGCCCTCCAGCATCCTCCCCCAGTCCCCAGCCCCGCACCGTCGTCTCTGTCCCCGCCTGTGTTCACATGCAGAAAGTGTATTGGATGCCCCTAGGAGAACCGTGAAATAACAAGTCAGAGGAAGGAAGCGCAGAAGAGCTCCTCGCCACAGAGACCCCTGGTCCAAATGCTGCCTGTAGACTGACCACCGCTAGCCTGCTCAATCGGTGCTTTAAATCCCATGAGTCGTAAGTCATATTAAGGTGAATGTGACAAATGTATTGTTTTCATTTAGAAAGACTGGCAGAGCTGCTGTAAACGTGTCAGTTAAACAAGCTTAGCTCCACCCCTTCTGGGACGAGCCTTTTTCACGCTACTTGCTAGCACTGTTTCGCCATTTGTCCCGCTGGAGGATCTGATAGCATGTTCTGCACGTTGAATTTTCTCCCTTGATTTTCTTAATTGTCTCCCAATACCTGCTGCTCCCAAAATGAGCTCTGTTATGACATAGACAATACCAGGGTACGGACTTAAAGCAAATGTATCTTTCTGAGTTCAGGGGTGGCATGATACACGGCTTAACGCAGGAAGTTGTAGCTGACGTTTCCCCAACATGCATCAGCGAAAAACAAGCAGCGTCTAGTAAATGCTGAGAAATACTACAGCAAACTTTCAGCGTATCAACAGGGATTGGAGATTTATGCCAGGATCCAAAGTGATTCAAAATCCAATAATAGTAAAAAAAAAATCCCTCATATTTAGGATAGGTGCAAGAAATAGAAAATAGATTTTGCGTCACTGGTTAAATTTACTAGTGCAGAAGCGATGGCGGCAGTTTCTGAGAATAAAACAAGGTGAGGCGGCCGGCGTGGCGCTCTCCACCACACAGGTGGGCTGTGTAGGAAGCCGGGACAGCTTGCTGCAGGGTGGCTGTGATATCGGATCAGGGAGGGCAGCAGGGGGAACCATCGCTGGCAGACGTATTCAGCAAATAAGATGGCTGACACTCAAGCTATTGGCACAGCCAGAGAGACACTTAGTTAGGAACAGAGCAATTAAAATAAAAAATAGGAGCCTCTCATGCAAACCCTGAGTTTGCTGTGTGGAAGATGGCAACCTGGTAAATGTCACGGGCCCTTCTGTTACCGGACTGACTAAACAAGTGAGCAAGCTTCAGGCTGACATCAGCTGGGACACTGGCAGCAGGAGCCAATAGGCTGCCCCAACTCAGCTGTGTGAATCAGGATCTCTGATTGGTGGGAGGCGTTTACAGACTGCTCACTCACCTGATGAATGGTCTGTTACCTGTCAGCAGCATTGTCCTCCCTTGTACCTCTACATGTGTTCACCTTGACGTTCAGTCCCTTTATCAACATATTGTCTAGTTTTTGCACTGCTGTGTAAATATTTTTCTCTGTCTTGTATTGTATCTTTAGTCAGTCTGTAACCAAGTGTGGCTGAATGAACATGCATTCCAATGCCCATGTTGCATAAGGCCAAGAAAGATCTTCAGGATACTATCACACTGAGCATGTACATGGTTCAGGACAACATTTTTTTATAACAGTGCTGAGCTAAAATGTGTCTAACACTATATCCCAGATGCGTCTGTGCACACAAATGCAAATTATAATCTCTTTCACTGTACTGATGCATTAAACATCTCTGAGGAACACAAGTGTATGCAGAAAAGCGTTTCTTTAAAAAAAAAAAATCTGTTATGATGTCTGTTGAAAGGCATCCTCTCAGCGACAGTGCACTATCCTCTCAGTTTATTATATACGCAAGAGAAACACTAATCCTAAGTGACAGATAGGGGCGTACTCGTGCTCCAGAGGAGTTTGGGTCAAGTTGCATTCAGCATATAAAAGCACCGCAATATTCTCCAGGGTAAACAGATCATTTGGCCCACCTAAGCCCTGTACATCATTGGCCTGTGCAAAATGCATACATCTCTATCCTAAGGAGAAAATGCAAATCTTTTTTTCTGAGGGGGAGGGGGGGGGACAAAGTGTCTAATCAACTACCAATCATATAAACTGTTTTGGCTATTGTGGTTCATGCCATTCTGCCTGATCTCAATCTTAACCCAAGATCTACAGTCGCTATCATTTTCTGGTGTGTTTCCCTTGTGCTGAAGCTGATGCTGTTGTATTATGTTTTCATTCTAACCCCCAAAATTCATTCCTAAATCCCAATCTGTTCCCCCCTCCCCATGAACCCGTGACATGCTTGTATTCACTGGCCTGACCAGAGTAAATATTGTAGTTGAAGGCAACACCATATGTATCATCAGTGTTAACACCTTTATGATCTGATGTACCTACTGATCCGGTAGTAATGTACAGACGCTCCTCTACTTACGAACTTTCAACTTACAAACTTCTGTGCGCCAATTCCACCTAGTACGACTTCTGGCCGCTATTCCCGCCACGCAGCAGCGTAGCGTGTCTTTATTTAGTATTCACTACAACAGGAGGCAGCAACCTCTGGATCTCCAACCAGCATTTTGAATGTTTTTCAATCTGATTCTTAGAGTATTTACAGGGAGATTTACACGCTGATTATACATCATCTCCATTATGAGCTGCACCACTTAAGAACAGAACCAGAGAGAACCGTGTGCCATGTGACAAACTGTCATTCTGTTTATTTGTACCCCCAGCCAAGCTGACAATAGGCAGGGTTGCTGAGTAATGTTTATATGCAAAACACTTGTCACACAAACACTGATGACCATCAGCCCACAGCGAGCAGGCAGCAACCATAGAAATCTCGTCTCCGTGGCCCATATCTGAGGAGATAACAATGGCTCGCTCACTTGCTGTGTTGCAGGATTTGCATTATTTAATTGCAGAGCAGATGCTCCCATCCAATGTGACACACATAGCTTACAGTTTTACACCAATTTACACAGCCGAGCGGGAAAGCTCTTCTCCCCGGGGTGGTCTGGTGCTGCTGGTGCTGCTCCCAACAAACAGCACACAAACACTGCACCAGAGCTGAATTTCCACCATAGCAATACTAGTGTTGTGTAGAATCCTGAACATCACTGATGTTTTGCAGAGAAATCCTGTGTCTTGACAGCGAAACCACGTCCCCTTCCCCTCTTCTGTTCTCATCCAGCACAGACCCAGAGGGGCTGGGGGGGTTCATTCTGACTTTAGATGCACGACGGCGAGGACTGGGACCTTTCTGTACCTGCCATACATTACAATGATAACTCAGGCACCCTCCACATGGTCGTGACCCACAATAGGAAATCTCATGAATAAATTTCCTTCCATGCATCGTAAACTAACACCCCATTTCAATTGGGCTTGAAATATTGAAATGTGGACAAACTGTGCATGTTTCTCCGTGTCCTGCAGGCATGGGCACCCCTACAGTGTTACTGCTGCAAGTGCAAGTCAGTTAGCAAACACCAGCTAGCGACCCAGTGCTGCGGTGCCACAAAACGCTAATATAGGACTGACCATTCATAACATATTGCCATACGTTTTTATATTTGAATAAATTCCACCTGCAAAACAGTTTTTAAAATGCACCCAGAAAGTAGTCTTCCACTTTTCCCGACAAACTAACTTTATAAATGAGGGGAAAAAAGCACAATACGTTACACAACATATACGCTGAACAAGTTCATTTTTGTAAATAATAAAATGAAATTACTGCTGGTAGTTTTTCATTTGATGCATAGTACCCATTTTACCATCATTTGGACTACAGTAGTGTATTAAAGAATTTAAAATGAACACTGCATTGAGAAGCAGAAAAGGTGATGTTACATTTAAATATAAAGATTTAGGACATGCAGAGCATGTTACATTACTGATAAATGATCAGAAACACACAGGTGATTAAAAATAAACAGCAACACCTTTTGATGATGTCAGAGTAAGATTTTATTTTAGAAAAGAAGTTGTGTCTAACAGTTCTTTGCAGAAACTCAATGGGGATTAACAAAGTGAAGCAATATCATTTTTGGTGGAGGGACCTTAAATTATTTCTGGTGTAGGTTTGTCCTTATAATGTGTCTGTCAAAATCATAACATGAAACACAACCATTGACAGTTACCGATTACACTGGAGCATATCTGCAGACCACACACACTGACAGCTTCGAAATCAAATTGATGACCTCCATCACAGCTGAGATATGACATGTGCAACGCTGTTGATTCAACAAGACCAGCTGTACCGATTTACTTATTTTGAACCTTGTAGACATGTGTAATTTTGTGATTAATAAGCTAATATCATCTGTGACAGGCATTTGGAATAAAAATATGAGGTCACATCAAATGATGTCATTAGGATTATGGCTTTGCCTTCACCGTAACCAAAATGAAATGAAGATAACATTTACTGCCATGTCTACTGTGACAATGTAACAAAAAACAGAAAAAATAGATAAACTTTCTGTCTAGATAGTGACTAAGACAGCATAAGGGTATATTCACAGCATTTGTTACAGGGGCAAGGATTCCCTGGCAGATTCAGGGGGCCCAGCGCAACATAGGGGCCCCAAAATCTATACTCCAAGGCTTGGCAAAATATGCTACGGAGACCCTATCGTAAGACCAAGATCATTTCACCTTAGGGGTCCCAAGGTGACACTTCGCCAGGGGCCCAGAATTTCTAGCTATGCAGCCACCTCCGATACACCCACTGCAACTAATGATAAACAGACGAACCCAGCAAGATCACGGTGCGTGTCGATGTTCTTGAGCTCTCGTGTTTAGAAAGAAGTTATAAATATTTCTGAACGCTTCCGTCACGCAGCAGGCGGGCAGACACACTGATTATTCTCATTTTTAATATGTTAATACACATTGTTTGTGCCAATAAGTAGGAGCAGGGGACGGGTGGGGGGGGGGGGACGGGGAACTTCTTAGAGGCTCATGCTCCGTAAGGCGGGCCACGGGCCAGACAGACGGCGTGGATGGGGCAGTGAGAGGCGGAGGGCTCCCAGATGGTGCTCTCTCTGGGGGCAGATGGTGAGATGGTTATTTCTCCTGTGCCAAGCTATGACGGGGTACGCTGAGTTTTATTTCACAGATTCGCCACCTGTCCCGATATGTGCCCGCTGATGATTTCTGTCACTGGTGTGGTCTTCATTTTATTCCAGCTACTTTAAGTTGAGGTGACTCATGTTGGGCAGCGATTCTTTTACTTTTATCAATTCCCACATCATTTCACATCTGATTCTAATTTTAACCAAGTGTTGCTATTGCAGGAAAAGCACTCAAAGTCCATCACTGGGAGACACGGACCAGCCTCAGCGTTTCTGAGTGATGGGGAATGGCGTCCTGTCTGACTCCCTGCTTCGTGGTGATCCATGGATGGACTCATGTGACCGGTGGGAAAAAACTGGAAAACCCATGATGTTACACAGGCTCAGCAGCAACTATCAAAGTCTGTAAAATTTACAGCACATGTACAAAGTGGTTTTGAAAGCCTTTCCTTGCACATTACTGTAACAGCACTTTGAAAACAACAACGCGAGCTTTCTGAAGCAGTCATTTTTTAATTTTGTAGTGCAACGAAATATTAAAGCCTGAGAGAACAGAAAGTGGTTCTGGCTTCATTGCCAGACAGTGTAATATACATACACTGGTATAAATTTGCCCTAAGGTATAGATTTGGACTATACCGTGTTAACCAGCAGAGCAGACCTCGGCATCAGTCTGTACCAACGAATTGTCTAGCCTCTGAGATCCAGACCCTCCAGAACCCCTGCAACTCCGAATAGAATAGGTGGTTATAGAAAATCACTGGATGTTATTAAAATACCTGTGTACTATGTGAAATATGTCCAAGTAATACAGTTAAGAGTACAGTAATAACTGCCATGCAGCAGCCATATCAGTGCTGTACCCCTTCAGAAGCATTTGTAGTGATATTTTAATTAAAACAAAAATACCGCGATACATAGTGCTTCAAATTATGCCACAATATAAATTTTAAGCCATAGCACCCAGCCTTAGCTTCACATTTGAGAGAATAGTTGGATGCATCTCTTTTGTGTTGCTGTTACTTTTGAACAGAATGGTTGGCCTGGTTTGGGGCATTATGGGCCATGAGGGTTAGGATCCAACATCCATGATCACAAGGTCGCTGGTTCAAATCTTGTGGTTGGCAGGGTGATTTCACAGTTGGGCCCTTGACAAAGCCCCTTAACCACAATCGCTACAGGGATTGGCTGACCAAATTTTTAAATTGTATATGCTTTGAATTTAAAAGAAAAATGCAAATGAAGCAGGCCAGGGTGAGGTTGTGCGAGCGGTGGTGGGTGGAATGCAGATGGGGAACCGTCCAGAAGAAAGTTTCCATGCAGAGTCAGAGGCGAGTCATCCTGCGGGAGCAGACGGGTGAGTAAGACCAGCCTTCTCACAGCCAGGGAGTCAGGGAGGGGCTCTGCTCTACGGCCTAAGAACACAGGACCAGCAGGAGGGCAAACAGCAGACTTGTCAAAACATGGACAAGGCAACCAGAGGGTGTGAGGAAGGGGCAGCAGAGGTCAGAGAGCCGTCATCGGTGATTCCGTGAGACTAGGAGCAGCGGAGCGGAGCAGCCACTTAGAGGTTAGGTTGCGCATTCAAGCTGCCCAAAAGTACAATACTTAGCCAAAATAAATGCAGCAAAACTCACACTTCGGAAGCAAAGCTGCGATGAGCAGGTCAGCACCTTAGCCTGGGTAAGGAGGCTGGGATACTGCCTGTTGTTAAAACTGAACCTCTGTAGTGTCCGTGTATAAAAGCGTTTCAAAAAGCTACCCTGTAGGACTTATTAGCTGAACACATTCAACAATGGTTACGTGCTTCGTTGCAAACTTCACGTCTGTGTTCATGTTCAAGCCTAAATGTTTCTTTTTCCGGCTCAGTCAAATGAATACAGCTGACAAAGAAATTAGGGAAGAGGGGAGGGTTGGATTAATTATATAGCATCTCAAAAGAGCCGTTTTCAAATGCTGACAGATTCCTCGTGTCTATTAGCTCACATAATCGGAGAGTTGGGCAATTACTGGTAGCGACAGCAGCGCCATTTTTAGGAGCCGGGGTTCATCTCGGCGGCGGAGCCGACAGGAGAGAGAGGCGCACACGACTGCAGAGCAGCATTCCATTAGAGCTATCCAATAGCAGGTCACCGCGGTGCCCAGAACGGATAAGGAGGCAGAAGAGGGGCAGATGTGATCAATAACTCACTGCTCCCTCTCATTTGTCACCGGCAGGAGTCCTGCCCACCCCCCACTGTCTCCTCGCCACCCCACCCGAATGGAGGAGCGGCTCTGGAGGTAACCTTGAACTTCCAACGAACAGCAGAAGAAAGACCTTCGTCATGGTAAACCTCAGGGAATCAACAAACCGAATGGAGGCTGGAAGAGACAAGAACAGGGGCCCCTTGGATTCAAGCTCGTGCTACATTAGAGAAGATCCCTGGCCTCAGACAATAGCCCTTCTGAATGTAGCAATCGCACAAAGATGGCCCACGGCTCAAAAAAAAAAAAATCCTTTCTTCCAGTGTTCATCATATAAGACATATATGTATATGTGTGTGTGTGTGTGTGTGTGTGTGAATATCAGTGGGTTTGGGGGAAGTTTCAGATTACCCTAAAATAACTATCAAATCAGGGTAACTAGAAAAAAAACTTTCGCTAATATCCCATGTATCAGCCAACCCCCTGACGACGCCTATTAAACATCTCCAGGTGGCTCAATCTGAAGTGCACTAAATAAATATGTTCTCAGCCTGTGATATGTAACTTCTGTGAGCAGTGCGTGGACCAGACACAATTATACATTTGGTAAATACAGGTTTTATTTAACAAACTCCTGACTCATTCCCATTTATATGTTAACTGGTAATGCCTGTTATTTCCCATTAACAAGAAATTAGCGAACTGTATTCCTACAAATCATGCTTTTAGAAATCAATGTAGCTATAGAAATTGAAGCAAGGATAGATCTACCAAAATCTTAAATGCAAGTGGAAATGAAGCACCAGTCAGATGGTGAATAAAAAGATTATAACATGAGAATGAAAGCCTAAGAATGCAGTGATGAGCGCTGGCTTCAGTCAGTTGTCACATAATCATATTAAAGTCTACAATGCCTTCTTTCACATTGTACTTTCAAGCTTAAAGAAAAGAGCAGATCGAATAGTCCACCCCAGCATGAAATGAGGTCACCTCATAGGTCACATGAGCATCTTTCCACCACTGTTGACCTTGTTTTATACGTTTCCCTCGCAATTTTTCTTACCGGAGATGTAACACGAATGGCAGTTAGATTAATCGGACTTGTCGTCACATTAATCACATTTCAGATCATGAGATGGGCAAACCCAAACCCCGGATGAAATGTTGAGGTAACACGTCGGCCCACATGTGATAATTTCTCTCGTTCTGCAGCATTGGGTTAGTACAGACAGCATCCCTTTTAAAAAGACTTTACAGGCCTTTGTGGGAAAGGCGGGCAGTGAAAGAGATCATTACAATACACCAATAAGGTCCTGAAAATGATGGCTATCACAGATCCTGGAAGACGAACGGCTCTCCTCGGAAACGGCGCCCCCGCTGGACTTCTGCTCGGAGTACCATCTGCTGAAGGGGCAGTGGGGGTTGAGAGATCAGGCCAGGAGATTCATCAGATCCTCATCCACGCCCTTCTCGCTCAGCTGATCCAGGCTGTGGTAGCGATGAACCAGCCGGTCCCCCGTCACCACCACTACCCTGACGCCGTGCGGGTCCGTTCCCAGCTGGCAGCCGATGGCCGAGCTCACCACCATGTCCAGGCCATCGTGCGAGGCTCCAGCGTTGCGGTGATAGTGGCCTGAGAACACCGCCTTCACTCCTGGGTCAGACACACCAAAGAGCGTCAGTGAACCCAAAAGCCATGGGCACACTGGAGTGCAATCTTATATTTTATCATCAAACTGTAGAATTCTGGCTTAATAGGCAGAATTTGAATCGGACTTGGGGGGGGGGGAAACCACAAAATACATAAATTGCATTTTGCTGAAGTTGAGGTCAATTCTTTCGGTCCTCCATTATTTAAAAAACCGTTTTAGGCCCAATTTATAATTTTAGATAGCAGTTTAAAAAAAACTTTCACAGAAACTCAATAGGGACCAAATGCCAAACAGAGGAATACTAATTTTAACTGAAAACTCGAACTTTTACTTCAACTAAAATGAACTCATTTCATTGAGAATATTGATTTGCTCAAGAAAAACATTTAAAAATCAAAGTACTATTTGAACACATAACAAATTACTTAAAACATCATTACCATTAGAAGCATCAAAAATCATTATTCTAACGGGGCTGCGCTGTGTATTATTACTTGACAGACTTGATTCTGAAGTACTAATTAACTGTTTGCTAAATGAAATGAGAACTGCCAAGGAATTCAAGTCAGAGCAAATTAAACTTTGATTGCGAGAGTGCATGATACCGTCTTCAGTTATTAGCTGGGGGGGTCACAGTGTCACCAGTGAAAATGGCATTAAGAGTGTCTTCCTCTGCAGATAGCTTGCAAGGGCCACGGGCAGCTTCACGGATTGCCTGAAAACTGCCCTCGTCACCAGAGTCCGATTACATGGAAGGGCTGGTGCCATACAACCAAGGTCTGCGGCCAGGATGCCTGCCGTAGGTGACCTGGCAGTATCTACAGCAGATATACCTGCTATACACCATCCCATTCAATGTCCTTAGTCCTGCCAAACACGGCAGCCTAATTGGCGGTAATTATGATTAATCCCGTCCCACAATTAATTCTACAGCGTCACATTAATCTATAAACCCCGCCCGCCCCCAGGTGCTGTGGCACTAAAGGTACTACTGAACAAAGAAGACAGCACCAGCAGTATGACACTGCAAAGAAATCCAAGATGACTAAATATCAGTACTCACACTGATTATATTATGTTTCCTGTTGTCATAAAAAAGATTAAACTAAATTGTGCGCATAAAACTGGCAGATGAAAAAAGAAAAAAAAAAATCAGGAAAACAAATGATCTGGAGCTGTAAGATATAAAACAGCACAGCATTTAAACCTGTTACTCACACAAAGGCTGTCATGCAGCAAGGATGCATTCATCTGAGTGGCAGTGTACTAAAAACAGGTGGAGATTTTCAATTAGGGGCTTATATGCTTTTCAGATAAATAAATCAAGGTGCACATTACTCAGAAGTGACTGTAATAAACCAGCACAAATCACTTCCGCTCTGGTATGGCATTTAGTGTCCTACCAAACACAAGCTATGCCCGAGACGGCCAGGAGTGGAGGCTCTGAGGCTAGGGATCTGTGCCAGCAACTGGAAGGTTGCTGGTTCAAATCCTGTGAATGCCTAGAGTGATTTGAGCAAGGCCCTTAACCTGCAATTGCTTTGTCCAGGGTATGATGTTAATGTACATCCAGCCCTTAAGGAGGTCCTCCAACTTAAGGGGGTTGGTGGCAAGATTGGCAGTCCAGCCACTGGGGGAAAAAAAAACCTTACATTGGTCTATTTGGACTAGTGTGGTGCTGAGGGATCACCTACCACATAGCTACACTCAGGTTCTCATCACTGAGGTAGTTTGTTGTGTGGTGGGTGCTGTAATCAGTGCATGCTCCTTACCTCAAACACAAGAGCTATATGTCTGATTTGCGCATGCTTCCGTAAGTCATCAGTATAAAACCAGAATACCCTGCACACAAGCCAGGTCCCACATAAATCCTAATCCCAACCCTGAGCCTAACCCTAAGTGAGCCTAACGTTAACCATGAGCCTAACCCTGACTCTAATGCTAATCCTGAGCCTAATGCTAATCTGGAGCCCAATGATAATCCTGAGCCTAACCCTGACCATAATGCTAATCCTCACATTAACTGTATTCAGAACCAGAGCCTAATGCTAATCCTAAATCTAACCCAGGCCCTAATGCTAAACCTCACCAATCTAATGAGCAGTATTTCACCACCTCAAGCCACAATAGCACAGAAATCCAACTGCAATAATGATATACCTGCATAAATTTCCCTTTGACAAGACAGAGAAACAGTTATACCTACACTACAGGATGCATATTGCATACATGCAATTTTATAGGCCTTATTATAGGTATGACAGGCTTATATAAAAATCATCCCACCAGTATCGTATGTTAGGGGAGACTCAATGTGTCATTGCTAAAATCTCCAAAGAATTAAATCTGACCCAACAGGAAGCTTGCACTCAGCCTGGGTAATCAGGCAGGACAAACTGAACAAGAGCTGATCAAATAAGTATTTAGGGAGCATTTCTCTCTGTTGCCTGTAGCAGTTTTGACTGCAGACTGGAGCAGTAACTCAACGACTAACTACAGTGTCTGGGTGAAAACCACGGGGCCGGTGATGTCCTGATGTGAACGCTGGCATGGCTAGTGATCGCACGAGGCCCTTCACTGCCTGCAGACCCTGTAGCTCAGCTCCAGCGTTTTCCCAAAGGCTTGACTGAACAAAACCACATAGAAAACAGCAAAAAGCTCTCAGAATATGTCATAGGTCACTGACCACTACAAGCTACCAGTCTTGTATACAAACACAAAATGCAGACAAGCCACTTGAAGACAAATAATTTTGGTGCAAATTGGTTAAAAAAAAAAACACTACATTTACCCCAAAAAGACAGGAAGGTTTACGTCCATTTCCCGGTCTGTTTTCCCTAGCAAAGTCACCTGGCCTGAGGTGGAAAGATCAGCATGTAACGTCGCTGTAGATTCTATTGTGATGTGCGACCTTCTACATCTCTAGCTGCCTGCTGCCTCTATCTGACCTCTCAATGCAGCAGAGGCTGGAGACCCACACCGGCCTTTCTGTAGAGCATGTGCATTCAACACCAGGTCTGCAGGACCATGCAGACCTTACCGGCGGCAGGCAAGCAGGCAAAACTCAACAGTATCATTACCAGACCATTGCATTTCTGCGTCATTTAATTTAATCAGAATCATTTGTCACTACAGTAGAATACACCGATGTATCAGTTACATTTAGGGATTTTTTTTACAACTTGTAGATGAGTATTTAATTTTATCAGTCTGGACAAATTCAATGAGTAACAAGCACATTTAATAACATGAATGACCGGCAAGGTACAGTTGCCTATTTCAAAAACCCATCTAACCCTAACGCTCTCTAACACCATGCACACAGCGGACATGTACCGGAAGTGGAAAGTTCCAGAAGGCCGTAGTCTTTCACTATCAACGTGTATGTAAAGACAGGGCTCAAGGTTCCAATCCTCCTGGTTCTCTGGGTGCCTCCCACAATCTACATGTGGGTATAATATACAACCAATTCATGCTGTACCTCACTAAAGCAAGAACATAACTGTTGTCATTTATTGCAATACAGCACAATCCGAACAAAGTAATGTGTAAACGTCAGTAACCCTTTTCACAAAGTCAACCATGCCTCCATAGCCTTCTCAGCTGACAGTTACTCTGAGGATCCCTCCTGACTGACTTGTCGCACTGTGTTTTCTGAGAAAGCAGGGTCAACCAGTCTCTAGATCAACTGGGAGTTCAGGGCCTTGCTCAAGGGCCCAACAGTGACATCACTCTTCTGAGCATGGGATTTGAACCGGTGACCATCTGATCGCTGGCAAAGAGTCACAACGTTCCACACAACATGATAAACTGACCGACAGTACCAATGAGATAAAGATGAAAATGACCATCATCAGTTTACTGACTGAAAATTTGAAATACAATCTCAAATACTAATTCTTTTAAATTAGTGGATTATAAAAATGGCATTAAGATTATGATTACAAACAATGACAACCTTAACCCCTACCCAGCCCTAACCTTAACCATAAGTAACCAAATAAAATATGAGACTTTTGGTATTTTTAGTTTTTTGATTGCAGTCACAAATGTATACAAAATTGAGTTTCCCTTTGTGTGGACCGTAAAAAAATGGTCCCCACAATGTCAAAATAAGTTTTTACCATATTGTAGGGACCAACTGTCCCTACATTGTAAAATATGCATGACCCCTCCCTACACACACAAACACACACACAGAAATACACACACACACACACAAATAAACACACACGCAAACAAACACACACACACACACACACACACACACACACACACACGGGTTCCTGCTCCAGATTATAGATCTATTGATTTCATTTGCAGTAATCCATGGGGAACTGGGAACCGATAAAGAAAAAACAACAAGGAATAAAATACATGTGGGACAAAGAACTGAAGCTGAGCAGAATATCACTCCCCCCTAGATCATTACAGCTTTGCACGGTAACAGAAGAGAAAATAACAGCAGAAGAAACAAGATTAAAAAGGAAAGAAAAATATAAAAGAACATCCTACTTAAAAATCAATCTTAACTTCCCATTAGCTAAACAATGAGCAAGCATGGAAATGAACATTCTGGATATCCCAAAAGGACATTTCATAACTGATGGTGCGTCATTCTCAGTCACACGCCGAGCTGATATTAATCATCTTATCACTCCCTTGTTGCCCTAACAGTGCCATGGTGCCTTATCCGCACACTAAGGCAGAGAAGAGTCCCTGTGCTTTTCCATATTCACTGGTTTGCAGCCAGTCAGAGACAGGGAAATCCAGAGTGTGTGTCTTGACACAGTACATACACGTGACGCACCTACATGCACCAAGGGCAAAGAACAGCCAACAGCTGGCCTGCACTACACACCTTCAGACTGGGGGAGAGGTGCAGAGACAAAGGGATAACTATGGAGCTCTGGATGGAATTCGAACCTGCAACCCTGGAGCTATGAGATGACAGCACTCACCACAGAGTCATTACAGTGGTTTAGACTATTGTTAATAGTCATGGGAAGTCAACTCTCGGATTGATACCAGCTGAGTCACACATGCGGGCTCTGGTGGGGACACTGGGGGACAATTGAGCAAGTGGGTGCCATGGCTGCTTCTGAGACTTCCAGTTCCTTGACTGAAAGACAAAGCACCTCTCTGCAGGACTTGATTCATGATTCAGCAAACACCAGGCTGTGTTATCTATTCTTAGGCATAGCTCTACAGTGACAAGGGGGGGCCCAGGACCCAGGTCATGAACTATGTTCTTTTAAGCAATTTTCTCATTCTGGTGCAACGGAAAAGCAGCTATAACATTCTACGAAACACTATTCCTTGTACACTGCAGAAAAAAATTAGGTGACATTTTTTTAAAAGCGGGACAGATGATCAATGTTCAGGTGCCATCTCCACATCTGCTACAGGTGGACAGACAATGCCAGGGCGATGGATCCCAGAATGAGACGCCACAGGTGGCGGCCGGTAAGGTTACACAAAGAGCGCGAGGAGGAGCGCGGGGAGGAGCGTGGGGAGGAGCGCGAGGAGGGGCGCTCCTCCGCAGACGGATGTCACAGCGCGATAAACCCCCTCTGGCTCATTACGGCACGTTACCAGATCCGATCCTGCTGACATCATCACAGGTTTTTCACCACTTCCTGGAGTCAAATAAACATGTAAAAGATGATTTCTAAACATATTTGGTGGGATTTTATGGCTGGATCATTCGGTTCAGACACAACACATCACAAATACATGCCATGCTCTATTCAGTTTGGCCTATGAGGGCTATCATCCATGCTGCATGCGCAGAGGGAGTGCGTACGGCAACCAGGCAACAAACACACATTTCTGCAGTCCATTCTCCTGGAATAATTGTCTGCTCTCACACTCTGTATATTTATCCAAGTCAGGAAAAACTCGGAGCAGTGCTCCTTAATTCAGGAGCAGCACTCTGACGAGGAGAGTAATTGGTGTCAGGTCCCATCTGTGAGTAAACCCCACCTAAACAGTTATTTGTGCCACTCTGGAAATGTGTGTTTTTCTGTTTATGGAAATAATGTTACCATCTTCCCCCAGGACAATTTACGAAGGCAGATTTCTACTGTAGGATCAAATTTTTAATCAAAACTGTAACAAATTAATGATAATTAAGGATTGAGATTGTAAGACAGCAGAAGTCGCATTTTGGGGGAAGAGTTCCACTAAAATGGAAAAGGAAAAAACAAAAAAAACAGGTTATATAATTCAGCAGTGGATGTCAACTGTAACCATTCTGAGGGCCTGCTAGTACACAATACCAAGAAACAGGCTCCATGCACGCTGGGTATGTCCAGCCCAAAGCAGCCTCTCTCTGTCATCAGCCCAAAGTGTGCCAGAAAATTCACTGTGGCCTCCCAAGTCACCCACCTTTCTGCAGAACAAAAGAGAGAGATTATAAAAGGGAAATTTAAAGCAGACACAAAATGCAAAACGGACAAAAAAATAGAATGAATTTGATTATTAGAAATGAAAGCACTTGGGAGCAGGCTTTGCGATAACATGCTAAAGCAGGACGGGCTACACGTATAAGAATGGATGAGCTTCTGATAACATGCGACAGCTTACATAAAGCATTTCTCAGATCACGCAAATGGAATCTGACTGCTTGTATTGGTTCTGAAGGTTCCAATAAAGTAGGGAAATGAGTTTGCGTGCACTCCCACATTGTAAGCCTGCTTCTGTTTGGGCAGAGCCCTGCATGGTGGCACGCGGTAACATAATGGCACAGGCCCCCGAAAGCTCACTTTCGATTATCTGGCCTGGACAGGTCCATAAAAAAAGGCCAGCTCTGCCTTTCATATGTGTGCCAATGCTTCAAAGACTCCTCGTGACCGTAAAATTTGTCACAAAGCAAAAGGTACTTGAAATGGTCTCGGAAAAAATGCACAGAGTGGCAGGTGTCACTAGCCGACAGCACCCTGGCACGCTCAATAGGACAACACTCTATTGTTTTACACCCACGGTACAGGAGACCTAAACAGCATCAGGCTTGGAAAAACAACACGGAAATAAAGAAAAGACACAACAATCACAATCTAAAATAAAAGCACGATATGTATCCAGCATCGGGTATGCAGGCCGGAGCGACACTGAGGTTTCTTTTCAAGAAATGGTCTCACGTCTTTTTACCCATAATCCTGCACGCTACAGGTGCTCAGCACTTTATAGCACCACCGAGAGGAGCACAAAGATATGGAGTCCGGCCATAGAGCTGTCAGACTGCAAGGAATTTAGAGCAGGGAAAGGGGATAAGCAGGGAGGGAGGGAAGAAAGAAAAAATACAAATCCTTGATTGATGTGGCTGTCAATGCTGAGAGCTGGCACCTGCAAAGCAGGGGTCGCCGGACTGCAGCGGGATTAGTGCTCAATTCTTAAGACCCGACACCTTTGATGATAAGGAGGGGAATGACGGCCAGGATGGGGCTTTAGCCGAACAAATAAATATCCAGACCAGCGAATCACAAACCAACACAGCCTTTCTATTTACTGATGGGACAGAATTAAGCATAATTTACATAATTTCATTGTTTTAGCTTTCAGAGTGCACTTATATATGCATTTTGACAATAAAGACTAGAGGAGGATGTTTAGCAACTGTGTCTAAAAATTCAAAACTATACAAGACAATTGAGTGCATAATGCATATCCATCCATCCATCCATCCATCCATTCTATGATTCTAAATTATGAGGGGTATGGGGGGGGGTTGGAACCTCCCAATGATCATAACCAGCTAATACAATCCCCTGGACCCCCTCAAATGGGTGGAGAACTCAAAAGTTACACCCTTGATCCATCCATCCATCATATGTTGGTTTGGATCATGGGGGCCAAAGCTTGACCCAGGAAGCACATGGCACAAGGCTGGGGTATACCCTGAATGAGACGCCAGTCCACCACAGGGCACGGGGCTAGGGTATACCCTGGATGAGATGCCAGTCCATCACATGGCACATACACACACACAGCGGGCAATTTAGGGATACCAATTAGCCAAACTGCATGTCTTTGGACTGTGGGAGGAAACCGGAGACCCCAGGGGAAACCCCCATTGGATTGGGAGAACATGCACACTCCACAAATGCAGACCCAGGGCTCAAACCCCTAACCCTGGAGGTGTGAGACTACAGTGCTGCACCCATACTGTACATTACATATGGCCATATACACATCCCCAGTGAGCACGGCCCCTCTGTGACTCAGACGGGAAACCCCAATCAAGGCTGACTGCCTGTCACATTCTCTACATGCAAGCGATCAATGTCTGACTGCACCGGAATAAAGGGCCGCTCCTGACACCGGTCCAGTTTCAACTGCAGAGCCAGGGTCTGCCATCTGCCTCCAATATTCAGGGATATGGGACAAACGAGCCGCTGACGAAGAAGTGAGAGAGGCGCGGGGACCGGCCTGGGCCGGGTCGGGTCGGGTCGGGCTGGAGTGGGCTGCTCCAAACCTCGCCCCTCGTCACGAACACACTGCTATTTAGTTCTTTTCAATACGTTTTATGTCATATCACATCACAACATGAAAACCAGTGATGTTCAGCTTCCTGAAGTACAGTTCTTTCTATGCTGTTCCACTGAGCGAAATTACTAAATGATTTATTCTTTAGTTTTATTACATTTACATTAAGAAAGAGGAGAAAGCCGGTTGCGTAACCGCTCGAATCGCTGCGCCTGACATTTGGCCGAGATGGCTGCCGGCCTTTTTGTTCCTCTGCTCCATCCTCTTCCCTTTAATCCGAACAAGCTTTCCCGTCCCCTGCTGAGGAAGCCTCGTGCTGCAGGGACGATGCTGACAGGATGATGTGCTCTGTTGGGCCTGATCCCAGTTTAAAGCTCACCTTTTACGGCACAAAGTTCGGATTTGATCTCAAACGGTCGACACTATTTTTTCCCCCCTCAAAATCATTCAGGTGCTTCGTTCACTAAAAAAGATCAAGCGGACGTGGAGCTCATGTCAAACATCCCTATGCCTAAGTGACACAGGTGTCTTCCCCTCTCAGATACCAGCAAACTCGATATGCAGTGGTAGCCCAGTCCCAGGGAACGGTGCAGTCCACAGCCGAGCCCTCAGTAACCTGAAGGAGATTCATCTAATCTGCCAGACAAAAAGCCGGCACAGACCCTCACAGATCAACAGAGGTGGAAAGTTCAGGTCCAGAAAGTAAAAATCCAGACCAAGATTTTGTTCCAACAAACTACTCATAGTTGAACCTAAAGAGTCAGTGAGTCACAGTCAGTGCGTACTCAACTGATTGGTTGGCACAAAATCTTGGTCTGGATTTTTACTTTCTGGACCTGAACTTTCCACCTCTGCATGTCTTTTTACGATGCTAATCCCATCCTTTAAAATCTTGGTTTTCAGCATTCAGCTTTAGAACAAATAATTTAATTTATGAAAGTCTTCAAACTGTGTTCTCCACAAAAATGGCCAAACTCCTCGTGAAAAATCAGTCTGAAGATCGGAAACAAACATGGTGGGAACCATTAGACACACATTAGAAAATACAGAGAACTCGCCTCAGTCGCTGAGTAGCTGTGAAGTAAAATACCATCTGCTCCTAATCAAACCTGCTTGGTAAGTGAAGATGCTTTAGTGCTTATTTTACAGACTCTGCGGGCGATGATAAGCATTTGCAAGCATATGAAACGCTTAGCGCCTGTGACACAAAACAGGAAGAAAGATGCTAAAATGGTGAGAAAAGGCTTGAATGGTGGTGGGATTGACCCAGGGGGCGGATTCATGCATAGCCACAGTCTAGGGTCCCAGCAAAATCAGGGACCCTGCCATTGGGAGGAGTGGTACAGTGATCCGTGGGCACCTAAACCTCATATTATTGACCTTGAATTATTATTTAATTTTCTCTTGTTTCTCTTTCAGCTTAAAAATAGCTTGAAGTGCCTCCTTGTCATGTCTGTCTAGAGCCCCCAGAGAAGTTAATCGGGCCCTGATCTGACCATGAGTGTGAGGATCTTCCTGGATGATGCCCCCGGCAGCACAGGTCAGCACACGCCCCCCCCACTAGTATCGGCCAATCAGCCTCCCCCAGAAGCACAGGTCAGCACATACCCGCCTGCTGGAATCAGCCAATCAGCCTCCCCTGGCAGCACAGGTCAGCACATACCTGCCTGCTGGAATCGCCCAATCAGCCTCTCCCTCACGGCCCTCTGCAGGTTGAAGTAGTCGTCGTCCTCATCGGGCGAGCGCAGGAACAGCGGGATGTGCTGGAAGACCACGAGGTGGCGGCAGGGCGTGGCGGCAGCCATCTGCAGCTGCGTCTCTAGCCAGGCATCCTGGGCCTCCCCCAGCTCGGGGCAGGCCGAGTCGTCGAAGAAGAACTGCGAGTTGAGCACCAGAAAGAGCACGTCCCCCACCCAGAAGCTGAAGTAGTCATCACCCCAGCCCTGGCGGTACTGCTGCACGGTCTGCGCCGTAGGGGTGTTGCCCAGGTCGTGGTTCCCGCTGACAAACACCAGCGGGATGGAAGGGTTCATGCCCTTGAGAGCCGCCTTCAGGTCCTTCTCCTGGGCCTCCCGGTAGGGGGTACCTGGTGAACACAACAGCGGTAATCCCTTTAGTGCGGTGTGCAGGGTCATCGCCCAGACACTAACCACACGGGGGGGGGGGGGGGGGTTTTGGGCGGGGATCGAGGCTCCATCTCCTTCAGTACCTCATGAGTCTCCTAAAATTTAGCTGCTTATTTTGGCATCTTATGTTGGTTTATCTATATAAGTATTTATTTATTCTTTATCATGAATGGCCACAGTTCATAAGCCAGTCAGTGCAACATCAGAAAATCTGATTAAGAAAAACAAGATTAACAAAAGTCTGCCAGACAGGTCCAGTAAACAGGCTTGTTGTCTGCATGAGAATTTCTATCCCTTTATTGGCATTTAGGGAGCAGCTCAGATGCTCAGGAAAACCCAACAGACAGATGAGATGAATACAAACGATGAGAAGTTTCCTACTTGGTCTGTGAAGCAGGGTTATGGTTAGGGTTGGGGTTACATCAGTGAGATCCCAGTGTGTCATACTAAGGACCTTTACCAGCCTCGCCTGCGACAGGCGCTAATTGGTTTATTGCTGGTCTGGAGCTCAGAGAGGTGGGCGGCACTGGTGAAAGGGGAGGGGCTGATCAGTGTAAGTAACAGCAAGGGACTAGATTCTACCTGCTGGGTGGGTGAGTTAAAATTTGTCTTTGCTTGTTAATATAGAACAAGGGTGGGCAATCTTATAGGCAAAGGGCCGGTGTGTATGCAGGTTTTTGAAATAACCTTTAGGTCAGCTGTCCAAACCCAGGTGTGAGGACTCTTCAGCCAATCAGTCCTCTAATTAGTAATCTAATTAGGGAGTTGCAATGAAAACCTGCACACACAGTAACCCTTTCTGGATAAGAATGGCCACCCCGCTATAGAATAAAGTATGGGAAGAAATGTGTGGCTACTGGAATCACAAGTTGTTACTGAATTTCTGAGTAACAAAGAAACTATTTTCACTTAATTTTTGCATAAAAAATCTGCCTGAATACCAGGAGAATAATGCAAGTCAGCACAATCCTGACATACCGACAGGAAATAACGGTTCTAAACTCTTCAAAAGCAAGCCGCTTCTACATTAAATTTGTGATCATTTTTCAGGCTTTAATAAAAAGCCACTGTACGTATTGTCATTATGAAGTGACAAGCGGCAAGTGTTTTTTAATGATTTATTACCGGCATTCCTCCCACAGGTTAATACATACCTCTACTTCTCCCAGATCCAGAGAAACCCATTAAAAGCACATCGAGTCAGAAGTACCTATCAGGCAGATATACATGCAGACAGAGGCTTCTTTTATAACTGGTTCCCTTCTGGTCACCTCAACTGATGTGCAGCAACTCCTCAGAGATCTTCATTTATCCACTTCTAACAGCAATTAAAGGACTCACACATCCCAGGCAGGGAATGGCGTGTTAAAGAGAGACTTCTCTTGACCTTCTACACACTTCTTCAGGCTTCCAGCATAACCCCACAGGCATTGCCTTCAGCCACTCTCGTTAAATACACGAAGCCCAAGTGCGTCTAAATGCCGTCTTATGCCAATGGGACGAAGCTCTTCAGCGGCAGATCTCAAGCACTTTCAACCGCGTATGCAGAACGAGTCACAAGGTACTGCGCTGTACTTAGCATGTTCCGCTAGCCCACTGTTCTAAGGTATGTGAATTTACAGGTTACAGCATTTACAGATTTCTTACAGAGATCCTTCAAGTATACGAGTGCGTGTTTAATGAAGGTGAGCAGACCGATCAATCAAGACCTGTGTTCTGGTGTCTCTTAAGACTACTCTCTCATGATCATCCCTATGACAGAGATGAATATCAGAAATTTTCAGGCTTCTACACCAAATTAATTTATTTTCCTGCAAGTAAAGGTTGATTTATACTGAGCCTATGCCATGACTTGCGCAAGTGGCCGACGCTGCTGCGAGCATTTAAACTTGTGCCTTGGGGTGTCTGTGTGGCTCAGCACTTACACCAGCAAAATGCTAGGTGGCATATAATTTTGGATGTTGCATTTTTTGTTCTCCCACCCTGAACAAATTCTTGAATCATGCGATTGAAAAAGAAAAAAATACAAACATCTAACAAAGTATAGATATAGATATTATAGAGTCCTGGTTATATTTGTGCAGCTGCAAACCTCCTGTAGATAAGTTTGGAAAAATGTCGAGCTGCTACAAATTCACTTTTTATACATGTTCCCCTTTAGATTTAGTGTCTATACTACTTTTAACTTGTGAAGTACGGATACACTGAATGTAGGTTACTGAAATTGGCAGTCATCCTCAGCGTTTTGTAGATCTGCTGCTAAGATGCTTAGGGTGGGTTATTTAATGCTAGATATAAACAGCACTTCAGTTTCAATCAGTGATATAAGTATACTTGGAATGTATACTTTCTACACTCCCATAAAAAAATTAATGCTGCCACGTGGACCAATCACAGTTGCTGTGGTCTGCGTTGCCGCGATGTATAGTTACACTTCTGGGGGGGTGTGTGCCAGGCTATGCTGAGGGCTACATCATAGGGTCCACAACTACGCTGTACTTAGGCAATTTGATGCATATGTATAAATCAGCCTTTAGCTTATGATGTTTTATTTACGTTTAACGTCATGATCATTCAGTATTCATGCAATGTTTCCGCAATGGAGTCTCCACCATACTATGAAAAAATATCTAAATAATCCAATGACCCAAGACCTATTAAGTATAACTAAAGCTCCAAGGATGAAATTCACTTCGGCGACACGAGTCCATCACAGCCCTCCAAGTCATAAAAGCTTCGACATTTTGCACAAGATTCAAGCTGGCCTGTGGATTGCTGATGGGAAATGATTGTCAGAAGCATGTCGACTAACGTGGCTGAATGACATGGATGCCGACAGCAATGATGCGCGTTGACACTTAGGTGTTCAGAGGTTTCCAATCAACAGACAGCACTTTGGCTACGCGTCAGTCCAACGCAGAAGCACAAATTACGCAGATGACCTTGCATTAATTGAGATGGCTTTAGAAAGAATTGCGGCGAAAAGAAAACACGGAGAATAGCTTTTGACACAGGTCTAGCCCTTCCTGAAGATATACTGCAATAATCTTTATGTGTAATGTTTGTATATTGATAAAAAATGAAGCCTGCTAGACTGCAATGGAAGAAAATGCAAAAATGTATCATATCAAAAGGACATTAACATTTCAATAACATGACCAGCTTCCTTCAAAGAAGGGATTAAGTTAATTGCAGCTTGGGCAGTTTACCTCAAAGCTGTGAAAAGCAAAAAGCACGAGTGCACTACTTCATCTCAAGAGTGGCTCGCTAAGCTCCCTTTGAAACACGCCGATCGAACAGCTTTCCTGTGCCTTTAGGAAATGGTAATAAAGATATGCTTTATATGTGATCCCCATTCGACTGCATTTACAGCTCGTAAGTCGAGTCTCAGATGGTGCTTCTGACCGCCTGTTTGGGGAAAAAGGCTTTTATCATTCAGCAAGGTGAACCTCAGTGTTGCAGAATTCAGCTTCCAGAGCCCCTAATGTCAGACACCCCACCCCCAGTCCAAAGTGGATCAGCATTCCAAACAAGGCAACAGAATCACATACAATTCAGTGTGTTCATTTCTAAGCAATTCAAGAAGGACAGGGAAAAAAAAGACCTTCAGTGGATTCACCCTACATCTGATTTACAGAAAGTGCCGGATTTTTGATAAAGCATGCCAGAGTTTAACTTTGTTATTACGGTGATTGACATAGATATAGAAATACCATGATAATTTACTGGTTTAGGGTCCCCTTCAAAAAATGTTAAGGGCACGGTAATGATGACACAAGAGTCTTATCAAGACAAATTTTAACCTATTGTTATGTTTTTTGTAAAGCAGAAATGGATTAAAAACAAATGTTCTGAATATAAAACCAATATGTAAGTATATCAATATGTATGAGGAGATTTTTTGTTTGGGTAACACTTTCAAAATTGGATGTTAAGGGATTTCACAAACGTTATTCACAAAAACACCATTTAATAATTTATTTGGCAGAATAAAAAATTATGAGAACAATCCCACCTACACATTTTATACAAGCATAAAAGCAGATTTTTGCACTGAGCACCAGAAAAGTCCTCGTCTTTAAACTTCAGAGCGCCAACAGTTCAAAATGAGCACAGAAGACGCGAACAACCATGTCTGAAGGCCAAAGAGAGGGAGAAGAGACGGCAACCGCAGGAACGACAGCGGGATGCACCTCAGAAGGCAATCAAACGCAGGCAAAGACACATGGAAAAATATCACATGGCACTGCGTTAACATACCTGCTCGGTTCGGTGCAAATAGATGGCGTCCCAGCACCTGCACCGGGTCACACAGATATAAATAAATGGCTAAAATCTCAGCACACATCCAGCTGCTGCCAACGGAAAATGAACAGATTATTTACACCAATATAGGATTACACAGTGTGCACAGGAACTGCAAGCAGGAATCTGCTCCCCTTTCTATGGAAAGGAGAAATGTTTAACAGGGCCATTTGCCAGTTATCTTACCATGATTGGTAAGCTGAATACCCTAGTATCACTGGAACACCCTGCCCCCCCCAAAACACCCTGCTTAGATAAATAGTCCTCCTCTGTCACAGATCACAGGCTCCAAAGCCACGTGGCTTAACTAGCTTTCCCTCAATCATCCCTGCACTTGCGTGAACCTGACCATTTCTGCCAATGGAGGAACAGTCAAGGAATGCAGGAAGCAAACGGCAGGGGCTACCTGACCCCAAGCCAACCCTGGGAAACAGCACAGAAAACATGGATGCCATGATAATTCCACAACAGCTTAATATCCTACATTCTGAGACAAACTGGTCTGTACTTGTGTACTCCACAAAGCCCTGACCAGAGCAACATCAAGTCTAACACAAGAATGATGTGCAGTTTTCAAATGTCATTTAAAACAGCACTGACTATGAACAGCCTGAAACTTCTGTTCATACCTTTTAATGATAGGAAAATCGAGCTCAGTAAACCAATCAGCGACGCCCACAGAACTCTGCAGACAAATTAAAGTCTTCCTGTTACTTAAAAGACCTCAGGGACTCGCCAAAACAGATGTGGCTCCAATGTGTGTCTCTCTCACTTGGTTATTATTAACAAGCAAAGATCAATGAATTCATTTGAAGGACAGTTCGTTTACATGTTTGAAAATAAAAAAAAAAGTCATTCGCAAAATGTTGATAAGCACTTTTATATTATCATAAAATTATTCTTAGAAAAAGGTTAGTCTAACATTCTGTGTGCTTCCCAAATGCAAGCAACAAGTAAACTGCTTTTGTCTATTACTGAAAAGTCTGCATATATACTATAGTATATGTACCAGTTACTGTGTTCTGGCTTTGAAGGTCAGAATGAATGAAATGTGACATGAAAGTCAGTCACACCTCACCCATCCTGTGGATACAAGTAACTGCATATATAGGTGCTCCAGGTGTCTCCTGCAGTCCAAACACAAGCAGTTAAGCTACCTGATGTCTCTAATGATTTTGACCAGGATAAGCAGTTGAAGATGAATAAATGATAGTTGTATAGTTATATTTGCATAATAATATCAACCTGAAGGATTTCACACATGGGTTCCATATCTGCTGTTGTGAAACTCCCTTGGTGGTCAGCATTGCGTAGAGTGGCAAGAGTCTGGGTTATACTCCACTCATTAGTCAAATACTTTGTTTTGACAGAAAAGTACATCACTCACATTTTTTTGCAGTGAAAAGTACCTGCAGACTGGAAAGTAGCCCAATTAATAAATTACTCACACCTGCAAAGGCTCGGTGATGCCATTTTCTTGCCAAGCGGCAGAATTCCCAGCCAAAGCAATGCCAGAATAGAATCACTCGAGTGTTGGGACACGAAAAACCAGCAGACTTCACAGCCCTATTGACACAAACGCAGGAGGAAAAAAAAAAACATTAGTCAAGCAGACATTTCCAAAATAAACACAGAGCAGACACTACTGGTCCCTCCGATGTGCCGCAATAAGTGTATGTAAATAAGTATAAGTATATGTAGCCAATACAGCGCTTTGCAAAGAAGCTGGTCAGCCTGTTCTTACTCTAGGGAGGAAACAAACCTCAGAACAAACACACTGATGCCTGAGCTGATGCAGCAAAGAGCTTCATAATTAACATGGCAGCACCCGCTGCTTTGTTCCCACGGCAAAACCCCAACAGCGGGGCAGGTAAAAATTAAACACCCTGAAAGAGGGCAAGGCCAACGCGGACCCATGTTCATGAGGGCGGCAAACGCACATCTCCATATGCCGCAAAGCAGCTTCGCCCCACCAATCACAGCACAATTCATACGTCACATGTCACATTTCATACATTCTGACCTTGAAAAGGCAGAACACAGTAACTGCATATTTAATCAAAACTGAGTTATGACTGTAATCGGTAATTCTCTTATGCTCCATTTTATATTACGACAAAATATCTTAGGTCAACTGAGTTTGGTTTTGAAGAAAATAGAATGCAAAATCCATACTAAAACCAAGGCAAAAGCCTTTTCTCAATATCAGGGTCAGTGTAGTTATTGTGCTTTGCCTTTGTAGGGCAGCGTAGTTGTAGTTGTTGACAGGTGAAAGATCAAGTTTTCTCAATCACATTATAGTGATAATGATGTCCATCAGGGATCAATAACCAGGTCACCAAGAACGGTAACCTTTCACCGCACAGAGTAAGCAACATTCAGTCACAATAGCGTTTCCCTCCTAAACATCGAGGCTCCTTTCACTGCTCATTCAGCTCAGCATCTCTGCAGGCTCCTTCTCACCATGAGAATATCTGGCGGTATGTACCAGAGAATTATTTATCACACACATGTTTAACAGCCATTAATAACCTGCCACTAAACACATCACCGTCTCGTCATTCATCTCTCTGCCTAACCACTTCACCATTCCGCAATATGTTCATAAAATGTATAAGAACCGCTTAAAGTGTTTTTATTTTCACTTCAGTCTTTCGCACCCCTTCTGACGGACCATTACTCCCTCGTTCAATTCAGTTTCATTATTGGAATCGTGGACAGTTGGCGTAACCATCCCCCTTGCTCACATGTGTCCTCTGCGGCAAGAACTTAACCTGGCCCTCGAAACCGAGAATGGATAGAGCAAAAGAAAAGAAAAAGCAAGCAGTACAAAGACGTCCAAACGTGGGGTGGGGGGTCGGTTATGCTGGGCAGACTTCTGGGGAGACACGGGGAGACCAGGTTTGACGTGACTGAAGACGGCTTTGCTCCTTTATTGAACACAGAGAGCAGGAAGGTGGCACAGGAAGGTAAACATAGCACCCATCACCTCCTTGCTGCTCTAATTAGTCTTTGCAGTGATTATGTCACACTGTAATTACTGTACCATTCATATCCAGGGGCTCCGTCAGGGACTGCCTCAGACGCCCCACTCATCATCCCATTTACTTTAGCCTACCACTTACCCAGAAAGCAGCGGGGATGGCCAGCACCCATCTTTGACACACAACTGTCTTTAACAGGAACAGCAACAATGGCCACGCCCACACATTCTGTATCATCCAATAAGAAGTACTTCACAGTATTGATGAGGGGGAGAAAAAAAAATGACTACAACAAGCTTTCCAGCTGAGGTAGACTTATTGAGATCTGGAAAACTTGCTTATTCAAAGCTTGGTTTTTAATTATGTAGAAGTGCTTTGCAAAATAACAGCACTGCCTCTTATTCTTTTACGTGCATCCATTTAAAGAGGAAGCCGGCAAACGTCACCTCCCATTGGCCCAATGCGGCCTTGGATTTCTGTACTTTCTGGGACTGTGCAAAATCCTGAGAACATCGCTGTTAGCATTTCAATTTCAACACGTTTTTTATGATAGCATCGCCGGATTTTAAGAGTTCTATAAGTTATAACCTGTCAGTGTACTACAGCAATATCCTGAAAAAATATGTATAAGAAATAGAAATGACTGCCTGTAGAAGTATATCAGAAAAATCATGCTATGTCGCCACTAACGTAGGGACACGGATACCATAAAACACTGTGAAGGAATGTTTCTCCATTGCCTAAGCAATGTTGGTGTTCGGCGTTCTCCTGCGGCTGAACCATGCACAAAAACACAGGCTGTAAACACACTGTACCTGATAAGTACCAAAGACAAAAATACTATTATTAGACTATGACATACAACCGCTCAGATTCAGAAATGTTCATCACTTTCACCGGTTGCAGGATGCCGCCATCTTGCTATTAAAATTAAACCCTGTTTGGTATGTTTTTCAGGAAGAAGATAGTTCCCTACAGTTGCATTGTTTTACCCTTCTTCAGCATTTCATTTGCACTAAACTGAACTATTCTGCTTGAATTATTGTTCACAGCTGGACGGAACACAATAAAGATTAGCAATGATTCCCTCCCTTTCCTCTTTACATAAATATGGGTCTACCATCTTTTCAAAGATGAACAGCTATCATTTTTGCATGCGTGCGATTTACACCAGCAAGCTGCAGAGACTTTCTGTGGGGAGAATTGAAATGTCATCAGTGGGCCGAGCAAGACGTTTGGTATGAGCATCAAGGTCATTAGAGAGTCTGCACATCCCAAGCTCAGGTTAGCTGCTTAGCATGCATGGAAACACAAAACAGGAGTATTAATGTTTAGCGTTAAAGATGAACAAACTAAACACATATTCCTCAAAACTAAATACATATTCCTCAGTTATTTTAAAATTGGACGAGGAGCACGTTCAGTCTTCTGGGCTCCTGGGTTCTGTCATTTCCTCCCGCCCCAGACCACACATTCTGATCTCTGTGTTTGGTGTCCTTCTCAAGACCTGTTCTCCCTGCTTAGGAGATGAAACTGGCATCCTTCTCTTCCTCTCTACCATTTCGTCAAACCCATACCCATACCCAAATGTGTTCATTTGGCTTCCCCTGTCAGACCCTGGAGGATGGGTTCCCCCTTTGGGTCTGGTTCCTCCCAAGGTTTCTTCCTTGTCTTTGTCACCTCTGGCTTGCTCACTGGGGGGCCTTTGGCCAGGGATAACGCATAGCACTTTGAGACAATGGAATATTGTGAAAATTCGCTATACAAATAAAACTGAACTGAAAAAATGAGATCCCCCATTCCATCCTCCATGCACCTGACCAGAGTAAGTTTTATACAGCCCCCTATGGAAGCCATTGTTTACTGTGAGACAGCAGGGCACAGAAAATGGAAGCGAGAAAACAGAAAACGGCTTGCTGCCAGAAGCCCTTATTTAGATGCTAGTGGGCAGGCCTGCTATTGCGTGGACTGGGAGTCTCTGCCCAGCACCCCGGCCGAAAACATCTGCTAAACACCATTAAAATCACCTCATCAACCCCCTCCATTATCAAAATGGACTTTTCCAACTGGTCTTGGAGGCCACCCTGAAAACGTAACAGCAGTATACACCTGAGTAGGGCATGCCAGGGTATGCCAGGGCATCGCAAATCTGCTCAAAGCAGAAATCCCTGCAGGGACTCAGAGGGAAACCAAGGACAGGAGCAGGACCGAAACAGGGTTGAACTTAGATCTGCAACCTCGGGGCTGTGAGGCCACAATGCAGCAGTACAATAAGAAAGCAAATTAATAGATGGGCTTCAGCCGTAAAGTGAATAGTGTGTTTCCACAATGTGGCTTGGGTATGCCCCTCAGCGTCGCTGTGCTACCAGCCCAGAGCTAAAACGATACATTTTGATCATGTGTGGGCAGAGAACAGCAGATTCACGTATGATGTTTTTACGGCAGTGGGAGGGACAGCGGCAGACTATGGCTGCTTTGCGGTCCCTGAGTGAATATGCACTGACATTCTTATGGATCTTTTATGGACGTATTTTATGGACTGTAAGGTGAAGTACATCAGGGCTACTAGGAGGAAGATGTACATGTAGATCATACGAGGGTTAGGAGTAAATCATTAGGGCAGGTTTAAGACCAGTGGACAACCATGCCTGTCCATCCATTCCCATCCCAGCTGCTTACCCAGGACAGGGTCTTGGAGAGAAATGTTAGCGAGACACTTACTGAGGACCAGGACTGTGCGCAACATGCAGAAAGGCAACATTTCTTTGGTTCCAGTGGACAACGATAACGGGGGCAGTGAGCGGCTCAGTGGGCTAAGCCTCTATGCCCGTGATCAAAAGACTGCCCGTTCAAGCCCCAGCCTTGGCAGAACAGACCCACGTCCATGGGCCCTTAAGCCCCTCCCCAGCTCCAGGGGCACTGCACGGTAGCTGATCCTACACTATGACCCCAGCCCCCTGCTACGGAGAGCAAGATGGGGTAGGTGAAGAGACAAATTCCACTGCCTGTATTTGTACTTGTGCAAATGGCCAATAAAGGATTTATTTGTCGTCATCAAACATACCAACAGTATGATTTATCAGTAGGAAAACATCGGTGTAAACATACCACTGAACTTGGCGTGGGGGTGTGAATGGTTTGTTAGTAACAATTATCACCCTCATTGCAACGTATTCATGGACGATACAATAAAAAAAACGAATTGCGATTTAAATGTATATTGTTTCTTATGGTTCTCTGAACGAATAGAGCTGTCTGGCCACTTAAGGGAAGGTACATATTTTTAACGTGCCTCTCAAATACTTGACTTGTTTAGTGTACGATGAGCAGGTCCTGCCCGAGCTTATTATAATCCATTAAAAGCCTGCTTGTTAGCAGAGTGGGTAAGAGCAGCCTCGTACTTTAGCATGCTGTACACAGAGAGCAGACTCGCCGTCTGCACCGACCCCTTACGTCAGTCACGTCTAGTGGTTTTGATCCCCGTGTGACGCTCAAGGCAGATTTGCGGAGGGCTGTCTGTGATCTTAATATGCAAAATTACTACATTTACTTTATTTAGCAGATGCTTCTGTCCAAAGCTACATACAAATGAGGGAAGCAGCACTTTGCAAACATACATGCTGCTAAGGGGTCAACTAGGCATAAGTGTGGCCAGGCTGAACAACCAATGAATGTCCGGGTACAAGTGTAAGCAGTACTGGATCAAGAAAATAACCAATGTCATTGAATAACACCACTGTTTGCAGGCTGATTTAAACTCCTTCATTGGCTTAATTCGAGGTGTAGGAATCTAGCTGGGTAAACCATATAATTCAGTAGTGGGACAAAACGGTGAAGGCATCTCGACCAGCTTCAACTAGTCTCCGGTTTCTAACCTATCGTCTCACCGCTGTCTGCACAGGGCATTGCTTCATTTCCATTTCACTGGAATAAAGATCCATTTTTCTCAGCTCAATAGACATTTACTGATAAGTTGGAAGCAATTAGGCAAATTAGTTTCCCACTGCACTAATAAGAGAGCCAAAGAAGCTCCGCTTTGGATGGACGGCTTCTTCTGTTCCCTTCCGATTCCGTTCAACAAAAATGCTTCAAAGGAAACAAACAGGCACTTTCCGTCAGGGAGAACGACTACGCTGTGAAAGCATGACATGCGAACCAGCAAGCGTTCCAGCCTTCAGACATGCGCCTAAGCTGGAAAACATGTGTCCGCAAACCAAATGAGGAAGCATGGAGAGCTACCGGTCCCCAGGTGCACCGCTCAGTCAAAATGAAGGCACCCTTAGAAACTTTATTTATGGGGTTACGGTCACATTTCAAGGATAACCTTTCAATAATAAACTCTGTGAGAAAAAAATAAAATAAAAAATACAAATACTTCAAATTCAGCCAATCATCTGGGATTTGTGCCAGAGACAGACGTTAGAAAGAATGGCTGCAGCCAATGACCTCCCCTGTAAGCTTTCTATGAGATGTGTAAGCCAATCAGGAAAGAGGACACACTTAGGGATCCCAGGTGTGTCTGTTTGGGAGTCCAGCCCCGATTCTGGCATCCCCATAAGGGAGGAGAAAGGGGACGACTTTCTGGGGCCAAGACACTAGGGGGCGTCAGAGAGACGCCATGGTCACCTGATCAGTAGAGACTTTGAGGGGCCCAGCCTTGGCTTTGCGTGGCCCTGGGTGTCCCACAATACCGACATGCTTAACAGCGATATGGGGGCAGCACGAGGCTAAAAACCTTCAGGGCTTCAGATTCAAACCCAAAAACCAGGATGAACTGCATGCTGTCCCCCTCCCCCCTTTGCCCAAAGGCGACCCTGATGGAAGGACGGAAGGCATCTGGAAGGCCAGGCTGACTGAGCACCGTCTAAAACTGCATCCATAATAAAAAGAGAATCTGCGACATAATTTATACATCTCACTGCCCCAGAGCCCGGACTCAAGAATCATTTGAAAAGAATTTATATTCCTCGTATACACGATAATATTTATTCAAACTCCACAGTATATATTCCCCTCCAGTCAAGCTAATCTAAGGAAAATAATAAATAAAAAGTTTAATGACTGAATGGGGACTAAGCTTGTTTTTTGTTATTGTGCATATTATTGTAGAATTGTGAAGTAAGAAAGTAACAGCCCACATACAGTATACAGTCCATATGTTTCTTACAAAACATATTATTAAAGAAGATATGACTGATATGGAACATTTTCACTACAGCTAGACAAATCAAGATTTACAAAAGGCCAATATTCTTTGTAGGAGGAAGGTTAAAAAATGTGCACTAAAGCGTGGCATGATTTTTTCAATTTACTGCACATTACCTGGGATTCATTTAAATCACTTTTACTTTCTTTACAGAAGTTTTGTTCAAGGGTGAAATGTGATTTTTTTTTTTACTCTAGCACACAATATTAACAAGACCACAAACAGCCAGCAAATCTAGTAAAAAAAAAAATCAAACAATGCTGCGATACAGTGAGTAACTGTCACAGCTTGTTAATACAGAGCAGAGCGTGTGTACAGCACTCCTGTAAGCAGCATTTGATATGCAGTCACTGAGCTACCGGTCGCTTACTACAACACGATATCGATAAGAAGGAGAGAGCAGAAAATCTCAGATTCACCTTACAGGCAAGCGATTTGATATCATCAAAGCAGATACGATACAGCAAGTCTGTACCTAAAAAACAGTGGAGAAGATGGTCCAGTTTCAAAATATTATGACATTACTGGGAAGCTTAGGACACGTCTTGGGACCATCACAAGTTCTCAAAGGAGATTTTCTGCTGCTTTATAATACGACCTACTGGAACATAAGACTCACCTACAGGGGGTATGTTAAGAGAGCAAGGTTAGATAACATTATATAACAACAAGGCACATGGATCAAAAAATGGACAGAAGCCTGCATAACCCTAACTCTCTGCAACCCCTGTCCCATAGGTCCCTAAGCATAAGCTTACTGAGAGGTACAGTAAGGTGCTGCAGACTTACCCGGCATGGCGTGGACCAGGTCCCCACAAAGCACCATGAAGCGCGGCCGGGGCTGCAGTCTGTTGACGGCCTGCACCAGTTGCCTTGTGAGGCGCACCTCGTCGTCCCACTCATCCCCCCCACCGTCACAGTCTCCCATCTTCCAAGCTTTCATCAAGCCCAGCTGAGGGTCGGCAGCCTGGATGAAGTAGAAGGGGCCGCTCCACTTTTTCTCTTGGTCTGGGGGGAGAAGAGCAGCCTCAGTGATGAATACTTACTAAAAAACACAAGGCAAACTGCACTTCAGATGGTGGCTCTCTGAGTTAGGGTGAAGAAGGTTGCAGGTTCAAATCCCAGTACCAGCAAAATAACCATGTCATCGTTGGGCCCTTAACTCCAATTGCTCCAGTTACTGGGTGACTCTGCTCTCTCAATTGTATGTGGCTTTTTTGAAAAGAACCTGCTAAGTAAAATTAAGTAAGATGATACCTGTCCGTTGATTTCAGCAATAAACAGCCATTTATCTTAATAAACGAGCTTATTGTTACAGCAGTTACAGTGAAAAGCATTAAAGGAACCAAACGTCCCCTGGTCATTTCTGCCTTAATTTTTTCATTATGCGAGACGGGAAATGGAATGAGGATTCCGGTTTTTCCCTGAGCGAATCTGAATGTAGTCAGCATTTTTAAATCTTAAAGCTCTCCTCATCAAAAACATGCCCCAACTCACAAGACATCAAGGTACTTAATCTTTTCACAGGTTTTTAATTGTGTTTTGACTTACTCAAGATGCACTCGAGAATTTCAGAACATTGCTCCGCGGCTGAAAGGAGATTAAAGCTTCTTACAGCAGAAACACCACAGAACAGTCAAAGGACTTTGATAACTGGCAATACTGTGATTAGAGCTAGACTGGTGCACTAACTGTGATCGAAATTTATAGATTATATATTACTGTTATTTGTAGCAATTATATGCATTTTATTTGGCAATCACGCGAAAAAATGAATGAATAAACACAATCCATGAATCTTCTGTAATCACTTTTCTCAAACAGCATCTTGATAGAAATAAATATACTGTAAAAAAAAAATCTAATCCAATTTCTAAATTCTAACAATAAGCTAAATAAGAACAACAGGCAAGGTTAAAAACTACCAGTATTTCTAGCTGCGACTCAGTTCAGTGACTGGAATGGAGAGAGTTTAAGTGTTTTGTTTGGACAGCAGCATTCTGTCAATATTGTATGATTAACATCCTCAACAGGGCTTTGTTAAAACAGGAGCAGACAGAATGTCAAGCAGAGGCACCAGGCCTTGGCTTATTCTGTAGGGGCTTCTCCTTTAAACTGAAGGAAGGCTGTGCGGGCGTCCCACCTTCCTTCACACTGTGGAGAGAGCTGGACTATTGATCCCGTGTGCCGGGTGCTATTTTTCAACCTAAAAGGCATCAGATTCCGGTTTCTGCATGAGGTGGCTTCGCAAATACTGCAGGCCTTTTTTAGTCAGTGAGAAAACAAGGTACAAAGAGCTCTGCCTTCCACCCTACAAAGGTGCATCAACAGCAGCTGGGTGTCTCCCTGCCAGCTACTCGGCAAGCTACTGCTGCTTAACTTCAGGGTAACTGAAGCACATGGTTTCAGTGTCCTACTTTCTGCAGACAAAAAGGTTTGTATTCCTGTCCATCCATCCGTCCAATGGACTAGGCAGTGTAGGGAACAAGGCAGGGGGACACCCTGGACAGACTGCCAGTTTGTTTGTTTATTTATTTCAACCATATGGTATTAAATGACAAACCACATTAACTATTAAACTAAATGACATTATTTTGAATAATATGCGAGTTATGATAGTTTAAGAACTGCTTAGATTAGTCACAAGGAGGGAGTTTTGTGGTTTACCAGTGAAGCCTGACAACGATGTCATTGTGTTTTCAGATCAAAGGAACAAATGTGTAAGCAGCACTCTGACAAACAGCTACTCAATATGTGTAATATAGACAAGATTGTCATTTTTAACAAACTGCCCTTGTTTCTGGAGTTTGGGTCCCTCCTTACTCTTGAAATGTTGGATATTGGTAAAAAGTAAAATCCCTGGAGGAGCGTGTGAACTACTTTCAGAAAACATTAGAAACATCAACAGAGAAAAATGGCCAGAGCACCGCAGGCAGCCGGCTGTAAATATAGGAACTAAATGTATGGCTGCACTGAAGTAACTTCAGAAAAAAAAAAAACGATTTCTCAGGTGGCAGATGGTGCTTTCAGACAATACAAACAATAATTCAAGATGAAAGCATTTCCCCAAAAGCTTAAAAAAAACTAATGCATGTTTGAAAAGATATCCCACACCTCAAACTAATTTCTCGGTAATAAGAGACTAAACAGGAAACTAAAACTAATTAACTGCTGAAGAAGCACATATTTTAATTGAAGGCTGGAATGAAGTTTCAATGCACAACAGCAACTTGTCTGCTCATTGTTTTTCAGAAAACTTTGTCTTGCCATTTCACATTTCACTGGTCAAGATATTCAGATCCCATGACTGCCAGGGAATATGTTCCTTTGCTTTAAGAAAAGATAACCTGGCCTGCTTCGGGGGTCTTAAGTCTTGGGGTATTTTGGGTTTTGTAACCTTAACCATTCTGGAACAATCTGCTGTATTGATTATGACTTTCGGGTCATTTTCTCTCCCCATAGATCGAGCCCGATCTCTGGTGTCATGCCGAGTGTGGATCGTGGCTGGATGGAGAGCTAAAACGTGCAAACGTGCAGAGCGAAGCAAGCGTGTATGTATTATATAAACACACACACAGACACATAGTGAGTTTGTGGAAATGTTCAGGTCATTAATGAAACACCCTAAGGTGGATACACTTCAGTGAGTGTCATTATTATCTATACGTTTTGGGATTGGATTATTATTTACAGTATTATGTTAAATTTAAATTCTGATAGGAGTAATTATCAGTAAAACTCCCGTGTACTCGGCAGGCTTTGCGTGCCCTTCACTTTGACGCCGTAAACACACACAAACCTGCGAAATGAGCGATGATAAACTGATGATAAACGGGTACCTTCAGTCAGCCCGCGATAGCTCCGATCTTTGGCTCTAAGAAACATATCCTCCTCCGTTGCCATAGTTTCGGCCTGTAATTTAAGCCCTGTTTTCTTGCTGCCTGTGTGTGTCCTGGTTTATTATGGTCAATCTTTCGCGGAACAGCCGCTTTTCTAAGCGTAACGTCGCAGCCTGATGCACTTTGACTTCCTCGTGAATCGATCGATTATATCGATCATGTATTGTTTCTGCCTGTATTCTCTTAAAGCGGACGTCTTTTTTTACTTCTGCTTTAAACCATTTGCTGAATATGAATGAAAACAATACCCAAAGCCAACTTCACAACTTTTCCCAGCACATATTTCAACAAAATCCCTGCTCTTTATTCTTTATACCGAAAGACCACCGTGGTCCGTAAAGTATGGTTTGAAACACGTGAATCAGCAGATAGCACTTCATTTATTCTGATTTGATAATATGGCGTATATTGTAAATTTTAATGTGAGTTAAAGAAGGAGTGTCCATGAAATAAGTATTTGATTTATGAACGAAATACACGGGGGTGGCGGGGGGGAGTGGCGGCTTACGAGTGGGCGCTGGCGGTGAAGGTTGCCTAGGGCGCCACGTGGCTTCGGTGTTGTAAAGGAGTAATCAAGTAATCATATATATAACTTTGTAGGGCATATGGATTCAATGCTATACATTGTTTGAAATGTATATTTAAATCATATAGATAATCCAGAGAAATGGGTGGAAACCGTAAAGGACATAGAGAGCATATAGATAACGGTAGTAGTCCATTACATCCATCTTCCAATTGTTTGTCCAATATAGGGTTATTGGGGAACTTAGAGCAGAATAGGGCACAATGAAAAAAATCAGTCAATAAGCAGGAAGCCAGTCCAAGGTGAACACACAGACACGCTTTTTGAGAAATTCAGCGACACCAACTGATCTATGAAAGCCAACACTAACATGAAAATTCCATAAGCACAGAGCCATTGATGAGTTTAGGATGCAGTGTTAAATGCTGAGCTACCTTGTCACCTGAGAAAGTTGATGAAACCATCAACTTCCCTCAGAAATATTTTCTTTATCCTCTTATGAAGTCCTTCGTAAAAAGTTTATAAAGTTTAAATCTTTATGTTCAAGCGTCTGACTCAAGGATAGAAATGCTGTACATCATATATTTATTATATGTGGCTTATTTTGATGATTCAAGTCCAGCTCACGCCACACCACCTGCTGCATTCCAAGATGACATACATACGCTGCTTTATGACCTAAGCAAGAGCAGTAATACTTTATTTTATGTAACAATGTTGCCAATCTCACATACTCAGGTTAACCAACGCCTCCGGGGTTCAGTAGATCGTACTTTTTTGGTTTATTGTTCGATAGATTTATATTAATTGTTTAGGAAACGAATTTGGACTTAGTTCAAGGGCGTTTCTCAGATTGCGCAACAATCTCAATACACGTCCCTATTTAGACGCATACCTTTGTGCTTGGTTCTTTGTTTCAATTGCAACAGAACATACAACTACCGAAATGATCCCAAAAAGACACGCCCACGGTTAAAAACCATGCCTACTACTACTACTACTACTACTACTACTTGTAGCAACAACAATAATACTTTTGGTAAAGATGCGCAAAACGGGAAGTGCGCATATCATAGTACTATATTACTGAAGTAATCTGCAGTGCCAATGGATCAAAAAACATGTATGCTACAATACAGGTGGGAAATAAGAGGTTCTGTAATATGGATGCGATACTCTGTGACTATTTAGAATACTGAAAAATGTTTCCCATTATTGAATGAGGGATCATCACTAATAAAACTATTGCAACGCAATTAACAGCAACAACAATGAATATTTTTTCTTTATTGTAAAAGAACGTTTTGCGAAATGACACTGAAATAATACAGAAGTGCATCCCAAGAATACATTTGAATTAACATGATTTATTTTCCCTCAGTGTTAATTCGTGTGGCATTGATTTATTATATGATTCAAAGTTACCTCGGTACGCGTTTTTTTCCCCGCACCACGGCTTTTATAGAACTAAAATGTCTTACTACAATAAAATAACAATGCTGAAAATCCAGGGAGGAGTGGTGGCTGTTTGACCTTCGAGGTCGATTTATGAGAAACATAAAAGCATGTGTTACTTATCAATTTAGGCTACCATCTGGGTTTTCGGAACACATCACAGCGTATGACAGAGGCTTTTTCATTGTGTCAATGCCTCCTCCCCCCTCCCTACCTCGCAGGGTTTTCTAACTCCACATCCCTCTCATCGTGTTCCCTCACTCTCCTATCTGTTGTGATGTTTAATCTGTGCAAACGCAGAGAGGAGCTGCGTGTGATCGCACGTTTTTCCAAAGGCTGGCGGAGAAAATGACTGGAAGCGCAGGGAGCAGTAAAGGAGTCAGGCTTGGGTTAATGACGCTTGAGGGACTCCTCTAAACACCTGTGTGTGTCTATGCATGTGTCAGAAACGTGCTGAACTTGCACAAGTGCATCTACCTATACTTCTGTGATCTATCTTAACGACGTAGTTGTCATTTTAAAGCTTCATTCGTTTCAAGTTTTAAGCAGAAAAAAAATCTAAAATGCTAAGGGTTGCGCGGTGATGTACCTACTGGGAATATGGTACTTGACTTTTTATGATACCAAACCCTCCTCACCTGTATCATCTACTTTCTTCCTTTCTGTATTCGTTCTAAAGAAAACCGAAAGGGGAAAACTACAGGATGACAAACGGGAGGTTGATGTTTGGTTACTTTTTGGTCAAAGTTCTGGTAGCGGAATGCGACGCCGGAGGCGGACCTGGGCAGCAGAACCTGGATGGATTCGTGACGGTTTCGGGGTCCAACGGATCAGCGGACAATAGTTTTTCACAAAGCCCGCACACAGAAGACCGATGCCGTGGATATTACGATGTGATGGGCCAGTGGGATCCACCGTTCGTTTGCAAGACCGGCAATTATTTGTACTGTTGCGGGACTTGTGGTTTCCGCTTCTGCTGCGCCTTTAGGAGCTCGCGCCTCGATCAAGAGACCTGCAAAAACTACGACACTCCTATATGGATGATGACGGGCCAGACCCCGTTCAAAAAGAACGACCCCAGGCATGATCCCACCAAGGATAAAACTAACTTGATTGTCTACATAATTTGTGGAGTAGTGGCCATCATGGCGCTTGTTGGGATATTCACCAAACTTGGACTGGAAAAGGCTCACCGACCACAGAGAGAGAATATGTCCAGGTAGGCTTTTAATACAATTCTAAGGCTTTCGGTTTCTGGCGTGGTCTTGTGCAAAGCACTACCGTTAAAATGTAAAACCTTTCTAAGTTACCGTTTACTCATGCACACATATAACCATTAGACGCTTATGTATCACAGCCAGTGGTAGTTAAGCTGTAGTTTGGTCACGCGCTTAGCGGTCTGCGCACCACGCTGAGGTTTGATTACATGTTCCTCCAAATAAAATGCCCAAAGTGCTCAGTCTCACCTGCAAGTAGGCGGAATGGGAACTGCGTTTAAGCTACTTTTATATTGTTTCCGCAAGGTCTGAAGCATCTTGCATAATAAAGATGATTAAATGCATCTGGTAGTGACAACGTTTAATCGCAATCTATTATTCTTCAGAACTAGAGTAGTACTTATATCGTTTTCACTTTAAAAAATTGCTTTCCTCGGAATATATTTGTCAGAATGAAAAGTTGAACATCCTCCAGCCAATACATTTTGGTAGTCTGATGTCCCTGCTTCATCCCTCCCCCGCTTTTTTTCTTCGCATAATCAGAATTTATAAGGTTAATTCGCGGTTTTCCAGAGGTCACGCATGACCACTTAAGTTCTTCTTTAGTAAAAGTTTTCGCTACATTTTAGACAAAAAAATCTTACATTCACGCTAATGGCCACGACAACTTGTATTCGAAGGTGAACGGACTTTCTGAGCTCCCGGCGAAATGGCTTCTTTGAGCTTATACTCTGAGATCTCAGATATTGCTTAATGAATTCTACGTCAAACTGTAGCATCAGCACGCGGGCATATCTTTTATATCCTCGTGAATGCATGCAGTTTTTTTGTCCCGAACAGTAGCAGCTTGGATCAAACCTGCTATTTAAAAATGAACAGGTGAGAGCAAATCCCCCAGGATGAAGACACAAGGCACTAATATGATCACACAATGTCAGCTCTAATATTATTTCCGACAATTCACTAGAAACCCAGTTTTCTGAGATTCTAACGGGATATTCCGCGAGTTCAGACAATGCTCCGATAACCCGCACATAGACATTTCCTATTCCCGCAACATCTGGCACTTCTCCACCAACGTTACAGTTTAAATTATTTTATGCATAATTGTAGTAAACACACCTTATAACTCTAGAATGTGTTTTAGTTTCGCAAGACCATTTTTGCTCAATTTTTTGTAGCTTATTCCCAGCGTTCACGAAATAGATGCGATTCAACTGTGTTTAATATCTTAATGTAAGGACACTGATTTATTTCATATATATTTATATATATGAAATAAATCTATTACTATCGTTTTTCTACACGCTTAGTTTTGATGAAGGATGTAGAGAAGTGGTAGGTAGTTATCTTAATAAATGTAACTGGATGTGTAGTAGCCTACTGTAGACTCAAGCTACGCAAAATACTTTACAAGCTTTATATACTTGAATAATGAATATGTAACTTTATCACTGTTAGTACTAGTAAGTTCACTTTTCGGGCTGACAGTTCATAGCAGTTAACTACAAAGAAGTTATGAGTGGGCGGGTCTGCTGTCAGTGACCAACAGCAGTAGATCACAGAGCAACTCACCAGGACACGTGAACTAGCAGCCCCTGTCATAAAGTGTACGCAGAAGTTTACATCTTTCAGGAGTTTTACGACATCTTTCAGGAGTTTTACGACATTGTCCTACTAAAAATAATCATTTGTAATTTGTAAAATAATTTGCTACTGAACTGGGGATTTAAGGTTTGACAGGTACATTTCTGGTTCCCAGTGTGTTATGATGCTCTCGTGATGACTGACCAAGGGAGCCTGTTTTGTTCCAGGGCCCTTGCTAATGTGATGAACCAACAAGGTCCCTGCCCTGGAGATCATCCGCGTGAAGACGGCTTGGGGATGCACGTTCCTCACTATGAAAACATTCAGGCTAGAGCAACGGCCAACAGTCTCCGTAAGTCACGCAGCTGCTTTCAGATGCTCCTGTTTTTGAGAGTCTTTCAGAGTACCGCAGCGTTTCTACCACCAGCTTGTACTGCAGAGTCGCTACATTGGTGCCAGAAGCTCAGAAGCAAAGAGCGATATTGATGGGGCGGTATTATGACCCGAGTACCTGCCCACAGGGGGCGTGACCTCAGGCGTCTGCTGCCTTTGTCTTGGTTGGTGAGGGTTCAGTTATCAGATATCTGCGACAGCATGATATCAAGCTTGGGCGTGTCCTCAGGGCCACAGGCTCTATAAGCAGGGCTTTACCTGAGTACCGGTTTGTAAGGTGACTGTGTGCAGGTGACTAACCACCCTTCTCTGAACACAGCACTTCAGATTTTACTGGTAATTTGCCAACTATTATTTATAGGGCTGGGCGATATCATATCGGTATATCGCCCAGGACAAATGATTTTTTTGTTTGTTTATTCTTTCACTTCAAGTTCGTTACATAATAAAAAAAAAACAGACAAAATCATTAAGACTGAAGTTATATCCAGGCACGCATTTGCCATTAATTTCACATCATTTTCGGTGAAGTATGAGTTTTGCAGTGCGTTTGTTATACACGGGGAACTGCATACATGGTACAGTTAGAATAAATGACCTCTAAGGATGATATTACAGAGGCTTAGTAAGAATGTGCCAGTACTTGTCATTGGTTTTATCCAATAAATCAGTGTTTCTCAAATCAGTCCTTGGGGACCCTCAGATGGTCCAGGTTTTTGCTTTCTCCCAAATCTCAGGGAATTGGGAGAGAGCAAAAGCCAGGACCGTCTAGGGGTCCCCAAGAACTGATTTGAGAAACACTACAATAGATGGATTGATTTAATGAGAAAATGATTCCTTGACTCTGTGTGGATAAAGGCAATGTGAAAAGGGCGACTTGCTGTAGACCTAAAACAGCACCAGTACTTAAGCTTTCAAGTGAATAATTTGCTTTAGATTGTCATGTTTGTTTTTGATTACCGTGCTGAGCGTGTGTCTTTGGGGGTGATGCCTCTGCTTTGGATTAAACGAACAGACACTGATAGGCCAGGCCCCCTCTGCATTTTGTGGATTTCTGGTTTGTGTTGACCTGATGGGTCTTGTCTTGGAGATGAGTTATTTACTTTCAAATAAAAAAATAAAACAGTCGTAGAACGATACACACATGTTGTTTTTTTTTTTTGTTGTTGTACCAGTTGTTATTCCCTGGTTTACTGCTGTTAATGCAACAGTTTATCGCGCCGTGTGTGTTGACACTCTGGCAGCCATATTGGGTTTCTCTAAGCACAGCTGTCATGTAAATTAGGACGGCATAGCCCAGGGGTCACCAACCTTTTTGAAACTGAGACCTACTTCACGGGTACTGAGCCATACGAAGGGCTACCAGTTTGAAACACTCTTCTTAAATCATGTTTAATAAACATGTTTTAAATGCTTTTTTTAGATATTGTCATTTTCAAATCTATGTAAATGCAAATGTGATTAAAGAAGAATAGCAACAGGATAAAATTAAATTTTAGAAGCTGCTCAATAGTGAGTTGTGCTATTTTTAGAATAGGTCCGCGGGTGACTCATGTGGTCCTTGGGGGCATCCTGGTGCCTGCGGGCACCATGTTGGTGACCCCCAGCGTAGAGTATCTTGTAGAGGTATTGTATACAAAAGGTAACAAATTACTGTCCAGTTTTGTTTCTGGATTTATTGACTCTCAGCCTACAGGAACTCAGGAAGCAGAGAATGTGTAAATGTTGAATTTGTCTGCTTTGAGGGTGAGGTTATGTGAGCCGAATGGGAAAATAATTATTTTAATGAATAAAAAAAAATCCTGCTTGAAGGCAGTTGGGAGAATCAACTTCATTATAGATTTGCTACTATGGCTTTATACACCTGTGTTTTCAGTTCGTTTGAATCTTCGCTGAGCAAATTCTATGTGTGTTGTGAGTATTTTCTGCCTTCAAAATATGAATTAGTTTGTTGAAATAATTGAAGAAGTAAACAGAAATAAATCAGAAATCTTTTTAAATTACTACTGTACATTAAGGATTAATGTAAGGTTTATCTCCAGTGACTTTCATCAGGCAAAATACAGGCTTTGGATTTATTACGTGTCTTAAGGTCAGATTTATCTGTAGCCACAAGCGTGAACTTTCAAATTATTTCTATGAGAATAAAATAAAATTGCCAAGTCAATATCTAACAGGTGGTTGGGTTCAGTCACATTTCCTCATTACATTTCTATGCATGACCAACTGCAAAGCAAATAAGCTTTTGCCCAGATTATTCAATCCATTTTATCCATAAATAACTAATGATGTAATTTCACCTAGTGATATTTCATTTTCAAGCTGAAATTTCTCCTGTCTGACAATTATTTGTGTTAAGGTCCGTATCTTTGTTTGCAGAAATTGTACCAAAATTAAATCTCAGCAGATAATTTACTCTGTTTTAGGGTACTGAGCTTGAAATGAATCATATCAGCAAAAGCTTAATCAATTAACAAACTCCATCTTTGTTGGTCATTCCTGTCATGCCTTCTTCATAGTCATGTCATTATTCCAGACTCCCTTTCTTGCAGCTTGAAGATGCACTCTTTAGATGGTTTGGGACCTGGGACCTGGGACTGGTCTTTGGGTACAGGAGTTCAATTCAAGAATGTTTTAGTAGCTATTTGCTGTAGATGACTTGGAGCAAATTTTGCTAATCGTGTAATTTGTTTATTGGTTAAAGAAATTATTACAGAAAAGTCCTTTGGCGGATACTGTCATAAATTGTCTGAAAGTAAGCCATAATGCAAGCAATTTTACTGCCACCTAAAATGCCATTAACATTAAGATATATTTCTTTAAACAAATAAGTCAATAAAAAACAATGAAAATGTCTAGAGAGTAAACATGCTAAAAATAATGGGAGAACATAAAATGTGAGTGGCACTAGCCCTGCAGCGAAAAAGGTTCACTTTAATAGATAAATAGGCTGCCATACTGCTGTTTCTGCAGGGTTTTATGGGGACATTTTTACCCCCACTGATTTTACTTCTCTCCATCCATCTATCCCTCCATCATTCATAGCCACTTATCCAGTGCGGGGTCCTGGAAGGCATGGAGCTGCTCCCAGGAAGCACAGGGCACCAGGCAGGATAACATCCTGGGAAGGATGTCAGTCTATCTCAGGATACACACACACACACACACACACACACATGTGAACACACACACACCTGTATTCACATCTTTGTGGGGACTGTTCATTCATTTCTTTGGCATAACCCTAATCCTAACTAGGACACCTTTAACCCTTACCCAGCCCTAACCTTAACCATATGAATCCCAACACAATGCAAGACATTGGCATTGTTAGTTTTCTGATTGCAGTCACATATTTTTATAAAACTGAGTTTCCCCTTGTGGGGACTGAAATATAACAGTCTTTCATCACATTGTGGGCAGATTTGGTTCCGCACAATGTACTTATACATGACACACACACACACACACACACACACACACACACACACACACACACACACAGTATGGGTAAAAGAGGCACCGATTCACCTAATGGTATCAAACGGTAGTCGTCAAAAATCAAGATATTCATATTGGTCCAATGTGTGACTCTTGGGCGAAACTGTTGGTCGATATTTAAACTTTATCAATATTAAAAGTTAGCAGCACCAGAGCTAAAGACATGACTGTTAAAATAATGGAGAAGATCATCTCATAAATCACTTAGGTGTAGGGTATTCCCTTTCAATATGAAGAAATAAGGGATGCCAAAATTTCCATATTGGTGCACCACTACTTGCAGATCTTTGCACTGGAAGAGGAAACCCGTATAGACACAGGGAGTATGAACAAAAACAAATCCCACACAGGCAGGGCAGGGGGAGTCTGCAAAGGACCTGAACCCGATCTGCCCTATCAAGCCACCATATCCAGATTTGGATTATCTCAGCTGTTTCGTGAAAGTGATGGTAAGGATGTCCTGTCCACAGCATGGCAGCACGTGTGTCCGTCAGGCCAGAATTAGGTAATTTGGGCGACATCCCAGTCGCAGTGTCTGTCTCCATGAATGTCACGCTTTGTGCGGCTGCTTGATCTACAGCTTTCTCTGAAGTGTCTGCACTTTGTCCTCCAGCCCCATTGCTGAAATACAAAGGTTTCTCTGGGTTGTAATAAATCTTTGAAAATTTAATTTCTGTAACTGAGTCCAACTGAAATCAACTCTGAGGAGAAAATGGTCTCCACATCACTGTCTTGCCTCATCATATTCAATAATGAATTTTTAGCTCCAGCAGTGGTCATTGTGGAAAACAGGGTGTTTTTTTTTTATTATAAGAAGAAATTACATTTAATAAGTTTTTCCTAAATATGCATTGAGACAGTATTACCATCTGTATTTCTTGCTTTTTTGATGAAAGATGGGCAGTTTGAAGGTCTGTGCTTTGTGTGTAAGAATGATCTCTTTCCATTATTCTATGATTAACATGCTCTTTTGCAATTCTGCTATTTACTAATTGACTGTGCCATTGTTAGTCAAGAAATTGCCATCATGCCTTTCATGCAAGAGACCCCAGAGAAGACTGCATGCCGAAAATCACCGCCAGTCACGCTAGATCCCCATAGATCAGCCTCTGTTTCCCTGTCAGCACGTCTGTACTGTAAAATCGGAGTTAAGGCTTAAGGCTTCATGTGCGTGTCGTCCTCGCAGCGTTGATTTGCTTATCAGACAGGTACAGCCGTTTGTAATTTGCAACTGGTACCAGAGCGGTTCGGGGCTACATTCGAATGTATTTCCTTCTTGGAAAGGAAATTCAGGCCATGCTTAAGATAAATGGGGCAGATGCTTCTCTTCTCATGCCAGTCGTGCTTCGAGAGTGACTACTAACTGGCTACTGCATAGACTTTTGTTTTCCTAAATATATATATAAAAGAGGAAAGTGTAAGGCCACTATGGTGCTCCTTAGGGAAAATGAGTGAAACGACTATAGGAATCCATTGTTTTTGCTGAATATAAATGTTCATTTCATTTACCTGAAGTCAGCTCCAGTGGTCCAAGGTGAATTCCTGTGGTGTGCTCTATGCGATATTCATAAGGAAGGTTTTGTCTTGAGACGGCATGGTGGTGCAGTGCTTAGTGCTGTTACTTCACACCTCTGGTACCAGGGTTTGAATCTCCGTCTTGGCTCCATGTGTGTGGAGTTTGCATGTTCTCCGTGTGTTTTTGTAGGGTTTCCCACGGTCCAAAAACATGCAAAGATGAGATGGAAAAACCACATGGGTTGTGTGTGTGTGTGTGTGTGCCGGTACCCCGTCCTGGATTATTCCCACATGGGGTATCTCTGTGTGTGCCCTGTGATGGGTTGGTACCCCGTCCTGGGTTATTTCCACATGGGGTGTCTCTGTGTGTGCCCTGTGATGGGTTGGTACCCCGTCCTGGGTTATTCCCACATGGGGTGTGTGTGTGTGTGCCCTGTAATGGGTTGGTACCCCGTCCTGGGTTATTCCCACATGAAATGTGTGTGTGTGCCCTGTAATGGGTTGGTACCCCGTCCTGGGTTACTCCCTCATGCGGTGTGTGTGTGTGCCCTGTAATGGGTTGGTACCCTGTCCTGGGTTATTCCCACAAGAGGTGTGTGTGTGTGTGCCCTGTGACCCTGACTAGGACCAGGAGGTACAGAAAATAGACAGATTGGTTTTGTCTTGTTTAATCAACTTTTATTTTTTATTTTTTTGCTTCTGTCTCTTCTAACCTGCAGGCTACTTTTGTTCCACCAGGATCTTTGACGAATTTTTCACTCATGCCCCTGATCCTTGGCTATAATACATCTTTAGCCTCCCTTTAACATTATCTGGAAACCTAAATGAAATAAACCACTTATCATATGATATATTCCAAAACCATCTGCAAACAGCTGTTTATGGGTGTCCTTATTCATTTTGCATGGTTCACTTAATTGAATTCTGTGCAAATTAGAGAGAAGAATCCAGTCAATCTCCTGTTCTTTGTCATATCTAATTTTAGGACATGATTAGAGTCTAAGTTACTTTGTGTATAATTCAACAAAATATCAGGAGTGTGAAAACAGCCCAAAACTCACTTGGCAATGTTCATAAGAGACGCTCCAGATAAGGATCAGACGCACTTTGTGTAATAATTATCCGGCACATTGGAAACCCATGTGGGTTATGATGAGAGGCCTGCATTCCAATGCAATTAGCGCAGAATATTGGTGCACATATGATGCATGAGTAACACTTATTTCACAATGTTATTTACATGCTTGAATGAGGATGGTGCTGAAGCACCCCAAAGCATTGCAATTACACTGACAGGAGAAATATTCAAGCTATGCAAATCAAATATATATGAGGAAACAGGAATTACTTATAAGCACGCTCTGTATTTAAATGTGCATGAGTGTCTGTCTGCAGACTCCATCCAGGCACTGGGATGATCCACTGAGCTGCTGAACAGTTATTTGAATAGCTTTCATGGCAAGAAAGCTCAAAAAGTTCTGACATAACTGTGAGACTCGTTTGCGGTGGGAACAAGAAACAGCCACGTGAAACGAGAATGAGCAAAAGTTATAGGGGTGGGGATAGAAATGGCTTCAACAGAAAAGTGGGCAGAAACGGAGGAGAATGGCAGCCATTTTGTCTTCAGGACCAGGGAAATGGAGTGGCAACCTGAGCAGGTAGGGTGTGGAAAGAGAGATGATAAGGCTATGAGTCTAGAATAAATGACAGAATAACAGAAGTCAGACTTATATGATTATTTAAAAAGTATTAAATGATTGTGTCCCCATGAGATGAGCAGGGGCGCGTTGAAGAAACACCAGCCAGTTACAGCGGGGAGTGATTGCGGAGAGGAATGCTGTTGGACCTGCAGACATAGTATATCCTAAATTTTGACTAAGATTGATATGAAAACCTCTAAATTTTAACCTAATTTTTTGAGAGGTATTTAACTTGCTCCTTGCTGCGCTGAGTTGTGCTCGATTGTATCTGCCTTTTTGGGTTATGATTTGTACCGGATATCCTGGAGGTCAATTTATTACAATCATAAACTGTAAATGGATCCCACATCTCCTTAATTACAAAAGGCAAATTCTATTTTGGAACAACTGGGCAAAAAAATCCAAACCTTTTGTAATGTGAATGCGAGTTGTAATGTCTTGCACGGAAATGGCTGTAAGGTTGATCTCAGTAGGGTGAGGCAGGTCCACATGCAGCAGCGTGTCTTTGCCACATCAGGAACATCTCTTTTCACATGCAGAAGTACAATGGAGTGATGTCATGCAGTGTGAAAAACTGAAACCTTCAAAAAAAAAAAAAACCACCAAGAAAAGCGATATCTTTACTGGTGTGTCACTTTCAGAAGGCTATTTCGTATGTAATGGCTTAAGGATGTCAGTACATGAATGTATGCTGCTGGAATGGGTTATGCAGATTGAATATTCAGTATAATACACATTTAATATGATATCTAAATGCGTTCATGAAGACGTTTGAAAGGAAAGAAAGCAGAATGGGGGATTCTAGAGTATTAATCAGCATTTTTCAGATCTTTTAATGCCTTGTTTCATGGACACCCATAAAGTAATGGTTCCCTCTTCGTGTTCCTCAGTATCTGGCTGTCATTGTCACTCAGCATTCATCTCAGTTTAAATGGACAGTATGCTCTCTAGGTTTCTTTGCAAATCATTCATTTAGCTTCAGAAAATACCATGTAAGTGTTTATTTAATTTTGGTTTGCAATTTTTTTTTATATGTATACTGAATTTATGCATGTGGATAACTTGTGCTGAGCATGTTGAGATAAACCTTTTCGTCCTTTGATTATATCTTGAAAGTGTGTTCAAGGACATTTTGAGAAAGGTAAAAAATGTCAGTCTAGTAACTGATTTCTTGTTCATGCTTGCAAGAAGCCAGTTTCTCTCGCCTGTTGAAATCACATGAAGTATAACATCCATCCATCCATCCATCCATCCATCTTTCCTTGAACCGTCGATCCTGGGTGGGGTCAGGGGAGGGGGCTGGAGCTTATCCTGGGCACCACGGAGCCATAGGCATAGGTGGACCAGCTATTTTGAAAGTTCTGAAGCTTTTGCTCCAGTGGTGGACTGTGGTTCAGATCAGTGCATTTTTGAGGGCCCCTCTGAGCCAAAGGACCCTCACTACACTGTACATTAGAAAGGGCCCAATTTCGCCTCTGCTTTGTACTCCCAAACCCATGAAATGCATACAGAGCCAGTGATCGCCTTTCAAACCATGTACCAGCTGAACACCTTCTTAATTCAGAGGGAGCTGAGAATCCCTCGTCTGAAAGCCAGAGCGTTCAAGAGGGGGTGCCGAACGCCTACTGCATGTGTCAGGATGTGTCCAGCCGTGTGCCCTCGAGCCCTCCCCTTCCACCCCCACCCCCCATAACCCTCAATGGAATAAGTGCCTGGAAGTCAGAGGGAAGGAATCAACTGGTCATAGTTATTTTCATTAGCATCAACAGCATGGTTTTTCATTTCTTTAGAGTAATAGCATAAAAGTGCAGCGGCAGCAGGAGACCAGAGGAAAACACCACATGCAAACTGAGTCCGAGGAGTAGGTCAGCACCTGATGGCTTCTCCTTCACAGCCCCGCAAGGTCCTTCTGGCCAATGCAGAAGGCATCACTTTATTGCACGGCAGAGGAGCACCTGCAGGGTCTGCCTGGATTTGCTTCACACCAGCTTACGGCACTTTGACACATGGAAGGATGTGAGTGACTGCACAGCGTGTTCAGCACATTCAGCGTAGCGAGAACCTTCATTCGGAGACGTCTTTTGATCTGAGTTTAGACCTGCACTGGAAGCTCAGGAACCATTCGTAACCAAATTGAGAGGGAGGGAATGATCTCTACTCCCCAAAAGGCATACAGTCAGATTCAGTCAGTCAAATGCCAATAGGCCATCGTGCTTCTTCAACCTAGTAGACTGATGTCATTCTGGTATCGTCAAAGGACTCAGAATCTTTCACCACCACTGGATTTCACATACATGTCTTGCATTCATACATTGAGTAATGGCACTAAAGATCAATCAAGGTTAATCCTTATGCTGTTTCAATCCAGAAAATTGGCACTCAAACTAGATATGAAGCACGGAAGGTCTCTGCAGTTACTGACACCCAAATGGCTCTGTTAAAATCGGTTTGTGTGTATTAATGCCTTCTGTGCTATCTAAAGTCATGAAGTGCGTGGAGAACGATCAGCTGATTCTCAAGTCAGCCTTTGACTGCATGGGTGGCAGCAGTGAGGCGCCTCTGGTGTGAATTTCCATGGGCCTGCGATGAGACGGCGACGGCGTTGTCGGTGCGCGTCTGTGGCGAGGCGCCGTCTGCGAGACCGTCACTAGTTTCCCATCCTCCTCGGCTTTCCGCTTTTAGGGACGCTAAATGCGGAACGCGCTGGCGAGGCTGCGACTGTGGTGTCAGCAGCCCGCGTATACGGCGTCGGGAACACGACCGAGGCTTGTGCATCAGTGATATCGCCTCACACTGCTTCAGCTTCAATATAACCAGCTTTAAATTGCATGGACATGCGTCTAAATGCATATATATGATGAACCACTTGTGTGTCACTTACAAGAATCCATGTTTGGAGGTTCGGTAGCTTCCCTTGGATTATGTGCTTACATTAGTGTGAGGTAGGACCTTAATGGCTCTGTCCTATAGATTACTGTAAACTGGCACCATGGGCCTGGAGGCTGTTCATCTTCTTTCCATCCAAGTTTATGCAGTAAGTCTAACTAAGGAATACTGCAGTAATAATAACAGTGGAGCCACATTGGCAGTAATCGATGTGCTGGGAGCAATTGGCTGAACTTTATTTTGCAATAATTTTGACTGATGTCCTAAGGAAACAGCAAAGATTCTGGGATGCTGGAGCTGCTAAGTGCAATATAAATTTAAATATTTGTTATACTACCCATGCTTCTGTTCAGGAGAAGATGGATGGATGGATGGATGGATGGATGGATGTATGGATGGACGGACAGATGGACAGACGGACAGACAGATGGATGGATAGATGTCCTCGCAGATATACTGGGTACAATGTCACTTAACAGACATAGGTATCCATGATAAATAATAATAAACAAAGATAGAAGCATTGTGGTGAACACCATATAATTAAGAAATTAAAAATTAAATGAAAGCATATCGTCACCCTGCCAACTGCATTTAGATAATTGAGGCCAAGTTCCTCGACACTATGCAGTTAAGCCTGTGTGTGATTCCGGACCTGCTGTAACACATCGAGCTCTTACACAAACCCTAAACACCATCGTAACGTGTCCTTCTGTGTGCCTGTGTCAGCATCAGCGTATTTCACTAGTGAACGGGATGGTTCTTGTCTTCCGTTCCATAAGATGAAGCACAGGCTATATGAAAATAATGTTTCGCTCAGTAGAAAAATACTATATATGTATATTAAAGTCAGTGCATTAGAATTTCATAAAGAGCAGCTATTAAACACCCATGTATGGCCTGGGCACTGAAATGTCTTCCAGAAACAGCAAATGTATTATATGTGTAGTGTTCATGGCTTCTTCCTCCGTTGTACAGTTTTCTCTCAAATTGTCAGCCTGCTCATAAACCCATTCATCTAAATCACACTGACAGGCAATAAAGACTGTGTACTACAGTCCTGTCTACAGTGGTAACTCATTTCTCTTCCCTAGAAATTCTTCATGTCCTTGTCTGTTGTCTTTGTAATTGATTAAGAATTTGTTATTGAATCTGTGATTATTTTAGTATTATTTAAAACAGTGCTATGGGTTTGAAACAGAACTGCATAAGATATTTGCGAGTAAGAAACAAAACCAATTTCTAGCCAATCCTGGGAAGAGGCCTCATCTGTTTCTTATTATCATGTATAAAATATCTTCTGTAGGCCTGCACACTGTCAAAAGTAGCAAAATGTTTCAGATATTGCAGTTTACGTGTAAACACATTTTTTTTTTTATCACAAATGCACAACAGAAAAAGGACAGATGGCACTAGACCCCAGGAAGAAATGGTACAGGAGCTCTTCTTCTGGTACCAAAATATCTTTTCCCAGAAAGAGAACTTTATAATTTTCTAATTTTATGGGCAAGCGGCATGATTGAACAAAAAGATGACATCTGAAGGGTAAAATCTCTAGGTGTACGACTCCTTGATTGCAGTTTTGAAGCCCCGCTGTATTAGATGCCAACGTAAACTGTCAGTTTGGAGTATGCAACCATCTTTCCTGTGCCAAAAATGGTAATGATTGGAATTTAAAATCTCATTTATTTGAATGACGTGGGATCAGAATGCACTGTTTGTACTGTATTTCCCAGAGTACAAGGTCAACTGCTGAGGGCTCTAAATTTCCTTTTAAAACAGCCTTCATCACCCATCAGCCTCTATAAGTCTTTCTCTTTTCTGAGCTGCACAGTCATTAGCAGTAAGTAATATCAGGAATATTCAACTCATTTAAGAGCTGTTTTGCTGGCTGGGCAAATTTATAGTGTCAGATTTTCCTCCATTTAAATAAAGAAAGTGCCTTACCGACCATGTAACAAGACAAACACTTAGTTCAAATGGATTTATTTGTGTAAATGACTTGTAACACAGTCATATGTGGATGAACAATAACAAAAACATATTACCAAATATAACATAGTATTAAATGGATAAAACAAATTCAATAGGAGGAATACAACAATGAAAATATTGTAATGACTTCATTAATAGTCGCATTATTTAAATGTTTTGGCAAATTGGTGTTCATTGGACACAGATGTGGTTCATGCATTAATTAGGAAAACAGCTTCCTTATGTGCACAGGTTGTGCGCAACGCTCTCGGCAGGCAGGATTGCTGATAATTACAGGTGTTCGGCGGAAGCAGGAATTTCCAGTCACTTTAAAGGACTGGTGACACTGGGACATTTTGGCGGGAGATTCTTGACTGTAAACAAAAGTAAACTAAATAAAAACACATTCACTACTTGTTTTTACCTGTTTTTTCATATCACAGTAACTCGGCTAGTAGATTCATGAATGCATAGTTTGGGTACGTTGATTCCTTTAGAAGACAGGAAGCAATTTTTAGTACTTCTGAAGTGAGTTACTAGCTTATTTTTTTCTTTTTCTTAAGACGGCTAATAAACGTTTGTGGTTTTGCTGATATTATGCACTGAATTAAAAAAAAAAGGCTTGTTAGGTTTGGCTGCCTGTCATTACGAGAAACTGACTGCAGAAGGCGCTAGTGATGGAACAGCAGGGGTGGTCGGGGCATTCAGTGTCAGTGACATATCAGCGTAAACGTAAAATAAATGACATAACCGCACGCACAAACAGAAGGAGCCTTTCATATGCAATGTGACATTACAGTGTTTATTCATCACCGTTGCATTGATGTCCTCCCAAGTGTCTTGGAACAAATCAGTTTTTAAAAGCCATATAAGTATAAATGACAAATGTTTTTTGCAACTGAAGCAAATCTTTCAGAGAAGGCCTTGCTATGTCTACACACGGCATACTGACGCTCCAAGCACAGAGAGCTCAACCTTGATGTTTTCAAGGACGTTGAGGGGATCCTTCTCTCAAGTGCTGCCACGGTGTCAATCCTCATCGCGGCCGCCCTGTCCGGCGCGGCCTCTCTGCTCACCTCATTTCCTTTCCCTTCTGCAAACCACTTAGCTAAATGTGTTTCCCCGCAGAAGGCCTGTGAATCCATTACCTCCTGTTTATTGGGCCCCTTGGCCACAGCAGACGTCTGAAATCGACCCGCCCTTGTTACCGTCTCAGGTGCGGCCTGCATTTCTGTAAGGGTCCCCCGAATTAGGCATTATCCTGTGGGGCTGAGCGGCAGCTGAGCTTGGATCTGGAAGGATATTAATATGATTTGTCGTTGGGTGTGATCTGCTGAGGGGTTAGTTTGTAATGAAGCATGCAAGTATCGCTCTGCTTACATCCAGCAGCTGCTCCTATACTTGTATATATCACTGGTGACACTTCAGACAGATTGGTGTCCGTACAATAGACACACAGCTGGACAAAATGACACTGGGGAAAAATATGATAAAATAATGTGATTTTAACAATCCAATACCAGAATTGTTGTTAATATTAAAGAAATATTACAATCATCGCTTAAATAGCAGGCCTTTTCTTTTTGTTTTGAGTTTGTGGTGAACTTTTCCACCTGATGACTCACAAGGTTCTTGTTGCTTATCTGGCAGGTATTAGGTGACGGGGAAGAGTAGTGGCCGGTAATTAGACATGCAAGGGAGATTCCGTTTTCTGCAAATGTTGTGCGTTCTCTTTAGCAGTGCAGAGATTTTCTAAATGGGATGTATTGGGATGCTGATTGCCTGAATTTTTTTTTTTTTCTTGTGTAGCTTGAAGCTGTTTGGTGCTTGACCTCGAACTCCTGGAGCATGCTATTTATTAAGCAGATTCTTTAAGACCTGGTACAAAGATAGCATTACTCCATTCTCTGCCAATTGCAGTGGCTTTCATTTTTTTCCAGACTTTAAATCGATGCTCCTCTTCTTACTCACTGAATAATCCATGGACGGTGTCACCACGTAGACATCCTAGAAAGGTGTCCTTCAGCTGTCAGCTGCCACATCTCCCCAAAAGGAGGGCAACGTGTTTTTAAATGTCGGGGGCATGTTAGCTTAACCAGGGTATTTTCTGGGCTATGATGTTTAAAAGTGCCTTATTTGTTTGATGCCGAGAAAGGCTGTCTTACATCAGGGTCTGTTAGGGGCACAACATTTACTTGAACTAATTGGCACTTTTCTTGTCGTTTTTGAATGATGACAAGCCATTCGAGTATTGTCATGACATAACTTACTGACATGATAAGTAGGGTCCTCCTTTAAAGGTTTACTTGCTTTGTCTACGGACACTGAACTGTGTGACAGAGAGACCTTTCTGTTCATGGATGTCATCATCTGAAATTTGCACAGGTTGAATGCAGGTGCTGATGTAATACGTGGCCTTTCCTGCAAGACACCAGGCACTCTTGTGCGTGTAAAATGGTGTGTGCAATTCCGTCACAGTAACATACAGCAAACCCTTCGGGCATCCAAAGGGTTCATTTTGCTATCGAAGCATCTACTGGCCGGAATGGACTAGTGCCTCGTGCCCCTTAGCATTAAGCTCATGAACAGTCAGGGGCCAGAAGGTGCCTTTCACAGAAGCTTTGGGTGAGTGGGAGTCATGAGCTATGTTTTATTATAGATAAGTGATGTTTTATTCTAATAGATTGTCCAAATAAAACTGTATCACAAAGCACTACAACTGAAAATAAAATATTTTGAATAATAAAACAGGCTTTGGGATTAGGGCTTATTCTACATCTTTGGTCTTCAAATCCGGTCCTGGGGAGCTACTGTCCAGTAAGTTTTCTATCCTACCTGGCTTCTGATGAGTCACACCTGGTATTTACCTGAGAACAGGTGTGGCTCATCAGAAGCCAGGTAAGATAGAAAACATACTGGACAATAGCTCTCCAGGACGACCCCTGATCTAGATTCCATGCTTTTGTGCTGGAGTACAGTTCTTGTGTGGATGAACAGGGGGAGCTTCACTGCGTAATAACTGTACAGCAATGCTTTGCTTGTGTACAGCTGCATTCTGGCTGTTTATGTGCATTTGCAGGAGAGTTACAAGCTTGTTTTGTGTGTGTTTTTTCTGCGTACACTGGTTCCTCCCTGCCAGTAAAGGATAGTGATCTCCTAGCTGGACTCTCCCAGGGGTTTGTTCATTTCGGTGGGAACCTTCGACCATCAAGTCACCGGACACAGAATTTTGCGGGTTCATTTTCTAGCATCCTGCACTACTTGCCTTTGTAGGCTTCAATCTGGCTCCGGCTTTGATCTCTCCCCCTGGCTCCTGGCCTACACTCTGTGCCCCTCGGCTGCTCCAATGCCCTTGTGCTCTGCCCTGTTCTGGGATCTGCCTCCTCAGGGTCACTCTCCAGGTGTCAGCAGCTGATGTGCTGCTGCTAGAGGGATACCCAGGCCGACCGCAGGCTGAACCCCAAGCTGACAGAAGTAGGGCTGCCAGCTTTGGGCGGCTGGATGGCGTGAGATTTTGAATTTCAGACAAGACTGCACACAGATGCACACGCACTTACATGTATGTAACACTTTTATTATTACCTTGCACAAATAGTTTATAGGGTTTGCAAACTACCCCGACATTTTTGATATAGCAAATTTTAGGTTTGTAATGGAATAATATAGATGTGCTGTAAGATTTTTTGCATGAGTTTGAGAGTCTGAAAGCCTGAGCGTCACACCGGATACTGGCAGCCTAGTAGATACTGGGGAATATAACTGGATCTCAACAGAACTGCATTACGCAGAAGGTCTTTCCTGGAAGAGAGAAAAATCGATCCTTTTTATTTGTCATTTTTTTTAAACAATGGTCATTTAACGTCGTAAAATAAAGAAATGAATGACACTGCTTGACAAATTCTTTACCTGTGATATATATATATATATATATATATTTATTTATTTGTGTTTGTTTATTTTTGATCAGCAGTAGGATTTGATACATTTTTGATTGCTGGTGTACCATTATCTAAATGTGAGAATGCTGGTGAATGGCAGCGTTGGATGAGTCCTGGTTCCATGCTGTATTCTCCTGTCGCCCTTCGGGGTGGGATTAGCCGTGTCCCGTCACCGTCTCTGCTCTGGCTCCCCTTCTTCCTCCTGCGCGTCCTTCACCTGCAGCTGCGTCTCTTTTGGACGACTCCCAGTGCTGGACGTGGACTCCTGCGCCTTGGGAGACAAATGCTGTAGTGCCAGGAGCTGTGGGCCCCCTCTGGTGCTGATCCACACGGCCGCACTGGCTGTGCAGCACTGCTCCACAAGTACTGTTATGTTACAAAGGTTCAGCAAAGAGTGACTAACTAATGAGATTAAGGAGGGGCTGTACAAGTTAGAGAGTACACGTTTAATGCTGTAATCTCAAGAAAACAAAAGAACAAGTATAGATGTTCACTTTATAAACATTTACAAACGTTGCACCATACTTATGTGTTTGCACTGCATGAATTGTCTTTGTGCTTTATCTGTTTGGCATTATATGTACGCTTGTCTGGGCACCATATTCCCACTGCTATATGCACCAGAATTTCCCCCTTGAGATCACTGAAGGCCATCCTAATCTTAAAATAATCCTGAGGAGTATAAATAAGACCCTCACAAGGGGACTCATTTGCGAATGGAAGACCACATATAGAAACGATTGGGGACTGATTCAGAACGAATTGAAGGAGGATTTAATTTATTATTATTTTTTTTTACTTAATTGGTGGTGGTTTGGATTTCTGTTTCAGGCATGGTAGACAATTCTTGAACAAAAGTAGAAAATTATATTTTAAAATAAAACTTATTTTGCAATGTATTTTATCTTATGCATGATATAGAGACAATGAAAGATGTTAGGAAACACAGAAATAGAACGATGATGCCGCAGATCTGCTGCTAAGGTAATTTGCTGCCTCTCCAGCATTTTTATGGCTCCTCTGCCCCTTTCCATCCCCTTTTCCCAACTCTGACACTCAATGTTGAATTACAGCGTATCTCTGTGAGTACAGCAGACCATTATCTCCAGCATAACCCATGGAGGAACGAGACTTCATATCTCCAGCAGGCCATCACTGTATCGCAAGCTCACCATCACACTAAACAACTCCATGGTAGCATCATTAACAGCTGTCAAATTTTGACACAAACTTTGCCTTCTACCAGAAGTTAGGAGCAGTATCCTGTTATACCATATCCTATAGGTATGTTAAAAGCCCACAATACTGTCAGACCAGCTTCTAGTCCAGGCCATGGTTCCTGACAGGACCTCCAACATCTGCTCCAGCCCTCCACAATGTCCCTGAACAAGTAGAATTTGACCATCCAAACAATCACATGACTCACACGTTTTTCTCCAAGGTCTATAAAGTTGTCTTCATTATTATATGTGAAAGGTACGCAGTACAAATCCTGTCTTTTTAAATCTTCGCTCCTTTTTGCTGGAATGAGTTTCCTTTCAGCCAAAAGAGTGCAGTGTTCCTCCTACACTTAAAGTAAGCAACCCAAACTCTCCTCCTTAGGCCTCACTTCAACCCTGAACTCTTGCCTGCATTTCATTCAATAGGCTACCATTTAGGGG
>JAODJW010000094.1:29364797-29376842 GCA_026777045.1 Hyperopisus bebe
ATCTCCCTCACACCATCCACGATTCTTTTCAAAGGTAGTTTCAGGTTAATTTGTTTTGTGTATTTTTACTTTATATTTTGTATTAATCATTTTTTAATGAATATTTTTGGGTTGTGGAACGAATCACCTGAGTTTCCATAATTTCTAATGAGGAATTTCACTTTGATGTACGGGCGCTTTGGATTACGAGCATGTTTCCGGAACGAATTATGCTCGCAATCCAAGGTTTTACTGTATATTATAATTATGGCCTTGGTCCTCTCCATTGTTGGCTCCATGGCTGCAGTCTTGCTAATATTAACTATGTAACAAACACAACTTCTCTAATAAATAAACATAAACATGAATTATGTAATGATTAAACAAATAATTTAAAAATAGCAATAAAGTAGATTTGATTAGAGCCATCCCCTCTTGTATGGCCAGTAGTGCAAATTAGTACAGATTACAGTACATATTTCTATATTTCTATTAACAAAATCCTCTATCAAATTTCAGCTAAAAAGATTAAAACACTCCTTTAAAAGAACAAGTAACAAAAGGGTAACATTCAAAAATAAATGAGAAGGGAACAGAAGAGGTAGTCAGTTAATGAAAAGCTAATCCCCTCGGCTGTTATGCTTATGTCTAAATAGCAGCACAATGTTCTCCTGACAGTGACTGTGTTGATATCCTCATTAAAATGCATTCGTTTGTATGGTTTTCACCTGCTCGCTGTTTTCTGACGGCATTAAACCATTTAACATTTATATGCATAAGTGCGCAACCACCGAGGGAATTAAACAAATCTGTTTGACTGTGTTGTCCTTGTACTTACTCTGTCTCTCTTTTTGCAGCAAAAATTAATTTTATTTCATGTAGCAAGAGCTAAATTGGTTTTGTTCAATAAACAAATACATTTTTTATTTAACAGATGCTTTTATCCAAAGCGATGTGTGATTGAGAAAGCGGGGTCAGTCGATCCCTGGTGCAACTGGGGTCAAAAGAGGCCCAATGGTGACTTCACTATGCCTGCCATGGGATTTAAACCTGTGACCTTCTGATCTCAGGCATGGGGTCCTAACCAGCCAAGCCACACACTACCCCGTTAGTTACCGTGAATTATCAGTTACTCATTTCCATTAATTGTCATTAAAATGTATCAATTATTGTTTATTTCTTTTGTCATTTACTTTTCATTAGTTGCTTGATTAACACTTTACAAATAAATTAACAAATAAGCTGATGGTCTGGAATTTTTTTTTAATCTGGGGTGAAAACCTACACCTTTGGGTTAGGGGAGAAGATGTGGAGAAAGACCCAAAATGTGGAGCATCAGCACCCCAAGAATAGGAATTCAAAATGATACATATGCTTTCTTTTGAAGCCTTAAATGAAATTATTATGGAAACAGATACTGCGTTACAGTGGGCATCCATGACATATTTTCAAACTTTTCCCTATAGAGGTGAGTCAGCCTCCAGTACATAAAAAATAGATACAAAATGATAATAAATAAACATATAACAAAGCATTCTAGTTTAAGCACCTGTGGAGCCAGTCCCACTTCATTCTGTCAATGTTTCAAGTGAGTAGGATGATAAATCTGTTCTATGAAAAGATGCCACATGCACCAATAACAGTGATATTAGAGTGAAATGAATAGTCTGAAATGTTCTCTGGAAGGGCTGTTCTCCTCAGAGCCTGTGTATCCTCTGCACATGCTGTTTTATTTCTCTGTCGACCTTGCACTGAAATGACTCTGCTGTAACCAATCCGGTGCTGCGGCTATAGAACAAATTAGTGGCTCCTAGACGACTCCCACCTTTTGGGGTTGGCGATGTAGACAGGGCCCTTGGTGCTCGTTGAGTCGTGGATTTCAGAATGAACCATGAGTAAATGAGATATTTTTGTTAATTAAGACACTAATGCAGAAGGCCAAAATGTTCTTTTTTTCCTGAAATTGTGTGCCGTAAAGCCGATTTGTGTTAAGAGATATGTAAATACTTTTCTGTAGCAGGACCCTCGAGGGGAAAAATGCAGCAAGGCAAATAAAATTAATCAGATTTTCTGACAGGTAAGACAAATAGCTTCAGTTAAAAAAAAAAAACACTAGCACACGAGTTTAGAACAGAGAGGAAAGGAATCAAAGAGACACCCTGACTTTGTTACTGAGCCTGAAGTTAGACAGAAACCCGCTTAGTCTATGTGGACGCGATCTCTGTGCAGCAGCACGCGTGTCATTTGCCTGTTTGTGATTGTCGTCATTCCTTAGTCTGTAGTGCTGTCAGCTCCACATCTCCGTGGTTGGCTGTCAGCTCCACATCTCCGTGGTTGGCTGTCAGCTCCACATCTCCGTGGTTGCAGGTCTATTCCCTGCATGGTTCTCTTCCTGGTCTCGGTCCGAAGACATGCTGCTCTGGTGAACTTAATGTGTCACTGTAGTTCCCTTGAGTGGGAACAAGCTGCTCATGACTGCTCCCCCCTCCCAGACAGTCCGCTCGTGTGATACGACTGTGACAGAATGCTTACCGCAGCCATGCCAGTGCTCTCTCTCTGGCTTCCAGGCATATTGTCTTGCTTCTGTACGGCCAGACGAGTGTGAGAGAAGACTGCACTGGAGACACAAATAGGAAAGAGTTTCTTAAAGAGGAGATTCAAGGGCAACCGAGGCCTCAGCGTGGCAGATAGATGCCATGATTTTTTTCACCAGGACAATGCGAAAGTTAATTTGCTGCAGACAAATGATTACTTTCCCTTGAGGGCATTGCTAGAAACATAACTGTTGCAAAGAGTAAAGGAAAGGAAGTCAAAATCTCTTTTTTGTTTTTGTGGTTTTTGTTTATAAAGCCACGCCAAAGATGATTTTAATCTGCAGGGGAACCTGAATTACAGCCCATTCCAATAAATGCCTCATGCCTCATGCCATATCTTTTTGTCAGTTTTGTGGTGTCGGGGGGGGGGGCATTGAGTCTCACCATACCGGGTCCTGATAACCAAATGTTATGTGGCGTGTTTATTACAATGCAGAACCCTCCCGCGACCCAGCACCCATCTGTAGCTCAGGTCCTGACAGCCACACGCTCCTTCACCTGACAGGACTTTCACTTCAGCACCTTCACTTATATTGCCTGCCACCCCAGTTAAGATGAGTGAAGCCAGTGGACCCAGTGTCTGTGTCACTGTGAGACTGAAAGCAGCACATCTGCAGGCTCTGCCCCTCGGTCCCCAGTCAACAAGGCGCTGCTCTTTTTTCCAGCTGTCAAAGTGAGCTGAGCAAATACTCCATCCAGTGTTTGACATTCCAGGCTGTGGTGTTCGTCTCTGAATCTGTTGAGATTTTTATCCGCATCAAGCTGTTTAAGAAACATTTTTTTAGAAGGAAAAAAAAAACGTATTGCTATTCACAGCTTAAATCCACTTTTCTTTTGAGATCCACATACAGAAGTTGCCTCAGAAGAATACAGGCTCGTTTTTTTTTTATTCAGTGATTTGTAAAAAAGTTGCTGTGAATTTTGTTGTCAGTTTGACTCTGTATAACCATCCTCTCTTCATTTCCAGATTTCCATATAATCCAAAATCATAAACATGATCAAATTTTATATAACCCTTCTAAGTAACAATACACAGACTATAAATGTGTTGCTGCTTGATATTTGCATGATGTTTTACATTGTCTGAATGCCACCTTTTGCCAGCACCCTGCTCCAGCTGTTTCCTCTGTCTTGACTGTAGAGGGCGCCCAGGTAAACCACATAGGCCCCGGCTCTCCACTGTTACCCACCATGACTCAGCCTCACTCGTACCCGGCCCTGGGCCAGCTGGTCCACGCATACGAGCAGCCGCAGCCCAACAAGGAGATGAACAAGTACGCCTCGCTCAAGGCCGTGGGTAAGGATGCTCCGACATCCAAATGCTGTCAGCGTAAAGAGCTTCTTTGTGTCACTAAATTCTGTTTTGATTTAGCTACATTCTTAGTATTACTTTAATTACTTTAATTTAAATAACAAGAATAAACCCATTCGCACCAAGAAACATCAACTGTGAAAAAGACTAAAGTGGGTGGTGTACTTCTTTTTTATGGGACTTCCTGGTCAGTTTCCAGGTTCCTATAACAACTGCCATTTGTGATCCCTCATTACAGCATCATGGGCTGATCATGGTGCAGAAGGTCAGCTGCTCTGAGCAGTAAAATGTGAAACTGTTTATTGTGTTCACCAAGTTATATCAGTAATTAATTACAGTAAGCCAATAGACCTACTGACAATTGCTTTTTATGCGAAATATTCAATGAATCGATGATGCTTCTTTAATAACCACTAAAGTTTTTTGTATCACTAAACTTAACAGCCCTGGATCTTTTACAAGAAGTTTAAGCTAATGTGCCAGAAGAGTACCAAGCTCTTAGTATCAGTACCAGAAACTAAATGGTGCCAGTAGAACACTTAAGAAGTTAGATCAAAGTAAACAGTACCTTCACACCAAGGCACGCTGTATGACTTTAATCACACTCTATCTATTACACTGAGTCAATTTGCAATTTTATGACATGTGACTGTAATGTTATGAGAAATGCCGGAATTCTTAAGGGGCTGTTCCCATGGGGACAGAATGAATGAAGATAATAGGGTAATAGGATTTCTCCTTGCCCCCCTGGGAATACCCAAACACACCTCTTTTAATTAACCTTCAGAGCCTTCCTGGCCATATTTTCTCTCCATGTAAATATATTAATTGTTTACTGGGAGATCTCTAATTACATGGCACTTTCTATTGAAAGGAAGGAGTGCTCTTTATTTTGCTCGTGTTTATTTAGTTCATCGTTGCAGTGAACTGCAGAAATGACATTTCCACTGTGCAAACGGAAGGGTGAAATTCTGCCTCTTTCTAACGTTACCCTTAATCAGACATGTGAATGTTAGTGATCAGTCGCTCACATATTTAATACAATTAACACACGAGGCGTGTTATGGGAACTGGGCGTTTTCTGTTCCTGTTACTTTAGGGTCCAGTTCTTGGGGTTGGGCAGTTACTCATTTGAAAAAAGTAATACAGTTCTTCAGGAGATGTTGAGCACTTACAGTAAGCTGATGGTTGAAGACAGACACAAAGGACATGAAAGAGTATCTTCTTAACATGTGAAACTTGGCCTCAATATAAATGGGCACATGAGAAAGCCATTTTCTGGCCTGGGCTTGGTAAATATCTTTAAACATCCTGTAATTGGTGTAAAAATATTTTTCCCAATTGCATGGTTGCATTTAAATATGTGCATAATTTCATGAGAAAAAAAATCAATGTTTTACATACAGTTCCTGCTCAGGTCAGGTCAATGTGCTGTCACACAGACTGATTCTTAAAAAGATTTAAATGAGGTTAACATATTCTACAGATCAAACACCACTCTATTAGTAAGATGACACATTCAATAATTAACTATGAAGACATGTCTGTATTATACGGATAATTTTAAGAAGAGGTTTGTCTTTATTTTATTCTTTTTCATTATAGCTTAAATGACCGTAGTACATGAAAGAATATTCCAGAATACGCACAGAAAAAACAAGAAATTAAAAGTACTAATCTGTGATCTTTGTTTACAGTGCAGGTAACATGTATTATGCCCCTCTGGTCAGGGGTTATCAGACTCATTTGCTGGACATGGGAGGGTCATGGAACGAAATACTTTAAACAGAGTTTGATCCAGAAGAGTCAATAATTCCTGCTTCGGGAGTTACTGCCATTTGATTTGTTTTGGCTCTAATTGCCTTCTTGTTAAATCCCCTAAGGACTCTGCGTCTGTTGTCTGCAAGTTGATAAGCCACAAACAAACCTCAATCAGCTTCTTTCTTCATCGTCCCCAAATGTGCCTGTAAGGTCACGCTATCAGATTTCTTCTAGAAGCTATGGTGTCTAATAAGGAGAAGTAGCAGGGACTTTTGCTCAAAGGTATTTTGATAGTGTATCTTCACTGATGAGAGAACTTTGACTAGCTAATCGAATGGCTGCCCAATAATGGACATTGCAGACGTGCACACTTTGTCTAGTCTGACACCCTTATTTTTGTCTTTCAAAAGCTACTCGTCATTTGCTTGTATGGTTTCAGATGGATTGTTCTTACAAAATAAGGTGTGGGGCAAGAGACGGGCCACAGGGGCCCTGGCTCCACATGAAAGCTGATTGGCCCCCAGAATGCCCCCTCCCCTGCTGATTCAAAACACGTCATTGGCTAATGAGAAGGTTGGCACCTTTGTATGAATTATGGCTCCTCTCCTGCCTTCCACCTTAAAAAATCCTAGGTTCACGTCTGGTGTAGGGTGTGGAGCAAGAACATAAGTGATCCCATTTGCAGTGCCGGGGCTTTTAAAGAAACTTAATCATGCACAACAACTCAATTTAGGAATCGGAAATCACTTTATAAAATTGACTTACTTATCAGTAAAGACAGAAAATAAGGAGTAAGTGCAGGAGTATGCAACCCGTAAAATAATTTTAGGGGATCAGTAATTCCCTCAATTCTAGAGTTCTTAAGAATGTTCATTCGTCTGACTGCTTTCATTGTTTGTAGAAGGTTCTGGAGAGGAGCCATGGGGAAGCGTGAATGTGTTAGATGATCAGAGGAAACTTTGCCAATTATAATCGCCTGAAGGGCCGCCCCACAGCCAGATAATGGGGGAATCACAGAGGAGCAAAATCGGCCTGCTGTGGGGTAGAAAAAGGTGCCTCAGATTGTTACTGTTGTTCTGTAACAGAGTTCACAAATGCCACTTTCAATTTTTTTTATTTAGAGTGATGAATATTTTCCAAATGTGTGGTTTTCATTGTGACTGAAAGAACTTTTCTGAGTTTATTGGTAAAGATAATGAAAAACGAGGAGGTTAATATACTCTGTAGAAACACACATGTAACTCTTTGCGTTTGCTCTTTCTTTTTGGCTTTGGGAGACAGAACGTTCTGCTAGATTTTTACCTTGTCTTATGGTGCCTATCGCCCCCCCCCCCCCAGGAACTGACATGGGGTAGCAGCAGGACCGGCTGTACCGTTTCAGGGGCCTTAGGCAAAGCTTTACTTGGGACTTGGGAGCCCCCCCTCAAAGAGAACTAATAATCATTTCACTTTCTCCTTGACACAGGCAATTCAGGCGACTTAGCCAACTGCCTATAGCCAGAGCCAGCCCTGGGGAGCAGGGGAGGCAGGTGTAACTGTGGAAAGACATGGGAAAAGAGGATCTGGAGGGTACAGCAGTGTGGCAGCTTTGGCATGGCTTGTGTCCTGGGGATCGGGAGAAGGAACCAGATTCAGCCTGATATGCACCAGTAGTCAGGCGCCTGTCAGCTGATTGACTGGTGACTTGGCCCCTGACTCCACCCCCCCCAAGGCCAGACACCCCACCTGTTTTTAAAGCTTTAATGAACTGTAATAGTTCAGCGCAGCAAAGACACGGGGCAGCAGGTGCAGAGATTTTATGGGACGGAGAGTGTGGGCAAACAGGGGTAAACAGACATTATAAAAGGACAGCTACACATTTGACATGCGTGCATGGATACTAAAGGACAAATGGATTGTGGTACACAGCGCCTTGCAGGCGGGAGCTGCATTCCTCTTGCTGAGAGGGCACGTGCCACCATGATAACAACGCTTAACAGCATGGATTCAAAGTAAGCATCACTTAGCCAGAATGAATTATTCATGACACCTTAAAAACCCTTAAAAATCTGTTTAAATTCTTTTACTGCTTTTACACTGTAGTTTTTTAAACCTGACTTTTAAATGCTGAAACAATTTCTGCCCCCTCTCACCATGAATTAATCCTTCTGTTAAACTCTCAGGGAAACATTCCTCTGCATATGTTTGCGCAGAAGGGAATGTAAACTTAAGTGCAAAAATTTCACTGTTAACAAAAAAGAGCTTTCGTTTGCGATATATACCCATTTTCTTCAGAAGAAACGCTATTTTAGAACAGTTCACTTCCAAACTTTCCCGTTTCCAAGTAAATTGGTTTGGGTTTTTATTAGAAAGTAAAATTTGATTTTTTTTCCCCCCCAATATAACAGATACCCTGCAGCAGTTATTTAAAAGCACCGGATTACACTACTGGCTGAATATCCCAGCTAGACTTACACAGTATGTATTATAACGCATAACTTGCTGAGCGCAATGCCTCCAATTTATCCATTGCTGACAATTACAAGATATATTCTCCACCATGGGACCCCGTAACACAATCTTGTGACAATGAATCTGAAAAACAGCTGAAGTGAGATGGGAGAGTTTTCAGGAAAAAGTAAAAATAATAATAATCTTAATAATAATGCCAGCAGAAAAGATGATTGATTGCCTGTGAGTGGCTTCCGTGCAGCAGGCTTTCAGAAGTTTCCTCAAGCTGATGCTATGGAAGGAGGCCTTATCGTTCTAGGTAAACAAGAGCGGCCGTATGTAGATAATGGAGGCAGGGAAAGTCGCATTGCATTTTGCCTCTTACGTTCCACTAGGCTGTCGTGCTGCCTTGACTTACTTCTAGTTACTACGGCAAAGTTGGATATTTAGGTTCGGTAATAATTTTTACACAAGTCAAAATTAGATCTGTCACTCTGTTTTCTTTAGCTCCTTGCCTTTGAGACGTCCTTCCTCTTGACAGTCTAAGTGTGCTGTTCCCACAGGCCTGCGATGGAGCTCGGAGGTTTGTGAGCTGGGATAACAGACAGGCTCTTTGTTGACGGCATTTGCTACTTTTCTGAAAGAGTGAAGCTTGATGGTGCAGTCACAGGGGCCAACCAGTGTGTGGGAATAGATCGATATTCATGCACAACCCTGTTGGGTATTTTCCTGCCAGCACTGGGGCAGTGGTGACCTAACGGTTAGGGAAGTGTGATTGAAAGGTTGCTGGTTTGAATCCCCAAGCAGCAAGGTACCAATGAGGCACCCTGTGCAAGGTACCACCCCCAAGCACTGCTCCCTGGGCGCTAAAATAATAGCCACCCATTGCTATGTCACATATGGGTTAAATGCAGAGGACACATTTCATAGTTGTGCACTCTGTGGTGTGTCAACATTGACATTTTCTGTCACTTCATAGTTCTCCTGATTTATAAAACCATTTAGAAATGAGGCATGCCATAACTACTGCAAAGGGGGCTTCACTGGCGTCCTGTTGATTGGTGTCATCAGAAATGGAGGGGCAGGCTAATCTGTCCCAAAGAAACATCCTGTGTAGTCGTGATGAAGAAGCAGGCGTCCTGCTTTGCACAATACTAATGTTTGTGGCTTTGCTCTGTCTCTAGCGGAAAAGGCCGGCGATGACTTCTACAGCAAGCGGCGGCACCTGGCGGAGCTGGCGGCCAAGGGCAACCTCCCCTTGCACCCAGTGCGGCTGGACCACAACACCGGCGGCCCCTACAGCCCCGAGGAGCCCTGCCCCAAGCAGAACGGCCACAAATCCAAAATGGCCAAGGGCCACGGCGCCCACCCCAAGGCCTACAGCTGCAACAGCATCACCAGCCCAGGAGCGCTGAAGGGCTGGGGCAGCACAGAGACCGCCGAGCGACGGAAGGGCCACGCGTCCAAGAAGCAGTGCACCGTGGAGGAGGTCAATGAGCTGCACACCGCCCGCGGCCAGCACTTCCACCCCTATTTTGTCACCAACAGCAAGACGGAGGTGACTGTGTAGGAGGGAGTCATTGGCATGACCCCACCCTGCCCCCTACAGCCAACTACCCACCCACACAACCAGCCCCCCCCCTCCCTGACTTCCACAAGCCTGACAGTGAAAAAACAAACAAGCATGGGGCTCCATCAGGGCCTCGTTCCAGGCAGTGCGGATTTGGACCCCCCCGCTGCGGACAGGCGCCGGCAGGGGCATCCCATAATCCCATGTCGTGTTCTGCCTATGTGACGCACTCACTGCAGTAAAACTTCCTATCGATGGTCATAATCCTTGTTAACAGAAAAGTAAAAGTGACAATAATTATGTTCATTAACAGTAACAAAAACGAGGGATTTCTATTACAAAACAGAAATCACTGCATCCACAGTGATGTGAGATGGGGAACACAGAGCTCATAAATGTTCAGGGCAAACTGGCAGGTATGGCAGTCTGGACTCTGTCTGCAATATTAGCAGTGGCCCTGGTTGTGTGCGTGTCACACCCAACCTATTGGACTCATCCAAAAGGAAGAAAAAAATGATCCTTGGGGAGGCTAAGCCTATTTTTATTGACATAACAGTCAGATAATCAAGGTTTCTGATTTCTGCTAAGCTTTGCAAGGAAAGTGACTCTGATATTATCTACCAAGAAGCAGAGGCGATAACTAGAAGATGCAGGCGATGGGGTCACATCTGTGCTCCTCCTGAGTCAATCTTGATGAGGAAGAAAGGAGAGACTGCAAACAGCAGACGGGGATCGACGCAAACCACCAATGAACTCTTATTGTCCGTGTGACCTCTGATGCAGTTTCCTATATGTTGGGCTGTGCCTTTGTTTTTTATTGTTCATTTGTGTCTAAGAGCTAAACTTACAAACAGCTACAGATATATGTATATATTAGGAAAATTAGGAAGAAAAAAAACACAAGTTAAAGATTTATTTAGAGTGCATCATGAACCAGACACTCGTACAGTGTGTTGGACCCAGCTGAACATTGATTTATTTTTTATTGTCCCCGTTCTACCAGATCTCTTGCTCGACATGGCCACCTGCAGAGGCTATCAAATATCTCGTTCAGTGTGCATCTGCAACCACCGACGTCCTTTAACTCTGCGTGTGACACGTCCAGAGGCAGAGCACCGTCCCACAGCAGAGATAGGGTATGGGGGGGCATCCCTCCACCACAGATGGCTAGTGAGGCGTGGCAGGGAATTGAGGCTGGATCCCCTCTCTAGGCAGTTCACCCACCACTAGGCATCCATGGCAGTATTGATTTTGCTTATTCGCTATTACTTTGGCTTATGGGTGTTGATTTTACAGTATGGAGTCAAGACGCAGGAAGATCACAGCTTGCACTGAATCTTTCCAGTTGATCTCATGCCCAGATGACGGTTACCTTGATGCTTCCAGTAACATCCTTCTGTGTACCACACAATCAACTCTCCAAAACCAAAATCACCACCTGTAATATTTTGCAAAAGGTAAACTTAAGACATATTATAGCACAGAAATTTAATTACTAAATGGCTTCCTTTAACTTCCTTTAAATGTATGACGGTTCACTGTGTTGCTAATTAGTGATGCCTATGGCATTGTTGTCATCATACATCCTCACTAAGGCAGAAAGAAAGAGGAAAATATTAATAGAAAAGCAAGATGTCTATGTGACAAGAAGACCACACCCTACAAGCTTAGAAATGTGGATGTCTATTTTTAACTATTTGACTATTTTATTTCTCGACGTTTTGCACATTTTGCAACTTTTTCTGCTGTCTTTTGTATGTTTATTCAGAAATATAGCAGTCGTTAGTGTAATTTTTGAATTGGAACCCTGTAATTTCCTTGGTAAACTTTTATATGAAGTGCAGGATGAAGACACACAACAGTATGATTATTATTAGTCATAATGAGCACATATCTTATTGATTGAATGGCAGGACTTCTGATGGCAAGAATATATAATAATATTTTTGTCATTACAACAAAGGGACCAACTGCAGGTTTTAAATGTGCAGAAATGCACAGTATTTGAAACTCGAGAGGCATTTAATGAGAGCGAAGGTTAGATGTTAGCCTTTTTGATTTTTAAATTTGACTGCATGTCTGATTTCTCATTATACAAAGCTGTGTAACTCCACTGTGAACGTGTAGAATTCCCTCCAGTCTGAGAACATTCCTCATGAATCTGCTTAGGCTCTGCCTTGCTGCATGGCTGAACATTGCATGGTTTTTGATATTAAATATTAAATTCAGTGTTTGCTGCAGATCTTGTATTAATATATTATTCATAATACAGAATATTCAGTACTATGTCGTAATTTATCAGCAATAATAATGCTAATAATAATAATGCTAATAATAATAATGCTAATAATAATAATGCTAATAATAATAATAATAATAATAATAATAATAATAATAAT
>JAODJW010000094.1:29417848-29440959 GCA_026777045.1 Hyperopisus bebe
AGGCAGTTCTGAAGGCGAAAGGGGGTCAAACACCGTATTAGTATGGTGTTCCTAATAATCCTTTAGGTGAGTGTAAATCTTTAATAGTCCTCATTTGATGGTTCCTATGCCACACTGCTTGTTTATGGACCTTGTTTATTCTTCTGTACTGTTCGTAGCAGCATTGTTTACTCCACTTCAGTAATTTTCGTATTTTCTTTTTTGTTATTGAGTAATCCTTATATGGCAACAATTTCTATTTTCAGGAAGTCCCCAGGTTATGAATGAGATCCGTTCCCTAAGTCTTTCTTGAGGTTGAATTTGTAGGTAAGTCAGAACGGTAATAATACAGCACATAAAAAAAAATATCAATAATACTAATAAACACAGTACTAATAAAAGTAACTACATACAATACTGTACTGTACATTGAGCTCTGAAGCCAAGCAATGTTTTCACGATCATTACAAAGCAGTATGTGCATCTGTTGTTATGGACCACTGCATTTAATTCACATTTTTAATATAGTAGACTGCATGGCAGTCTGTCTGTAAGTCTCATTTCTGTAAACCGCCCAGTACCTGGATACCATGTTCAAAAGGCTCCTCTGTGTGCAGAAAAACAAAGAGATAAACAAAAATAAATAGCAACAGTACACACAGTGTGCACCGTGACTGGTTTTCCTAAAATATCATTCTGCTTGTATGATACGGACCTCAAAACACAAGAAGATGAAGAAGCATTATGATAAAACTTCAATAAGCCGGTAAGCCGACACTAAGCTGTGTTTTTGCTTGTCGGCCTGCAGGTCGAACTGTAAAGATTATGTCTGACGATATGCATTTCCCCTTTTCCCCAGCGGAGCTGAGACTTCCATACCGGCTGAGAACTGATTCGGAAGAAAAACAAGAGGCAGAGAAATAATACCCAGATGTCGACTCAGTCTAATTATACGACTTGGGAAGGGGGCAGAGATATCGCCACTATTGATCGTGCAGATTGCATTTTTAAAGCACAGAGAACAGCTGATGTTGTGTTTGAAGTGCCTCCCTATTTGGCATGGCCTTTGTCAGACCCCACTCTTTCAACACTGGGGGTGGAATCCCCTCTGGGAACGGCAGCCCAGAGGTCCAGTCACACTCGATTGCACAGCTGGCTGTGAATGTGGCTGTCTTAACCTATCATTGCAGTAGATATATACTGTATGGTAGCTTGCTTTGTTCCAGTACTGCTTACACCTGAACCTGTGCATTCATTGGAAGCTCAGCCTAGTTGTACTCCTGCCTACTCAACTTTATCACAGCATGTACACTAGTGGGCAAAATTGTGGAAACACTTCCAATTTTTAGAGACTGCTGAACTTTATTCCATACTCCACTTACTTATTTAATGATCCATTGTGTGATATTTGTAAACATTCTTTGAATTGTTCATCAACATTGCCACCAATATGTTTTAAAAGCGTAATGCCAAAAATGCTAGTTTCCTCAGTTATGGATACTAGTGTGCTACCTGCCTTGTATGTTACTTTGGACACGTGTCTGCTTAATAAAATACAAATAACTGTAAATTAAAAGAAATTGTTTTTAAGCGGCCAGAAATCTTATTTTTCATACAATTTGGATGTGACCATAGTTTCTGATGATTCTTTGTCACATTGCTTCGATACGAATTACAGCATACGGTAACTTTCTGGCAGTTCCCTACTTAAAACATTTTTTTTTAAATCAGGCACAAAGAAAGCACCAATATAGTGGCTAATTAGAGGACATCCCAAATTCAAAAACAAATCACACTATGCATAATTGGGCCATGCCATTTGGTCAGCCGCATTACTCTAAAAATGACCTATAAACATTTGAAATTGTACTATATTCTCCATGCGTCCTGTTCCTCTGCCTGCTGACAAAAACACATCACACATCGCTGTGAAAAGCAGAACCCTAAATGTCAACCTTCAGCACGCGTCAAACCCTCCACTAGCTGTTTATTTATGTGCTGGAACACGACTAATAGAATGATAAGCAGGACTGCCTGTCAAGAATCAGTGTTAAATAAACTGTAAGCATCTCACAGAGAAACGCCTGTTTCAATTTAAGCGACGTTCGACGCGTTATGTGTGGAAACAGCCGACAGGTTTGTAAATACAGCAGGAGCTGTTTGCATAAGCACGTCTGGAACAGAAACCTGATTTAGATCGTTTGCTGTTGGTATGGGATCATCTGTTCCACTTGGCACCGTCTACCATCAGCAAATAAGTGGGGATTTAAAGGGTTTTCCCATGGCTGGGTAACTCACAGAAATGCCCATCTGTTTTTTTTTCAGCTTGGGTGAGATGCCAAAACCTCTGATTGCAAAAAAACTCTGAAGCAATCGCCACAAGACACAAGACATGGACGTCCACTTTCACAGCGAAGTCGGCCTCTTATTCTATTGTTTCTGCCAGGCAGGAAGTAACATTTTAACATTCTCACAGACATGATCTCACCCAGTGTCTCACTCCCACAGCACTATACACTGAATTGGGAGAACACGTAAACAAAAGAATAGGCACACTCACACGAATGGCATGTGACACTCAAATAAGAATCCATGATTATATAGAAAAAGAAAAAAAATCAACGTAAAATGCACCTTAACTTTTATATATAATCTGCTGCCTGCTGCCCATCCCAGGCAACACAGGGCACAAGGCTGGGGTACACGCTGGGGAGGATATCACTCTGTATTATTCATTCCTATTTAATCTGTACACAATGATGTTTTTATACACTTGTGGGAGTTGTATTTACACAAAAAATGTTCTGAGGGCAGAAAGAAAAATGATTGGTTCTTTTTCTGAACCAGTCAGATGCTTAGGTCCCACCTCCTCTGCAATCTGATTGGTTAGCTCTCTGAACCAATCATTTTTCCTTCTGCTCTCAGAACATTTTTATGTCAGTAAAACACCCACGAGTCTTTTATAGCACCATTTTCCACCTATAACGTTTAATTCAGCAGGTAAGTCAGACAGTTTAACAAAACCATTAAAATAAAACAAATATTCTTAATTTAATGCTGCAAGTCAATTAAAGTTCACTTTAAATATGTACAAAAATACAGGAATTCTTCCATAACACATAAAGGTGATGCCTGAAACTTTTATTCTTGCACACACGTAGGAATTCATTTACCCATACACAAACTCATTTGAGAAGGTCCTCAATTAAAAGGTTCCGCTAACAAAGGAGAGCTGTGTGGTGGTCTCTTCCAGATTTCCATATTTATTATCAGAAATTCAAACCAGATCTCATGAATTGGTGTGGTGAGAGACCACTGGCAGTAACTGGAGATTGATTTTGGACCTTCTGAGTTAAATTACAGTTTTTCAGACCAGTGGCCGATTAGAGGTCAGGGTGTGTACTTTGGCATTACATTTTGGAGAAAAGAATCGTTGTCTTATCGCTGAGGGTGTCCCTGGCACTGAAGTAGATTTCACACAGACTATAGCCAGAGCAGAAAGTTAGAGAAAGAGCTGTAAATTACCAGAAGATTGCATTCCTGCATCTCAGTGCCTTCAGCCAAGGAAGATAAGAGACAATCATGTAGACCTGCTTTGACTTACCCACACTCATTTGTTTTTTTTTTGTTTTTTTTGGAAGTTTAGGGAAGAGGATGCTAGTGGCCAAACTGCAGCTATGACCAGAATGTTCCAGGCTGAGTTTCCATAAAGCTCATATGTTGGAGCCTTGAGCATGGTATTTAACCTGGGTTTGTGCAGTAATTATCTAAATCAGCTATAGCAATTGCCACAGAAATTTTATTACTTAAAAGCATAAATCAAATTTCTCGTAAGAGTATAAGTGCATCCATCTGTCTGTCTTCCATAACAGTACATTCAGTTCAGGGTTGCAATGTTCCTCTGCAGGACAAAGACTGGAGAGACATGGGAGAGGGTGCCAGCCCATCGCAGGGAGAATATTCACACACTACGGGCAATTTAAAGACACCGATTCAGCTTAATGGTTTTGGACTGCAGCATGAAACCAGGTTACAGGGGAAAAAATTCAATGCAATTTTAGGAAGAACATGCAATCGCCACACGAAGCTTCGTGATAATTAAGATGATTTACAGCATGAAATGTATTAATATTAATTTTACTCTGTCAGTTAAATGCTGCACACTCTATGGCAGCAGATGCATAATAAGCAGTAATGTAATGTGATTTTATTCTGCCATGTTCTTGCTGCAATATGAAGTATTGTATTTCCATTTTCCCCAAGCAAATTTAAAGATACAATTACATCTGCTGAATGTTACTGCCGGATGCCTTAAGTAAACTAAATGGCTGCGTCCAGCATTAACATAACTGTATTACGTTAATGGAATGCATCATTAATCTTGTCTCCATAGCACTAAGCCCAGATTGCTAACTTGTTGGACATTTATAACAATTATAAAGGTAGCATAAGCCATATAGTCAAATAACTCACATTTGAACTGAATTACAGATACATGATTGACTATGCAACCATTACACATTTATATTTATTTATTTTCCAGACTCTCTCCTGAAGCAAGTTAAAGGTCAGTAAAGGAAATTTACTTTAACCCTATATCAGCTATATCAATGAGGTGGAGCAGTTTGGTGTGGGAAACCAGAAGCCCAACAGGGCGGCGCCCAGTTCAGCCGCTGGTCTCAGCGGGGCAAGAGTGCATCTGTTGGATATTGCATCGTGCACATAGAAGATAGAACACTTGGGGGAACGGGAAAATCCTTCTTTTGACAGGTGTTGCTGATGTTACTATCAAATTATTTATTGTGACAAAGAACTTTCAGAGCACTGGGCTGACTGGCATATAGAGAATCTGATTCTTCTGCAAGACAAGTGGAAAAGGATGGTCTGCAATGCAGCCGGAGGTGTTGATGTAAATGGTTACCAAGGACGTCTTAGAAATAACTAGAAGGGCAGTTTCACTTGGGAACCCGGGCTGGAATATGGACTCGTATGACTCATCATTTTATTATGAGAAAAATATGCATACGGCGGAAAACAGAAACTTCTAGGGCAGGGCTATTCAACTCGCGGTCATCAAGGGTCGAACTGAAAACAAAGCCTGGATTTGGAATGGAGGGCCTGAATTGAATAGCCCTGTTCTAGGGTGAGCAGAGAGAGGTAAGGAGAGAGATGCGTAATGCAGAGCTGCACTTGGGTAGAGGGCTGGTTTCTTCGGAAGGGGTGGTTCATTAATGGCAGTGAGAAGAGCCATCGGATATGCGGTTATTGAGGGGGTTTACTGTATAAGAGATTAGGTAAAAGAAAAGAGGTGCAAAGTGTTAGTGTGTTAGAGTCGGGGAGATGGGACTGGGCCAAAACGATGGGGGCAAGCTGATGAAACGAGGGGAGTTTGATGGAGTGAACAGTGTGGACAGTGCAGGGTGCTGCAGGGACAGGGGAACCCTGTCATCTGTTTGAGAGGAGCTTTGGTGGGACATTAACAGCAGACCACAGCTGACAGATGGTCACCCTAAGACAGGAAACTGCAGAGCGGAATGAAGCTTCTAGACCAGGGATCTTGAAATCTGGACCTCCATTCCAAATCCAGGCCTTGGTTTCAGTTCTTCCAGGTAGCTTAATAATTACTGATTCTGATTGGCCAGAGGCTTCATACCCAGCTCACAGGTAAAGGAAGGCTGGAAAATCAGCAGTGCTTAGATCTCGAGGAATGTATTTTGAATAGACCTGCTCTAGGCCTTAAAGCTTGTGTTGTACAACACAAAGATACATAAAGGAGTCAATCCTAGAAGACGATGGTTCTAAATGGGCTCTGGGGTGATCATGCAGGGCAGGAAGTGAATGAGAGGGAATGGGCAAGGCAGCTGGAAGACTAGGAAGTGGATGAAAGGCAGAAAAAAGGATGGTGGTTTCTTGGGAAGCGTCTGGACATCCTGAGGCAACCAGGTCAAGCTGATTGTTAGCATTAGGGGGAGACACAGTTTGAAGTATGATGAGGTGGAATGAATGGATGATGCCAGACTGTGAGCAATCAGGAGTGAGCTGCCGAGTGGGGCAGAGCTGAGCGCGACGAGGAGGTCACCTAGGAAAGGGGACACTGTGGCAGTACAGGACGACAACCGAGAAAGGGTGCCAGCGATGGCCTGGCAATCAAGGCCAGAGAGCGACATACAGCAGAAGAGTGAAAGAGAAGGCCTGGCTATCCAGCCAAGCTTGGCAATCCTCCAGTGCCATGTGAACGCTAAGACACTGAGGGTGCAGTTGCACTGTTCCATGGCCTCATTGCACTTTATTACCATCAATTTTAAAAAAAGTTAACTTTCATTTGAATTATATAGCACCACTTTACTGAAAATTACATCTGTGGAATCTTTCCCTGTGCTGCCAATTTCAATGGCATTGACAACAAAACACAAACCATCTCAAATGTCAAAACTGCACCAATTCAAATCACGCAGAATACAAACTCAGCCCGTCTCCATGATGGTACCTTTGGCGTTTGGTGCAGTTCAAGGCAGGAAAGTCATTAACACTGAGTCCAGTGTCACACAGTGAAAACCCAGCAGTGACACTGAGCAGCCCTAATTGTTTCACTGCGAGATATTAAAAGTAAATGGCTATGCAGCTTGAAAGTGTCTGTGACATTCTTGAACATTTAGGATTATAAAGACGAAGCTATAGGTGACTTCCAAGCAGCTTCACTGGCCAGTTTCCCAGCAGCCTTTTTAAACTGGTCACATTTCACACTGCATACATGCTTCCATGTCCTTATTGCCGCACAGAGATTTCATGACTCCCGGTTCCAGCAGCCATCCCCAATGTTCTTTATGTTCCTACGCCGGTTGAACACGGCTGGTTTCTGGTTTTGCATATTAAATATCCCTTGCTAGGAAACTAATGCTGGAATAAAATAATTACAATGTCATTCATAATAAGCAATGTCATAGCACTGGAAATGCTTTTCAGATTGGTTTTTAACACTGTATTATATATGGCTCTGTTGTGTACCAACAGGGGATTTTCTGTGACAGATTCTAGCTTTAGAGCTCTCGGCTTGATTCTCACTCCTGGCTCTGTCTCTGGACTTTTTATGTCCTCTTTGTGTTCAGGCTGATTATATTTTCTAGGTACTCCAAGCAGAGTCCAAAGATGTCCAGCTAGATCAGCTGATAACTCTAAATGACCTGTAATGCGAGTATGTTCCCTGCATTGAACTGGCTCCCGTCCAGGGTAGCCTGTGGGAGTTTTACTTACACTAAAACATTCTGAGGGCAGAAAGAAAAATAATTGGTTCAGAAAGATAACCAATAAGATTGTAGAGGAGGTGGGACCAAGATATCTCATTGGTTGGTCCCACCTCCTCTAGCACTTGAACCCACTGCCTCTACAATCGGATTGAACCAAACAGTATTCTTTTTGCCCTCAGAACATTTTTGTGTAAGTAATCAGCTCCTGGCACACCCCTTGCCTTGCTTCCTGCCCTTCTTGGACAGGCTCATAACAACCCTGTATTGTATAGGTGGCATGGATGGATGGATAGATAATGATTATGTGTTAGATTTCTCCAGTTTCTGACTTTTTCTATTAATCCATCACTATTTCGCACTTAGCAATCCATCCACACGGCATATGTTGCCTGCCATATACTCACAAAGGTTTGCAGATAGACAGACTGCATTGATCCCAATGGTGAATTTATAGTTTGGTAATGACAGGAAACAAAAACCCCAGGTCAAAGATGCCAGTCATTGTAAACAAGGAAAACAAAATATACGCTCCATCTAAATGCAAAAACAAGCTCATTAAATGGGGCTGGATTGTTTTGGCTTCATAAATTAAATTACAGTGGAACTAATTAAACGGATTTGCCGGACCGCATTATGTGAGCTGATAAGGAGGCCTGCCTTCGCGGCCTATATCATGAGGCGAATGGAGAGCTTTCTGACAGTGCTCCACTGTAGCCCCGTTCTCTCCTGCGTGCAGAGAATGTTAGCAGCAATTACAGGGTAAAAACAGGCCGAGTGCAAACACAATACTTGGAAATAGCTGCTCTCTTTCCACTAAGCAGCTGAGAATATAAAACAGACTGACACACTCCCAGAAGTCTGTGCTTCGAATCCCACACATAGAACTACAAATGAAACAGCAAAAATGTAAAGAACAGCAATTTTATAAACAAACTTCTTTTTGTGCATATTCAAATAATCTACTTTGGTCACATTATCAGAAAAGGGAAAGGAAAATGTACAGTTGAGGCAAAAAAAATAAAAAATCTTTCTGCAAAAGCTGGATATACTGGTAGCTGCAAAATCACTTATTTTGTCACAATGTGGGCCAAAAAGCTCACAAATGATGTGATGTAACATTTATCCTGTGAAGCCCAGAAGCAAGGAAGCCCCGTATCATTTGAATATGTACACAGAGAATGTAACTGACACTGACGGCCCCCCTAGCTTAAGTGCTATCTTAATCCATCCATCTTCCATAACCTCCTGCTATTGGCCACACTATCAGAGGGAGAACGTGCCAGCATCACATATGCAGAGATGGGGGCAGGACTCTGAAGGTCGGAAGTTACTGGGCTACCCCTGAACCCCCATACCAGCCATTACTTTCTTATCACATGTACAGCTGGAAGAAGGAGAAAGGACTTTACTTTTAAGGCTTGTTACCTTGCTTGGTCATTTTCTTGAGATTCTTTTGTCAGTCTGATGATGGTGGAATAAGCATTTCACCTGTCACCTTTGTGCGTTGATATCATTGGCCTGAAACCAAATGCCTATACTGACTGTGTACAGCTACAGTCTCTGGTTCAGTACTAAGAGAAGCATCATAGGACCCTGATTCTGCCATCAGTCCCTGCAACGGATTCCATGTCACATGACCCTATGGAAGGTAACACTAATCCCATCAAAGGTCATCGCTATGAACAAAAAGTACTGCATGAAATTGTTCACTTAGCTTTCCTTGTATAATCAAAGTCTTGGGAACAGTGATGTCACCTCTGAAAAGTTTAATTTGATTTTAACTGACTCAACTACAAGTATTTCTTCAGATAGGGAGACAAGCAAAACTGTTACAGCGTTTTTCAGAAAACTTTCAAGGTTTTTTGTTTTTAAGTGAAAAATCTCAACAGATGACTTTGTGTTTATATCTGTTTTTTCAAGCATTTTAACTGGAAGGTGTCTGTGATGATGGTTTATGGCACAGCAGGACCTGTCCTCTTTGGCTAATTATTCATGCTGCAAAGGAGCCATTGCAGAGCAGCACCTCCCCAATGACTGCTAACCAGTACTGATCACATGATCACCTCCTCCAATCCCTCAAGCCCTTCACCTCCAGCAGAGGCCAACCAAATTACTCCCAAACCCACACTGCACAGGGAGCCACTTTTCGGCAGTGACAGAATCGGATAACGCGACCCCTAAAACCAAATCAAAAGAGAGCATTCCCTATTTTCCCACATACAAAGCCAGAAATATTGCAAGAAATCCAATAAAGTTCTGGAAGACATCTAACACACACCAGGAGGAAAAATACACATTTTAAGATTGGCATCATTTCATTTCTTGTTAGTAAAAATGCTCCCAAAACAGTGGAATCTGAAACCAAATTTAGTGAGGATTTATGTCAAGGCAAATCCCACACAATCAGGTGCAACTTTCCTCAGGCTGATGAACTGAAAACAGCCATACGCTTCAGGACATCCAGTCCTTATGCTGCAAAATGCAATTAGGTTAGGATGATTCTGGGGAAGGGATCCGAGTAAGAGATTAATTAGGGTTAGAGTAAGGAGTTAGGGTTACTCTGAGGGAAGGGTCAGAGTAAGAGATTAATTAGGGTTAGAGTAAGGAGTTAGGGCTACCCTGGGGGAGGAGTCAGAATAAGAGATTAATTAGGGTTAGAGTAAGGAGTTAGGGTTACCCTGGGGGAGGAGTCAGAGTAATAGATTAGTTAGGGTTAGAGTAGGGAGTTAGGGTGGGAAGGTTTTTGGGTTTGGGTGACCCTGGGGTAATTTCCCCTGGGTTTAGCATTAGAACGCATTTTCAGTATAGTGTATTCCTGAAAAAATTATAAACTGAGACATTCGGTCATAGTCACACGCACAAGAGAATGACTCATGTTGCTTTGTATATCAACATAATTAGTAAAAAGGTCATTTGATTAACAGCAAGGGAGCACATTTGCACGCCTACTTATAATTTTTGTTAATACTACATAAACTTTGTTTCCAGTTAGCAGTGCAGTTCCAGACCATTACAGGCTAAATGTCATCGAATCTTCACTCTCTCTCCTCATCACCTACAGCTGACCTTTCCTTACAGTATCAGTGTTAAAATCTAAGGGAATATATGCAAATGTATGTAAACGCAAGAACATTGTTATACTGCAAAACACAAGATGTCAACAAGCTTGTCATGGTGGTCAGAATTGATTAATATCCTGCATGATACGGGTACCGTGTCATTTGTGCAGTTCTGCAATGAATGAAAAGGAAACAAATGATTATGAAACTGAAGGGCAATACAACATAAATAAGTCAGGGTCTTGTCAGAACTACAACACAAGCCTGAGGCTTTTGGTTCAAGCTGTAAGCCCAAAAATCCATTCACTAGTCTTTCCCATGGAAAAAAAAACTAGTAAAGCTTGCAGAAAACATAAAATCTTATGAGTTGCTGAAATGTAAACTCAGGGGGTCAATGGATTTTATCCGTGCTTTCATTCCCAGTTAAAACTGCAAAACACATTTTATTTAAAAAATAAAAATGAGAAACCACAGTTTGTAGCCACTAAAAGGCTCATTTGACCCCTTTGTTCAACACAGAAAGGTGACGCTAGCGTATGATGTAAACACAACTAGGGAAAGCCCAGGAGTTAAAGCACACGAGAACTTGTTTGGCCTCTTGTTTATTTATCTTCTAACACTGTATGAAAGCAGACGGACTGACGGCTAAGACAACAATGATTACAGGTGAAAGCAACAGAAAACAGCAGTTTGTTTAGAACAAACAGTAAGCTACTGTTTCTTACCCAGGAGCCTGCTTATTTATAAATGATACACAGGGCATAATGCTGGGCGTACATGGATTTGTGAATTGACACTAGGATGCAAGGAGAGACATATATAGAGTTCTTGTTTCTGTAAATAAAAATGCAGATCTTTGACCGATATGAGATTTGCAATAGGATGCTTTGATTAAACATATTTTTATGATACCACTCATATTCTTTCAGAGTAACAACATGCTAATCTCCTGCCATTATTTGGCATGGTGTTCCCATAAGACTTTTTTCCATTGTGCTTAAAAATAATGAAAGAGCACAAACATCCCTGGTCATTTCATGCCAGGTTTTCCCACTGTAGGACACGGGCGGCGATGCCACGAGCATCCCTACAGCGGCTGGTCATTAACAGAGACCCTTTTCTTAGTTATAAATACATATACAAGGCTTCTGTGACATACAGAAAGGTATGTACTGTCAAAAAAATGTACACAGGACAGAAAGAGAAGCACTTCCCTTCATACGCCTACTGTCAGTCCTTACCAGAAAGAAATCTCGTTAAAGAGCCTTAAACAGAGAGATTTCAGCCTCATTCCAAAAAGGATCTGCAGAATCTGGAGGACGACTTGCCAATCCAAGCTGTTCCTCTAGATAAATGGGTTATTTGATCATTTTACATTATTTGTAGCACACGGATCACGACCATCTTGCATTAATAACACAAGTGCTTGCAGTTCTACACATTGGTCCCGTGTGGGACTGAATAATGACTAGGTCTGTTGCAGTTGGCATCGCAATATTCTGTTCAACAGAAATGACAAATGTGTACATCACTGGCTTGTTCTTTTCTACCCCTAACCAAGTCCATTAAAAAAGGCTTTAGGCACCATGTTTAGTTATATTTATGCACATAACGGAGCAAACAATGTTAAACTCCCATCTCAACTTTGTCGTAGCTCTAGACCCAGCTGCTCTTCAGCTGCTGATCCATCTGGTCCTCATCTCCACAGTGAAGGTCCAATAGGTATAACTCATGATACAGGTCAGTCTCCAGGGCTCTCTGAGCCCAGCGTTCCACTGCTATCCGAACACATCTTCTGAACACGTCCTGGGTCTCCGCTGTCAGTTTTAATGGGGCGTAGGTTAAAGGTCACCACTCTGTGGCTCAGGATTGCGGGCTTCTCGGTTCTGATTGCGGCCCAGCTTGGGGAATCTGGATCCTCTGGGGCGGGATGGCTTGCTGCCACCCTCATTGGTCTGTGGGGTGTCCCTAAATGAGAAAGAAATCCATATCATAAGTAAAAGTCCAACTCTGAACCAGAACGTCAGCAGTGCGCATTACAGTGTCACCAAATATCTTTCCCTTGAACCTACTATGCATTCCCAATCCGGTCCTCGGGGACCTGCAGCCAGACCATGTTTTTGCTCCCTCTGAGCTCCCTGCCAGGCAGTCCGCATTTTTGCTCTCTCCAGTAGGGAGCTGGGAAGGAGCAAAATCGTGGACTGGCTGCAGGTCCCCGAAGACCAGAATGGGAAACACTGATCTAACTGATTATGTAACACAAACCATATAACATACTAAATAGATATTATTATTATTATTATTATTATTATTAATAATAATAATAATAATAATAATACCTTACAACAGTGAGGGTCCAAAAAAAGCACAAGAGCAGCTTTCTATAAAATGCTCATGAGACGCCCAACTCCTAATGAAGCAGGTGTCTTCAGCCATGCATGGGGCGAGCCCCCCCCCCCCCCCCCGAGTGCCAGGCTAAAACACTGTCACGCATAAATCCACTTGTTAGCAGCTGAGCGAGGCAAAGACCCTCCCCTAAGGGGACATCTACAGAGGCTTAGTCTCCATCTCTGAACAGCTGTGCCCTGCAGCTACCATCGGTTACCAGTATGAGCGCCAGTAGCTGCAGCCCAGTGGCCTCCCATAATTATTCATACCCCGCCACTGGCTGTATGTACGAAAGCAAAGGCCTGAACGCATGATTCATTTCAGAAAGCTACCACAGTGAAAGCGCCGAGCGACTCAGTGAGTGTAGATCGCCTTCATATACTCAAGCTGGTGCTTGTCAATGTGCAGACTAACATGGGAGCCTGTGCACATGGATCGCAGTTCCCCACAGCCATCCTACAGCCTAGCCCTTGTTTGTGAGATACCCGGGATGGATGGTGCACTGAACCTTGGCGTTTCCAGATAAGACACAATGAAAATACGGCTTTAACCCCAGTAATGAAATGTCCTTCCCCAGGGATCCGACACAGGTCTACAAAGGGCCATCAATCTGCTTTAAAAGGCTGCTTTATGATGCTCAGAGACAGCCGCTGGACTGCATCCGTAGGTGTGTGCTGTATCTCTTCCATTTCACTGCAGCCCACTCACCAAGTCCCTCCATGACTGAGATCCAGAACGCAGAGACGCAGTCGTCAGGATTGAGAGAGGCCAGGTGGGGGTGGCTGATCAAACAGCTTCCCCCCACTAGGTGTGGCCCAGTGTCCAGGCAGCAGGTAACATTATCTAAGCAGCAGATTATTTCTTGCTGACATTTACAGAAACCCAGGCATCATAAGCATCCGGAGGTTCTACGGTGAATACCACACTTCCAGTGATTTCAGCCCCTTCATCTTGTTTACTCGGAGAATATCCATCATCGTCGCATGCTTGCTTTGTGCAGTGTTTACCTGTTTTTTTTCTTGGCTAATTCGAAGCTGAAGCAGGAGAATTGCTTACCAGTAGGAGTTTTGGGATTTTCGGAGTTTTGTCGGGATTTACGGCAGGTCACTCGCTGGGCTCTGCTGGGATATTTACTTTTTCATGCTCTAGCTGCGATACTCTTTTAAAACGCACCTCAATAAATGTCTCGCTTACACAAGGCGGACTAATATAAAGGGGAGCAATGAAAACCCACCAAGCTCAAAAATGAAGGCAGGAAGCAGGAGGCGTAACTGAGCAGCAGTCAGCGAGTCGGTCGGTGTGGAGTGAAGGGCAGAGCAGGCAGGGCCCCCGTGACGGACTCAGAGCCATCCTCCCTGCATGTGGGGACCTCACAGCACACGGCAGAGCCCCCCAGCACAGAGACATGCTGTGGTTGGCAGGGGGCTGATTAATACGGAGTAGGAAAGTGGGCCCAGCTGAAGTATGGGATTATGGTTTTATAGGTGTAGATGCCACAAGAGGTTAATTCACTGTTTTTTTAATTACTCTGACAAACAGCTTGATGGAATATAATGTTCAATAAAGTTCCTTTCGTGTAACATTTGGGAACCATCTGTACATGTAAAGAATAGATCCATACATTCATCATCTCTCCTTCCATCCTTCCATCCATCCATCCTCTATATGTCTAATATCCTTGCAGTATGCCGCATTGCTACACTCTGGATGGGGTGCAGTCCATGACAGGGCACATACACTCACTCACACATACACAAACACAACAGGTACGTTTGGGGCACCAAGCAGCCTGACTGCATGTTTTTGGACCATGGGAGGATAGTGGAGTATCCAGAGAAAACCTGCACGACAAAGGGGACAACATACAGACTCGCACAGAGAAATACCCGAGACAAGTCTTCCACATCTCAGATGATGCTGAACTATTCTGCGGTCACTTTATATACATTTTGTTTCTTTTTTCCTTTCACTATAAGGCAAAAATGCAGAGAGCATGAGAAAGGAAAGCAGGAATACAGTACCGAACAGCAGGGCACACAGCACCAGCAGAGCAAGGCCTTGGCTGGAACACAGCGCCCTCTGGGTTCAATTTAATACTTAGCATCATTCGTTATTCATAATAAAAGTGCACTGCATATTTTTTTCTTCAATATTTATGTTCTCCTGTACCACTTTATGAATAGATTGGATTAAAATTGTTCACTTTTTAGAAAATAAAATATTGCTATGGTGCAAGATATAGTCACAACATCAACATTTTCTTAGCCTACAAAAAGCATTAAAAATATAAATACACACTTTATGTAAGAGATCAATTTTATCAGTGTGGGAAATACCTCATGGGCTGAAAACAATTAAACCATAATAGAGAAACCAGAGAATTTCTTTATTAACGTATTTCCATTTCAACATGAATATCAGATGAGGGTCTAGATGTAAAACAAGACAAACCAGCCTGCAGGATAGTCAATTATTTTTAATGCCCAAAATTTAGCTGTTGACATAAAACTATTATGGGAGCTATGGAGGCTCAGTGGGTAGCAATGAGGCCTCACACCCACAGGGTCAGGGTTCGAACCCTGCGTCTGGTCACTCTGGAGTCTGCATGTACTGCTCTAACCATGCAGGTTTGCTCCTGCAGCCCAGAGACATGCAGTTACTCTGCCATGTGTAGAAGATGGGTAGATGATAGTTATGTATCAGTACAGGAAGGATTAATGAGTCTTTCCAAAGAATTGCCTCCATAAAGGCCATTCAGTACCTAACACATCCCTTAACTACATTTATACCACTGCGCTGCTGAATTCTCAAATCTGATTGGTCAGAAGGACGTTGATTAATTGTCTGTTACCATACAAAGCGTCAACCGGGTGAATCACAGCAGTAAATCAATGCAGTATTATAATCTTTAATTTTAAATAACATTGCTTAAAATTCTAGACGAAGAACATAACAGATGCTACAAAAACAAAGAAATTGCTACAAATCACTTAGACCGGTGCTTCTCACCAGCCCTCAAGGACCACCAGATGTTTTTCTTTTCTCCCAACTCCCAGGGAATTGGGAGAGAGCAATAATGTGGACCGTCTCTGTGGAACAACCCCCATAACCTGTAGTCAGTGAGTAAATACCAAAACGATTTACCAATATGATGCACTTCTAGTCCAGTTGTGCTTTACACTTTGGTTTAACCTGCCTGAACGAGGCAGCTCGCAATTCTGATTTTAATAATCAGTTAACAGCAAATAACTCTGTTTTCACCCATCACACAGCTAAATACCAAGAGGTACATAAAGCTAAATGAATTAAATATTAGCTGTATAAACAGGTCCTGATCATCGGCCTGTTGTTATCCAAGTGACAATTTGTTTTTACAGTATCTGTTAATTTATATTATGGTCCACGTCTGGAATTATAATTAACATTAGCTGAAATCAAAGATTATAATAGCATATTGATATACTACTATGGTTTGTGCAGTTATAGCAAACTAATCCTAACCCTTCTGACCAATGAGAATCACAAATCCAACAGTGCTGTGCTATAAAGTACAGTGGTACCTCAGAACTCGAATTTAATCCGTTCAGAACTCCGGATCGAATCCTAAAAAGTTCGAGTTGTGATCGAATTTTCCCCATAAAAAATAATGGAAAACCAATTAATTGGTTCCTGGCCGCAAAAAATGACACCTAAATATGTTTTTTTTTTTTTTTTTTAGCATTTAAACACAAAATGAGCCGGATAAAACAAGACGACCATATACTGTACTAAACACATCTAAACACATTTATCAAAACAGTAATTTGTAAAGTAAGAAAATAAATGTATCCAACCAATGTGTCCTGCCCCAATCATCCGCTCCTTCCATGTACCACGCCCCCTCGTTAACCCCGTGTGGAATCCCCGTGTGATCAGCTGTTTCTGGTTGTTGTGATTAGTCCTCTGTATTTCTTCCACATTTCAGTTTGTTTCCCCAGTCCGTTCATTGTATTGTCCTTCTGCGTTTTGCCTGCCTTACCTGTAATTAAACCCTGTATTCCCTGATACCCTGATGTCTGCGCCATTGTCTCCATTCCGTCCCCGCTTGGCACAACAATATATTACTATAATTAAACGTATTACTTATTATTAATATTACAATAATGAATAAAATCTTTATTTTTAAATGTATTTTATTATATAATAACTACTGTTACTGTCTAAATGTATTTTTACTGTCTAAATATATGTATTCAGCTAGTGTAAACATGCATGATGCTATCACAGTGAATGCGAGGCTGAGACTGAAGCTTTACCCTTTGTTTCCACTGAGAGACGTGCCGCGTGACTCATTTCCCCGCCTGTACAAGTTATCTTAGGTCGGCTTTCATGTTTGACTTCTGAGATTCAGATCGAGCTCTAGGTAATTTTTTTGCGAACTGGTGGGTTTGACTTTTAAGAAATTTGAGTTTTAATGAGTTTGAGAACTGAGGTACCACTGTATGTTAATATGTGCTTCAATGCAAAATAAAAGTGTTGCTGAGCTTTTTGGGCTATTTGATGCTTATCCTTGCATTGCAATGGAGTCATTACAAGGATCAGAACAAACAAATGGTATGTTAAAGGTGGGGGGCAAAGTACTCTGGCAACACTTACTGTATGCTGTGACAATTGTAGGTAAATAATGCAGAGGAAGACAAGAGTTACTACTCAGCAGAATGGTAATTTCTTCTCACAAACGGAAAAGGCAGGAGAGACGGACAGCAGAGGTGCAGGCTCAGTAATCAGAGGTCACAGCAAGCCCTGGCCCCTTACAATACGGGACTCATAACTCTTTATCGAAATCTACTTAGTTAATTACTCTACAGTCTGCTTCCATGACAAAATTCCCTTGCAAATTTGTACAATCTTTCCCCACCAGTCAGGTAGTTAACTGTATCTCCTTTGTCTCCACCTTAAAGCATCATACCTACAGTATCTCACAAAAGTGAGTACACCCCTCACATTTTTGTAAATATTTAATTATATCTTTTCATGGGACAAAATCATGGGAGTCACATGACACTGAGGAGGGAAAATGGCTAATTGGGCACAATTTGGACATTTTCACTTAGGGGTGTACTCACTTTTGTTGCCAGTGGTTTAGACATCAATGGCTGTGTGTTTAGTTATTTTAAGGGGACAAAATATTTACACTGTTATACAAGCTGTACACTGACTACTTTACATTGTATCAAAGTGTCATATCTTCAGTTTTGTCCCATGAAAAGATATAATAAAATATTTACAAAAATGTGAGGGCTGTACTCACTTTTGTGAGATACTGTATATTAGGTTTAGGCAGTGTGGTGGTGCAGCGGTCAGCCCTGTTGCCTCACATCTCTGGGACCAGGGTTTGAGTCCCCGCCAGGGCTCCCTGTGTGCATGTTGTCGTGGGGTTTCCTCCGGGTTTTCCGGTCCCCCCCCCCCAAAGACCCAAAGACATGCTGTGGGTAACTGGAACTACCAAATTGCCCATAGGTGTGAATGGTGTGTGTGAGGGTGCCCTGGAATGAACTGGTGCCCCATCCAGTGTTGTTCCCTGCCTTATACCCCAAGGCTCCAGACCCCTGCAACCCTGAATGGGATGAGCGGTTACAGAAAAGCGATGGATGTTGTGTTTATATGTTTATATTATATATGGTTATATGTATATGTTTATATGTCATTTCTGATCTATTTATTACTTCTCATTTGCACTGTGAGCAATGAGAACAATATTTCATCTGTGTATGACTCCACGCATCATATATCTGAAGTTGACAATAAAAGATTTTTGGATTAATCAAACTGTGGCCACGAGGCACAAAATATAAAGAACTCCATCTCGCACAGATCAGACGACAGATCAGAAGCGGCACACCGAGGACATTTCATGCAAAGTGTTAGAATCAAAGCAGGCAGCACATCTGCATTTGTCCTTTCATCATTTTAGCCCCGATTCTCACAACTTGTCACAAATGGACTTTGACAGAAAAATTGCACCCACACAATTCACTTGTACCTGTTCTCATAACATACCACATCACTCACTGATCAAGGCTGATCAATCAATGTCAGATTATGAATTAATCTGTACCAGTCCTAACAGTATACAACCTTACTGACTAATCAAGGCTAATCAATCAATATCAGATAATGAAATCACCCATACCAGTCCTCATAACAACATACCACATTACTGACTGATCAAGGCTGATCAATCAATAACTGTCTATTAAGGTGAGCTGTCAATGGAAGTTTTAAAGGATCATTTCATGGGACTGTGGTGGAAACTGAGGTGGGACTAGAGGTGGGCGATCACAATATTTTTGGTTATAATCACAATCCACAACATAGATCGTGATTTTTTTTAATGTATGTAGCGATGTTAATTGACCATTTAAACGTAACCACCACTTAACCACTTAGCAAGTCTATCCTTAAGAAACTGTTCGCTTGTAGCAATAAAATAATAAAAAAACTTTATAATTAAGGCATGTAAAATACTGTACATATAAAAGTAAATGACTAATTATAGAAAAAGTACTTTAAATTTTAAATTGGTCAATAACTGCACACGTCTGAACTCTACAACAAATACAAAGAAATAATGGATATATAAATTAATAATTGTAACATTTTGAATGTTTGCATCACTAAGAAGTTTGCTTCTGTTTGGTTACTTCAGAATGTGTAGCAGACGCTGCTGAGGACGATGTGGCTGCAGATACACACACAGCCAGATATCATGCCTTTGCTCATGGCTGCAGATGCTTTACGTTTAAAAGATGGGTTGTGTTGCCACGTGTTGTACAAACAAAATCTTTGCAAAGTTTGCAAATTACACTAGACTTGTTCACATTGAATTTCACAAATGCAAACCATTTCCACGCAATCAAAGAAGAACCTTTCTTGGAACATATTTTAGCGGTCTGGTGGTATATAAAGTTTGTTGGTTGTTAAAAAAGATCAATTAGGTTCTAACCACTAAACTGAGATCGACTGAGACGGATAATTGACAAAAAAGTGAGATGTACAGACACCTCTGAGATGTTATGCAGGCTGTAATTGCTTTGTTGCACATTGGTCTGTTTTTATTGTGAAACACGCAGGCATCGTGTGGTCGGCGTTTGCCAGTTTCTTCTATTGTTATAACAATAGTGTTAAGTAGGGCACGTGTATCTGCGCATTCATTAGAAGCTCAGCCTAGCTTCACTTAAGCCTTGCTGACTCCTTGACAGCACGTACATTCATAATCTGCCATTTGCTTCAATTGTACGTCACTTTGGAAAAAGCATCTGCTTAATAAAAGTAAATGTAAATGTGTATTATGTGTATTATACTTCAGTTTCAGGGCAGGAAGAATTCACACCAGACACTGCGACTTCTGCCCAGGAGAACATCTGCAGGGACAGACACTTTCCACCACGAGAAGGTACCTGCAGGAAGCTTCTCAGCCACCCTGACAACTACGGACAGGGGATGTCATTAAAGCACTCTTCTATCGTGGAGATTTTCACCATCAAGCCAAACTGCCAAGGCAAAACTGGTCCAAGACGCCCATATGACTAGAAACTGTGTTTTGGGAGAATCATTTAGTGTCTGAACATTGATTAAGTGATGAAATCAGAGGTCTTCTGTTCCTGCCTCATGAATCAAATCTTTAAAAAGAATACATTTCTTGGTGTGTTAATATCACCCACAGAACCTTCAAAGCAGTGATGCTAATTCGCTACACTCATGTCATGGTTGACGACCTTAACAGATCTACTTAGTGCTTTTCTTCTTCGGTCTGAAATGGCACAATTAGTCTTTCGATGACAAGCCGTTAGTTTTGTTTATATTTTTTTGTTTATATAGTTATTGACCCTTTCAACTGTTTAGGTTGAAAACTCGAAGTTTACTCACTACATCCCCGGAAACTCCAACAGAAACTTAAAGGCTCCCACTGAATGAGCCATCTTTGTCAAATTGTTTTCTCAATGTTTTCTCCAAAAAGTCTTTTCAGAAAGTCAATCAATTCCAGCTCTAATAACGGTAATAGAAATACAACAATGAAAAGTGGGTGATTGTTTCATATTGAACTCCACCAGCGTGGTGATTCAGACGAATCTATAAAAACCGCAGTACAAAGGAGTGTAATTACCAATTCAATTTACAGGGGCATTTCATTTCTGTATGGGGAATCTGACAGACCTGTATGAAACATTAATTTGATTCGTGCTAAGGGGGTGCATATGGTCTCAGGAAAATGGAAGGATGGCAAACAGTCTTCGCCCTGCTCAGTTACGCACTCCCCTGTCAGTAGGTGCGATAACATCACCAACTCCGACATTCTCTCGTCCATCTTTTTGCCGTCTCCATGGGCCCAGAACAGCGAGCGGCACCAGTCGGCCCATTTCCATTGCAGACATGCAATGAGCAATTCTAATTATGCAATGGGAAGCACCGAGCGGCAGAGCGCGATCAAACGGCATGAGCTCCATACAAAATCACCTGAGAAGGACACGGCAAATGGTTGGAAAGCTGACTGTTCTCATTCGCCATGCATTTCAGGCCCTTTTGGCAGGTACGGGGGAGGGGATGGCGTGCGTTACAAAAGCCGTCACACGCATCTCACAAAGAGTGTCAACACGGCAGGAGACAAATCAAACTAAACAAGAAAGCATCCATCGCTATGAGTAATAATAATATGACCACAATCATAACTCTAAGAAGAGTTGTTCAGCAATGTTAAAATCTCTCTTTAATTGTGAGGTTAAGAAATAATGCAATTAAGAGGTGTACTGGGTATAATTCATTTTAAAAATCTCAAGGCACATCAGCTTTCCATTGTCGCATCCTTAATTAAAGCACATGACTGCACTGCTGCTTGGAGGAAGGCCTGTCTGAAGCTACAGGAGAAGCAATTAATACTTACAATGCATTTCAAAAAAGCAGTTTATCTGTGGGCAGATTGGAATATGCTACACTGGTAAACTGCAGCACAGCATTAGTTACCAATACAAGAGCAGAGAAACACAGGGGCTGGGGGAGGCAGATGGGTGTTTTATTTACATAAAATTGTTCTGAGGGTAGAATGAACACTAACTAGTTCAGAGAGATAACCAATCAGACTGTAGAGGAGGTGGTTCCAAGCAACTAGAAGAGGCCAGACCAACCAATTAGACATCTTAGTCCCACCTCTACCAGTTGCTTGGACCCGCCTCCTCTACAATCTGATTGGTTCTCTCTCTGAACCAATCAGTGTTCCTTCTGCCCTCAGAACATTTTTGTGCAGGTAAAACTCCCATGAGCCTGGGGGAGGCAGGCTAATTTTTGCATACGCAACCAAAATGTGAAAAGTGGCTCCCTTAAATCCCAGATACTGTCCAAAGCTATTTAGCAGAGTGAAGCCTCACTTTAAATGCCATGAGATGTGCGAATACGCAACAATGGGCTAAAGAGCAAAGAGCTTTCCCCTGATGAGAAAGCAGCTGAATAATTAACACTGCAGTGATTAATATTTGAAGAGGTTTTCCTCGGTTTCAGAGTGCACTTTAAAACCCCAGAGCCGTCCCATCAGCGTGCACAGACCCTCAGCTACACTGAGCTGTGTTTTAGGGTCAGGGGGCCACGACCCCCTCCCTGATACGCACCTGCAAAAGGGCAGCAGCTGTATCAGCATGTCCTTGGTGGGCCGGGCAGAGAATTCGGGCAGTGTCTGGACCAGCTTGTTCATCACCATGCGCAGATACCCCTGCAGCTGCTTCCGCCGTTCCTCCACGAACTTGGCATCCTAAGAGCAAAGACAGAAGAAGCAGCAGTCAGGCTGAGTCAGGCCGGGGCTGATATTTTCTGTGGAGGGCCAAATCCAAGCTTCAGCTTTATAAAGCAAAAATAAACTTTTTGCTATAGGGATGCTCCCTGGGTCAAGATGGTCTGTGTTACACATTTCGTGCTTATGATGGATATAATTATTCAATAAATTACATGAGATATTCAACTGTTTATTATAAAATAGGCTTTGTGTTAATGATTTTGGCCAACTGTAGGCTAATGTAGGTGTTGTAGGAATGTTTACGATAGGTTAGGCTAAGCTATGATGGTTGTTCAGTTAGGTGTACTTTGTGAAAATGCATTTTCGGCTTACGATATTTTCGCCTTACGATAAGTTTGTCAGAACATAATCCCATCATAACCCGCGGAGCGTCTATATATTTATCTACTATAGATATTACTACATATTTATTATTAATTCAAAGAAAAAACTGTGGTCAAAAATATGTTTATCGTCATAGACTTTACACTTTCTTCCTGGAGCAGGAAGTCACTGACAGCCCCCAGAGCTGCCTCACAGGACACAGACCGAGCTTTAAAGAAGGACGGCGCCTCCCAGAGGCTCCCGGCCATGTGACGTGTTGTGGCCGGCTCCGCAGTGGCCCCCCCCCCCCCCCCCCGC